>JASJET010000210.1:7915000-8515000 GCA_034092305.1 Diaprepes abbreviatus | reverse complement strand
TTCACAGCATCGATATTTTCAGCGGTGCGTTTATATTTTTGACGTGTTGGATTTTTAACATCACAAACACTACAAGCTAAGTCGGATTTATTGATTAAATTACAAATAGCGCGCCCTGAAAATTTACTATTATGATTATGTGGACTATAAATTTCACGTAAACCCCAGAACGTAAAACAAACGGATTCATTACTTTTGCAATAAATCTTAATGACTGCTGTAAGCTAGTTCTAAATTTCATGATGACTTGCCAAACATTACTAAACATAAATGTTAATTTGGGGACGAAACAGAAAAAAAAAACATGACGGTTATGACATATCAAAGTAAGAATATAGTTTAAATTTGGAATAATTGTTTTTTTTTGTAGTATTGGAGTTTTGCCACAATTTAAAAAAAAATCTAATTAATACCCTGAAACATCATTATTATCATCATCTTTTAAGTGTTTTCCATGTGTCCATTTCGTGGTGGTCTTTCGACACTTCTTTTCTCACCTCAAAGTCGCTAAGGCGTTATTTTTCCGCGCCATTTTTCGATGTGTCAAACGACATGACTTGCCCAGTGCTATTTAAGCTAGCATATTCATGACTCGACAAGACGACTGGCCCAGACGACATACCGTCTGAGACATTGAAACTTCTGGATGAAAGAGGCATCGCGGCGCTTCATAAAATATTTAACATTATTTACGAAACGGGTTGCAACCCCAAACAATGCCTATGCTCTACCTGTATTCCCATGCCTAAGAAGACCAACGCAAGAAAATGTGAAGATCATAGACTCATAAGTTTAATGAGTCATACACTAAAAATATTTCTAAAAATAATACATCAAAGAATATATAATAAATGCGAAAGAGACATAAGCGACTCACAGTTTGGGTTTAGGCGGGGCCTAGGTACGAGAGAAGCGATAGTCGCTACATAGGTGCTTGTTCAGAACTGTTACGATCAGAGAAAAGATGTGTGCCTATGCTTCATAGATTATGAGAAAGCATTCGATCGTGTTCAACATCATAAACTAATCCTACTTTTTAGAAAACTCGATATAGATCAGGAAGGCATCCAATGCATTGAAAGCTTATACTGGGGTCAAACCGCGCAGATAAAATCAGACAATAATGTATCCAACCCGATACAAATCCGAAGAGGAGTGCGACAAGGGTGTCTGCTGTCCCCTCTCCTGTTTAACCTTTATTCGGAAACAATTTTCCAGGAGGCTTTGGAAGATATTGAAATGGGAATTAAAGTTAACGGAATATGGATTAATAACATCCGTTATGCGGATGACGCAGTTCTAATCGCCGACAATATAAACGACCTCCAAAAACTCAACATAATAGGAGAGCGCAGTAAATCAATGGGCTTGAACATCAATACAGGGAAAACAAAATTCATGATTATCTCAAGGAATCCCAATTTATTCCAAAACGCTAACATAAGATTCAACGCAGTATCCACAGAAAGAGTCACCAAATTTAAATTACGTGTAAGGATTTTGACTTGAAATTAAGACTGGGGTTCATAAAAGGTTACGTATGGTCAATACTTCTTATGGTGTGGAGGGTTGGACATTAAAGACAAGCGCTATCAATAAATTAGAGGCTTTCGAGATGTGGATATACAGAAGAATCCTTAAGATATCATGGACAGCGAGAATGACCAATGAAGAAGTTCTATCACGTATTGGGGAAGAACGTGAACTATTCAACATAATCAAGACGGCCTACCTTGGGCACATCATGTGAAATGAGAGATACCCATTCCTACAGTTGATGATTGAAGGCAAGATCGAGGACAAGAGAGGAATTGGAAGAAAGAAGATGTCCTGGCTCCGTAATATCAGACAATGGACTTATGGATATATATATATATATATATATATATATATATATATATATATATATATATATATATATATATATATATATATATGTATATATATATATATATACATTTAAAAAAATAGAGACAAGAAAAGTAATCCAACAGTGGTTCTCTTTTCACTTTTTAAATACGGAAACCCAAAAAAAAATTTAAGCACAAACTAATTCCATAACTTGTTGTTTTAATATATTTTTTTGTCACCTGTGTTACAACACGTAGTGTATTATGAATTTATATATTCGAAGGCGTATAGAGAACGCATTACAAACATAGGTACCACCTCTTATCATAAATAATGCATGACTAAATAATATATATTAAATTTTTATCGTTGCCCAAGTTATTTCTATAACGAGTATTATGCATATACGAGGAGAGATTATAAGTTTCTCGCCTAATCTATCATTAGCAAAACTTATTGATTGACATCATTGGCTAAGAAATATTTCATGGAAACAAATATTAAGACGTGAACCTTAAATCTGCAATAACGGTAAGGAAAGAGGTTCCTTTTTATCCGTATTAAATGCGAAATTTAACAAGCCTGATCGGTTTTATCGAATAATCTCCGAACTGAAAAGAAATAGTAAGACCACTTTTCCGTTTTGTTTTCTTTTCTTACAAATAAGTTAGGCCAGTGAGGAAGAACGGAAAATCAGTTACCAAAAAGAATGAAAATTAGTTCTTATGAATTTCGTCGAAGCGCAGCCTAAATCAGCCAGACATATGTTGTAATATACAACATCCTACCACCGACTCCCGACCCAAAATAACTTGAAATATAGGTTCCGACGTACAGTAAGCACGACAACGGGCGTCTGGGAAGGTACCAACTGAATCCAACTGAAGAGTCCTATAGTTGGTACCGGGACGAAAGACCCAAAATTTTTAGAGGTCTTTCAGGTCTAGCTAGCAAGCAGACGCTGATATAAGAATTTCCGACTTTGTTTGTAATTTCCCGCAATATAGGGGCTTTAAGCGGGATTACGACACATAGTTTTAAAAGAAAATGACAAATTTAGAGCTGGAAAACAGAAAAATGGACATTAATAAATGAGTGTTCGGCGACATAAAATGAAAAATTCACGTTTTTGAATTGTATAGTATAAAATGATGCTCTTTTGCCTAAAGCAAGTTTTATTTTTCTTTTACATATTCATGTTTTAGATTCTCACCCTTTTCGTATTGTGAATACACCTTAAAATTAAAAAAATTATCTATAAACCAATTTTTCTAGAAGTTTTTTTTATGATTTTAGTATTTATGGTCAATGTAAAATCTTTTTTGTTGTTCACTGTCTCAGGCTAAGTAAAGATTTTTCATTCAACCCACGTAAAACTAACACTATTAAGCTGTTTTTGCGTTCCTTATAAAACTCGTTGTATATATTTAAGACGACATGAAGTACATGCCGCGTCCTTAAAAAGAATGCGCCCCGCCTAGTTTAATAACATTCACGTCTGTACATACATGGTGTTCTATTTTAATCATATCTAGACGACTTTCTTCTACATAAGCACTGAGCGGTAGATTGTTTTTTGACATGCAAAAACATCCATGTAAAACGGAAGCCGAAAACTACAAAACCTTGTTTAACCTAGCTGTATAAGTATAGGAATATTTTGTACACTGGTTTATTATAATATTTAAATAGCTAAAATTGTTTATTCTTACTTCAGATTTCTTGGTCATGTCTGTTTGAACACTATAGTATAGGATAATAATTTTAAAAACTGTAATTCTCGAAAGTATTTTTTTAAATTAAAAGTAATATATATATATATATATATATATATATATATATATATATATATATATATATATATATTCCGTGTGTGTGATGTGTAGTCGAAGGTTTCCGGGTATTCCGTGTGTGTGCCGAATTCTTCTTAGGACTGTAGGGCAGCTAACGTTTCGGTGAATTCTCATTCACCATTTTGAAAGCTCCCTGTACGAATCTGTGGGTGGACTAAAACTCGCGTTTACAAGAAAAAGATTTTCTAGTTATTTTCGACGTAACATCGCTTTTCACGCAATTACCAGTCAAAGACGCTCTTTCTGTAATAGAAAACAAATACTACTGCCAAAATATATCGTCGAATTAGCTAAACACTGCATCGGTAACACCTATTTTACTTATGAGGGCCAGCGATATAAACAAACCCTATGGGATTGCCGTTATTTCTTCACTCGCTACGTTATTTATGGAAGACTTTGAATTAAAAGCTTTAGAGTTACTTCCTCACACAAACCACGACTGTGGCTGTGTTACATTCGTGACACATTCGTTATCTGGCCACATGGAGAAGAAAATCTTAAAAATTTCCTAAATTACATAAACAGTATCGACCTGAAATCAAATTCACCATGGAAATAGAATAGGAAAGAAAACTATCTTTTCTAGATATCCTACCGAACAGAAAAGAGGATGGCTTGCTTTCACACACTGTCTACAGAAAATCCACTCACACCAACAGATTCATATCACCATCCCGCCCAATTATTTGCCGTAGTGAAATCTCCTGCGTTCCGATCTCAGTCCCTTACAGATCAAGAAAATTACCACAAAGAAATGAACATACTGCAAGACACCTTAATAAAAAATGGTTATAAAAAAGAACATTCGACAAGGCTCTAAAAAACAAATCTCGAAAGCCAAGCTCCAAAGCTTTTCTTTTTTATGTCAGAGGCACCAGAGATAAAATCGCACAAATTCTCAAGAGACAACATTGAAACCATTTTTACCATAGACCGTAAAGTAAAGGATCTCCTGCCAACACCCAAAGAAAAAATCCCTTTCGAAAACCAGGGGCTGTACGAAATTTCATGCGGAGAATGCAGTTCATTTTACGTATGTCAAACCAACCGTAAAATAAGCGCCAGAAGAGACCAACATATCAACGCTATTAAGAAAAAAACCATTTCTTCTGGGCTAGCCCAATATTAGTTAAATCCAGGGCATAAGATAAACTTCTCAGAAACAAAAAAGCTATCGAGATATGACAACCTGTCCAGAAGAGTTATAAAGGAAGTCACCGAAATTGCAAAGAGGCCTAATAATTTAAATAACAGAGATGACAGTGAGCAATTGCCTAATACTTGGAAAAACTTGCTTACGAAACATCAACTAGTAGTAGGTAGTAGAGAAACGGATCATAACGCGGTAACACGACCTCAAACACTGGCAACAGGACCGATGACACGTAGCAGGGCTCGTACCCTGACTGGCCAGAATCATCTAGCCCACATACACACGGAACCGACAGCACCCGAGTCGCAAGCATTAATTCGCTCACAGAAGCCATACGGTGAGCTTTGAAAATGGTTAATATCATTTCATCGAAACGTCAGCTGCCCTAAAATCATCCATATATATATATATATATATATATATATATATATATATATATATATATATATATATATATATATATAGGAGTTGTTTTGGAATATCAGCACGGATTTCAGTCTGAGTTATGCCAGCATAATTTAGCAGTTTACTCTAACGTGCCTTCTTTGATCTTCACTGCAAGTCAATTCGATTTACTTTGAATTCAGAAACGCCTTTGAAGTAGTAAATCATAGTATTTTATTGAACAAATTGGAGCAATATAGAGTTGGAATACCGTTAATTTTTTGAATTGCCAGGTATCTACCTGGTCACACGCAAATGGTCAGTTTTTGAAGTAGATATGGGGGAAAATAAGGATGCATTAGGAGTCCCGCAACGATCCCATCTGGACTCTGTTCTGTTCTTGCTTTTCATTAACGTCTTTACCTGCATTTTTTAACAGTGTTCCTGTCTTTTTTTTGCGGATGAGTTAAAGATTAAGAGTCGAGTGGCGTGTCTCGGAGGTTGCTCTATATTGTAGAATGAATTCTCCTGGTGCAGAGACAATGAAATTTTTCTCAATATAGTGAAATGCAAGATTACTTCTTTTTCTAAGAAGAAAAACTTCACTAGGGTAACTTTAATTAACGATTTGGGAGTCATATTCAAAAGCAAGTTGAATTTTAATGCACACATCGACAGCATGATCGCAAAATCTCTTAAGATGTGTAGATTGGTCATGAGGCAGTGCCGCCATTTTAATGATATTAAAACTCTTAAGGCCATTTGATTTGGTCAGAAGTAACTTGGAGTACCGTTGCATAATCTGGTCACCTCTATACAGGGTCTGCACAGATTGAGCGAGTCCAATCCAAATTTGTAAATTTCTTGCTTGATCGATCACAGCTGCAGCACGATGAGCGGTTAGGACTGCTCAACTGGGATTACTTGGAGGCGTGAAGAATTCAGCTCATTATGATGTTAGGTGACACATTGGTTGTAGGCATGGGTGAGTGCCCGGATCCGCTGGCCCTGCTTAACTTTCGTGTCCTTGCGCGACCAACCTGGCAGCAAAGTGGATTCTTGCTGTGTCTTAGCCGAAAAAAAATAGACAAAAATAGTTTCGATAAAAGCCTTATTAACTACTACAATTCGCTCCTGCCTTGTGACCTTGATTTTTACTCGTCCTCTGTGTCCTTCAAGAGGACGATGAGATTGGTCTTGAATAGCGTACTTAACTGTTAATGCTTCTTAAACCCTAAGAACCTTGATCATTTTAAATTTAATTAAAGCAGTATGGTTTTCTTGTGAATTAAAAGCTATTGTGGCGCTGAAGAAGACAGCGTTTGCGGTTTGCATATTAGTAGAATTATATTAATCGTATGGAAAGTTATCTAGAGAACGATCCGAGTATTTTTGGAGACATATTCATAATCTAAGAAGATCAGTAACATACTCAAGTAGCATGGGTACTGGAAGGCTTAACGGCTGCTGGTGGCAATGACAAGGTTAATCTATTTGTCAGACATTTCTCTCTCACTTATGCCGATACGAATTTTAATTTGACGGGTTATGGGTTTAATAATAAAATTTATATTAAGACGTTTTGAATGGGATCGTTGGACTCAAGCCTAAGTATTCTCACCGTCCTTAGAGAATCCCTAGTACCTTTCAAAGTATTACATTAAAATTAAAGTTTTCCCATAATATCGGAAATCTAGTTTCTTGACACCAATATATATGTCAGGTGGTCTAGAGTATATGACTAATTACAGAAGTATATTTATTCAGTCAGCAATACCAACGCTTTTTGATAAAATGAGATATTAGTTCAACTTGCTTTGTAACAATATTATCATAAATAAATAGCATTTTTTTTACAAGGAAAATCCATATAAATTTGTTGGCTTATGATCAATATCTGTTGGATGTTTTTGAAAGGGTTATGCAGGTTGATGTAGTATATACAGGATGCGTTCGACACAATGAACCACAAACTTTACGCCATGAGATTTGGTATACAGGTGAATGGGTGGATCGAGTTTTCTGACGGATCGCATTCAGTTTATTCGTGCGGGAAATTATATCTATAAATGATTTCCTCTTCTATTTAATTTACTTATAAACGACATTGGTGTGATTACACATTCCAACTATCTTCTATTTGAGGATGACTATACGACCATAGAACATCCCAGAGATAGTGACACTTGACAGGCGGACATTAATGTATGGTCTGAAATTAATGAAATTAATTTTAATGTTAAAAAGTGCTGCTTTGTCTTTTCGTAGGCGGCAACGTTTAGACCGGAACAGATACGCCGTTTGAGGTGCGCTGCTTGAATCTGTAAGAGACTGGGATTTGGGCGTACTGTTGTACAGTTTCATAACCGTATGTCACATTTAATAAGCTACCGCTTTTTCACCTTTAGGTCGTTAAAGGAAAAACATAGACAGTTTATTTCCTGTGAGTTCAACTTCGGTTCTCCCTCCATACACATTTCAATCATACTGTAAAGAACAAAAAGCAAAATTCACACAAACAACTGTGAATCCCAGCATTTCTTTGGTTACGTTGAACGAGATACAACAAAATAGTATATAACCAGGACGAACAGAGGGCAAACATGTGATCTAATCACATGTTTGCCCTCTGTTCGTCTTGGTGGAAAAAAATTCACGGTTAAAAATAAATTACATGATTCTATTTACCACCCTAATCGCACCTAGTGATGATGGGGCAGGTCGCTAGTTAACACATCTTCTTAAAAATGTTTCGTACTTTTAAAACGCCTCGTATAATAAAATTTTTCCAGTTTTATTAAAAAGTAGAACTTCTATTAATAATAAAATCGTTTTAATCTAATAAAAATTAACAATTCAGACGTAAGCGATCGTTTCGAGTTTAAAAGAATTTATTTAAAAACAACAAACAGTTATGTTTATATCTGTTCGAGCAGACGTTAAGTGTTTCTTAAAACATTCCGGATTACACTATATATAGGTCTAGTGGTATATTTTGCAAATATCTTAGTCAGTTATCTATATCTACGGCTATTTATTCCGATGGATTAGCCGAGTCCATTGCGAATTACGGTACAATCCTCTCACATGTTTAAAATCGTTTGACCGTAACTGTTCAAGTTATATACAGAGGGATCATGATCTGGTAACACATTTTTTATTTAATTTTAGTTTTCTCGGTTTTATACAGAGTCATTGTTGATACAGTTGAACTAAAACGATTTGGGATATTCCTATTTTTTTACGAAATTTTTGTTAAAAGAATATTATCTTTATATTTCACATTTTACATTCATGGAAATTAAAATTTCATTTTAGGTATATTTATTGAATATTTTTTTTTATAAACTAGCGTTTATAGAATAGAAAGATATATGTCAAAGAGCGGATATTCCAACTAAACGATATACATTCGCTGAAAATCACCTGGATGGTCATAGAAGATAAGGATGACATTGAATACATGATGAGGAAACTTTTAGAACAACATAAGAAATAAATATAACCGTGAATTGGGGAAGACACAATATCTAAGCACTGGAAATCCATCCACAATCATATGGGTAGTTAACTCTGGAAGCATGAATCCATGTACCACACATACATATCTAGGTATAGTTTATTTTATTTAGTGTATGGCATATACAAATCACATAAAGCCAAGAATGTACATACTACATAAGATATCTCTCTCTTGCTCTCTCAGCTCAATTTGATCCACTCTTGGACATAGACCAATCCATTTTCGGCAATCCGGTGCCAGTTTCTACCTGCTTTCCTGTTTATGTCGTCTATCCATCTTTTTGGGGGTCTTCCATTACTTCTTTTTGACGATCTAGGTTTTCATTGCAATATATGTTTTGTCCACCTTGTACAGTCTTGCCTAGTGACGTGTCCTACCCAGGTCCATTTCAAAGTAGCAATTCGTTTTATCACATCCTCCACTTTCGTGCGTTTTCTTACTTCTTCGTTCCTTATTCGGTCACGTAGTGCTATTCCCAACATGATTCTTTCAATTGCTCGCTGTGTAGTACGCAGTTTATTGGCTGCCTGTTAATGTGGTTGTCTCCATTCCATAGGTCATTACTGCGAGAACGCACGAGTCAAATACTCTTCTTTTCAAATTAATGGGAATACCGGGGTTTTTAAGAGCGTATCCCAATCTTCCAACGGCTGCCCATGACATTATAATTCTTCTATTTATTTCCGCTTCTTGGTTTTCTTGCCCAAGTCTAATTAGATGGCCTAAATACACATATTCCTCCACTCTTTGTATTTCGTTGTTTCCTACATAAAGTGGTGTATCTTCCGGAGACATTATTTTGGTTTTTGCAAAGTTCATGCTTAATCGAACTTTCTCTGAAGCATTTTTCAACTCAGAGAGCATTTTCTGTAACTTGTCTAAATCTTCACTTGTTAATACCACGTCATCCGCGAAACATAAATGGTAGAGATATCTACCATCGATGCGAATGCCCTTATGTTTCCAGTTTAGTTGCTTAAAGACATCTTCCAGTGTTAAAGTAAAGAGGTTATAGGAAATCGTATCTTCTTGTCGCACCCCTCGATATAAGATATACAAAACTACAAACAACAGTAAACATTACATTTATGACAAACATTTATGTTCGAAAAATAATCAATTGCACCGTGTGTCGCATTCAGAAAGTCTGCAGGTGGGCCAGGGACAGCTCTTGGTGGGAATTACACTACTCTATGGTGAAATGCTATTTATTTGCACCATAGTCACACTGTGGGGAAGGTGCGGGACAAGTCGATATTCTCTGATTTGCCCATTAGGTTGAGTATTCTCTGAAGCCGCTATCTTGCATATTCTGTGTCCTTACGAGAGATCATTTGGATCGAAGCCCATTTATGTTTACCCATCAGATGTTGAATGAATGGACTTTTGCGGGTTCTCTTGGATTTTTTGTATTTCCTTACAAGTGCATGATTTCTGTGCAGGTGTGAACGTCAAATATGGTTCAACATTGGCGGCGAGTGAGTGGGGGTAGATTTTAGCGGTCCTCAAAAAGTTTATTGCTAACCATTTGATCAAGGAGGTTAGCCGGTTTTAGATAGGGCAAGATGTGAAGGAACTTACAGACAAGTCCCTGCCTCCACACAGTGTCGTAGACAGCAGTTAAGTCAATAAATACTGATGTTTTTAGTTTTCTTTGAAAGGCTGTCTTTATGTAGGTCGTTAAGGAAAGAACCTGGTCCGTGCCGCTTGTGTTTGGCCGGAAATCTGCCTAATCTATCGGGACATTTTCAAGTTCAAGTATAGTTTGAGCTAGTAGGGCTCTGAGATTAATTACTGGGTTGGTAGGTGTTAGGATAGCAACACTTCTTGCCCTTCTTAAGTAATCAGGCATATTTCCACTTTGCAGCATGTCGGTTAAATATTGAGCAAACCACTTTTTAGTGTATTTTCCATGGTGGAGGGGGAACTCTGGGTGTAGGCCATAAGGATCTGAGACCTTTCTAGACTTCACATCTTTCACACTCGGTATAAAAATAAATAAACAGGGGAAAATTACAGAATTTTTTATTACACATATATTCTATTTTCTGGAGAATCGATATCACTCAAAAAAACAAAATGATGAAACTAGTTCTAACGTATGGAGCAGAAGTATGGTCAATAGAATACCAAACAAAAAAATCGCCTCAGAAATGGACTCCGTAACAAAATCAGCCATGATATTTAGAACCAAAATAAGAATCGAAGACACGACAATTATATGAGACATTGAAATATTATGACTACGAATTGGCGGAATGTATGTAAGTTAAAATATTACAGAATAATACTTTCGTACTTTGCATAATAACCTGAAATTGTGTTCGAGTTGGAATCTTATCGAGAAATATTTATTTTATCAACAACTATATCCGGCTACAACAGATTGATTATAAGTCGAACAAATAAGATTAGTAAATTACAGATATGTACCTATTAGGCCTTGGTAAAACTTACGTAACTTTTGTTAACAGATTATGATACAATGTGCTACACCTTTCAAATTGATATCGTATTGGGAAGTATTTATTCCATCGATCGATGGTATAGGAACACAACCGAGTTAGCAAGCTAAATAATTGCAGTCATCGATGAATAATGTTGTCAGATATCTATCTGCCCTTAAGAAAAATCATTATATTTGATGACCTTATCGTTATCAATTTATTGTTCTGCGTATTTTCCCATAATTTAAGATTTAAAAATAAAATTCGTCGTATTTTCCCGCAATTACTTAAAGTTTTAAAACCAGAAACAGTTTATCTACGGGTAGTCTTACACTCTTGCTAACATCGGTCGACGTTGTGTTTGACCAGTGTGCGCAAGTGGGTAGAATTCAGCAAAAAGGTTCAACTTTTAGATTCAATTTAATTGTCGTGGAAATTAGATCTTCTGATATCTGAGAGTAATAATAGACCAAAAAATTGACATAGTAAAGATTTTCCAATGGGCAATAGTGGCAAGCTTGACATGTCGGAATATCTTTGGTAAAACCTAAGGTTTAAGTCCAAAAATGATCTTATGGTTATATAAAACTATCATCAAAGCCACGGTCACATATGTTTCCTTAATATAGCGACCAAAGATACCAGCACCAGCCGTAGAAAAGCTGCGAAAAAATAAAGAGGTTACGAGCTATGCTATCATACCCCACAGCGGCAAAAAATGCCCTTAAGCTATTTCAAACAGAACACCTCACACCTGTAAACTTTGTTGGGCTTTCTGAATACAATTTCAATATAATCCATAACAACAGCGACACATCGCATGTTTATAAAGTATGACTTTGGCGTGAACTACGAAGTGGTAACTAACAGCTACCAAGCGAACGGAGAGGGATTACCTTGACTAGAGAGATTGAGTAGTATGGTTTACTAATGAATCCAAGATGAAAGAGGGGGCTGGAGTAAGAGTGTCAGGATAAGACTTCGGGCTTGCAAAATCTCTAAAAAACACCCCAAACGCGTTCCCACAAGAAATTCGACGAGTGCCGGAATAGGAATAGTAGAAAGGACAAAATATACATATTATCACATAGCCAAGGTATGACTATGACTTGAGACTGTAAGCAACTGGCAAAGAACAACAGGGTAACCTTGATGTGGGTGCCAGGACACAAGGGAATCAAATGAATGAAGCGGACAGCCTCACAAAAGAAGGGACAAGAACTCCTTTTTTTTCGGTCTGGAGTTTTTCTGTGTATTATCAAAGAATCACATAAAAGTGGAGCTCCGGAGCTGGGAACGAAATCAGATAAAATTAAAGTGGAACAATATGCCTGGTTTCTAACAAGCAAAAAAATTTAAAAACCCATTGCCAAAGAAAGCTAGAAACCTTCTCGATCTCCCAAAAAGGGATATTCGAGAACACTGCCCATTGGGATTGGCAAAGCTGGGGATGATATTTACACTTTTTGCGATAGGGCAACCGAAACAGCGGAACACCTGCTATGCGAATGCCGGGCACAAGAGACTTAAATTTCTGGAATGCATCACATTGACGCCTGAAGAAGAAAAGTCTAAATATTCCTCCTTGCTTATACATAAAAGATCGGCTAGATCGAAGTGCTGTAGAAGGGCAAGAAAAGTCTTAATGAGTCACCCATAATCTAAAATCTAGATCTTCTGGTCAGTTTTATTTTGTTTATGATAATGTTAGGATAAGAAAATTAACTAAACAAACCTCGAGTTAAAATCTTGAAATCGGTAAGAGGAATAGTAGTCCCAAGGCAATAAACATAATTTTCTATTTGGCAATGATAGAAAACGATTTTTTTATTCTTGTATTTTAAAGTTCAGAACTGGTTGTACTTGTAAATTAAAACCCTTTATTGTCAATTTAGACTTGTTTTAAAGATAGATCATGTTAATTAATTAGAGGATTAAGATCTACTGTGATTTCAGTAATAAATCACGGTTTTTACTACTCGGAACTTATTGTTTATCTTTGAATAAGTGGTGTACAGCATGATGGATAGTAAACGCAGAAATACTACGAGTACGTTTATACCGTGACAATTTGATCCACTAGAAAACGAATTTACCATTGTTTCATCTCTATTTTATTATTATTCCATCTTCTATAGCGTTTTAGAGGATTACAGAGATGACGATACATACAAAGAAAACTTAATTGCTTTTGAATAACAATACATAATTAAATTTAATTATAATAATATAATAATTAAACAAAAGAACATGACATTGCAACTGTTAAAGTATAATTTTGAATGTAACATCAGTTGTTTCTATTGAATTTTTTCATTAAACGTATTTTTTGCATACACCTATCTACAATTTTCTTTTATCATCGCGGTAACTCCATCTGTGGTAACAACGCTTAACTTTGCCCAATCCAGTTTAAAATCACTAAAAATATTGACAATTTCAATTCAAATATTGCCAATTGCGCTATATCAGTAATACTGCTTTCTTTCAATTCTATGAAAAATGTAACACATTTTTCCACAACCTTTCGAAGAGCGAATTTCAGATTGTCTACCATAGCATCTACTCATCTGGCGACAGTTCTTTTGGATAGACTAATTTCTATGAACTTTTTATTTTTTTTTGGACACAAGATATTTGCAACATCTTAAGCACTCTTTCATAAATTTGCCTTCTAAGAATGGTTTCGAATGTTCCGCTACTTTCTTACTAAATGTGTAACTTGTCCTTACGAATAACAAAAAAATTTCTTTGGTCCGCTATTCCTGAAAGGCACGACTTCCTTAATCAATCTTTTTTGTATTTACTATTGAAGGACCGAACATATTTTAGAACCAGAAAATTTTGTAGATTTTCAAATTAATGAGAACTTAAGCAACCCAATTTTTATATTTTAAATTAATTTTAACACAGAACGGTAACAATCACTGCTGCTTCTCCATTTATAGCCTAAACATCTCGAATACTCCTGAATTCACTAACGTCTCTCGTCGATTCTTTTAGTGACATTTTCGTATCGGGAGATGAGTTAGGACCTTTTATAACTATACTTTCATGATCCGATCGCTAGATGTCTCATGCTGCCAATAATCTTAAAAAATATACATTTTTATAGAAGGGTGATGCTAAATATTTTTGGATGTGGTAACACTGTTCAAGCTGTGGCAATGCCGCTTTACTCGTAAGTCACCAAGGACCAGAGTAAATGTCACTTCAAATTTCAAAGGCTTAGTGTTACCACGTGCTGAGTAATCGTTAACAGTGTTAGATGTGTTTGTATGATTTTTTATGCCTTTAAAAGTGGTTTAAATCAACAGCAGTGCTTGGAAAGACTGTTAACAGTATTTGCCGATTCTTTTCCGCCACTCTCAATAATTTTTGATTGGTATGCCGAATTTAAACGTGGTTAAACATCGTTGAAAGATGTTGAGCGCAGCGGTCGGCTACCAACTGCGGTTACCCAGGAAAACATAGTCATGGTGAGAAATCTTGTGAAACAAGACAGACGAATTACTTATTGTTCGATTCAGGCGAGTTAAAATATTGGGTCGGTAGCAGTAACTAGCGAGTGGTACATTACCCAATGTTTGCGTGGAATATGTTTGTACCACGACATTACCGCAGCCCTGTCTGCTGCTCGAGCCCGCGATCTGGTAGATTTCTGGTACCCGCTACTGCTACCCAGTCGTACGAGTTACCTTATCGGCTAGAGCAGGTCCTCCAGTTCTATTTCCCTCAGGAATCTCAGGATTTTGGACTGCTTCAAGGTGAGTAGCTCCCTTTGTTCGATTTGGTGTGATCCCAAGAACAACATCCTAGTGTTTTCTAGAGCGCTGCACTCTGAAAGGATATGAATAGAGGTTTCGTCCTTCTCCTCACAGAATCTACACTCTCCTACCAGTCCGAGTTTCTTGAGTTGTCCTTTCAGGTGGCAATGCCCCGTCAGGACTCCTGTCACAATTCTGAACTGGTTTTTACTAAAGGTTATGCATTCTTTGAATCTCTTCTGATTGTAGTTCCCCAAAAGTATCTTCACTTCTCTCAATCCTTGCAGCTCCGTTCAATAATTGGATCTCCTGCTTTCTTCTTATATCTTTAATTCTACCAGCATTACGCTGCTACTGATTCCATAGAAAGGCTCTGGTCCCAGAAAAGGTATCTCAGCCCCTTTCCTCGCGAGCTTGTCTACTATTTCATTCACTTCTATCCCGGTATGACCCGGTACCCACATGAGGGTGACTTTATTATTCTTATTCAAATCGTTCATGTCCTCTAGGCATTCCCTGACCATCTTGGAACTGATAACTAGAGCTTAACGCACTGATGCCTGCTTGACTATCCGTCATGATGATAATCTCTTGGCCGTGATATTCTCCTTGTTAAATTGAATACACATCCTAATGGCATGTATTTCTGTCTTGAAAATGTTCGTTGACTTACCCGAGCTTTCGTAGTGTCTGGTGACGGGTCCATACACTCCTATTCCAGTTCCCTCCGTTGTTTTGGAGCCATTTGTATACCATATAGTGGATTTCTTGCCGAGTTTTTCAACGATGTTTCTGTCCCATTCGCTCTTGCGACTCAACTTTGTGCTGAAGTTTTTCACAAAGTTGAATTTCTTTTTCATTTCATCTTGGGGCATGTTCCAGATTTGTTGATTTCTGGATGAGAGATTGGGTCTCCGTTTTATGACCTCATCTCTCATCATCGTCCTCTTCGCCACGTTCTCTAGAAATATATGTAGAGGTGTGAGGTTCAGGATTACTTCCGTGGCGGCTGTTGGGCAGGTTTTCATTGTCCCAGTTATATATGCACAGGCCAGTCCGAACTTTCGAGAGGTTGGCTCTCGGTATTAGCCAGACTGGTTTTTTGCTCCAGATCACTGCCCCATATGTGATGATTGGTCTCACTATTGCAGTGTACATCCACTGCAGGATTTTTCGGTTTGTACCCCATCCTTCTCCTGTGAAGTTTCTACAGATCATAAAGACTTTTGTAGCCTTGTTGGTTATTTCTTTTTCACGCTTATTGCAGAGGAGTTTTGATATCTAAGGGCAGTCCCAGATGTCTGGCCTCTAACTTCCACTCAATAACATTCCCGTCCATTTTGATGGTCTTCAGATTGAGGTTTTTGAACTATGTCACAGAGGGTATTCTCGAATTTGCCTCTCGATCATGTCATTGGCATAGCCCTGACAAGATATGCCGAAGTCAGTCAGATCACAGTGGAGCTGGTCTACAATTAAGCTCCACATAAGTGGAGAGGCTACTCTCCCTGACAGCATCCTCTGGTGATACAGAGGGCGATAGTGTCCTGTCCTATCTCTGTCTCTGCTATTCTAGTGGAGAGAAGTTGTGCTATCCATTTGGATGTCGTTCCGTCCACTCCCCTGTCGTCGAGTGCTCTTTTGACTGCTTCATGTGGAGTTTTGTCAAAAGCCCTTTCTATATCAAGGAAAGCACATATTACAGTTTCCTTCCTGTTCAGTGTTCCTTGAATCTCATGTGTTAATTGTATCAGTGCGGTTTCCGTAGACCTACCCGCTTGATACGCATGTTGATTGATGAGGATGCAGTGGCGCCTGTTCAAGAATTTCTGTTCTGATATAATTCTACCGCATGAACAAATGTATTGAGCATAACGGAGAATATTTTGAAAAATTATAAATAAATTTTTGTTCTATCTATTGTACTTTTCTTTTATCCAAGAATTTGTAGTGTTGTTCTCGTAGTATTCTAATAAAGCGAGTGTGGCGGGCCATACTAATGGCAACTGAAAAATTCGATGATGCACCAGTCAAATCTCAATCGACGCCTGCATGGAGCCCGAAAGCCGTGAGTCACCCATGCCTGATTTACATAAAACATTTCGAGCAACATTTTCCACCCCTATAACTTTTCCCCGGTAAGCCATAAACCTACAATTTTATTACAGTTTACTAAAGATATATGTCCACGTAGCCTTTTTTAAAACTTGCTGTCAACTTAAATACCTAAAAATAATCATTTTCAGTTACAAGGACGCCGAATAATTTCTTAACACGGCACGTACCGCTCCGAGCAAAATATCATAACGCATTTAAACAAAAGTGATTGTTAAAATTTATTTATGAATTTAAATTAGTAAAACTGCCCATTGAATTTTAGTTGTTCTGTGCAATATATGCATGCACGCCGAATTGCTGAATAAATGAGGTCGCATTTTTAGGAATAATTATTTTAGCCTTGACTGGATTCTATATTTTCGTAAAGAACATGTCTGCTCTTACAGGTTCGACACACCTGTGGTGACAAATCATTTAGACATTGTCCAGCCATAGGTTGTACATCTAATAAAATAATATTTATGTTAAACAGGAAATAATTTAAAACAAAATAATTATATGAATTCTTTACCTACATATCATGTATCTCAAAAAACATGAAAACTATTCATTAAAACATCCATACAGGACCTTAACGCTGGTTTTTAAGGGATCTGTTTAATCATAACTTTTAAAAAACCGTTTTTTTGTTATATGTGTATGTAGTACATCTCAAAAATATAATGTGACATTTTACGAAAAGTCACTAAAATATAATATTTTTTTATTAAAGGGAAGGTTAGCATAGAGGGACGTAGAGGGATAGGAAGGAGACAGGCTTCCTGGTTGACGAATATTCGTGAATGGACAGGTATACGTAACGCGGGGGAACTGTTCCTGGCGCAGGACCGTGAAAGACTTGCCAATGTAATTGCCAACGTCAGGGGGACCTGATATGACACTTGAAGAAGAAGAAGCATACTTACTGAATTTGTTTGTGTTGTCAAGCGGTTAAAACACTCTAAAAGTTATTTAAGTATCTTTGTGATAAATAATGATAACTTGGAATTTATATATAATGGATATTAATAAATAACATACCTACAATTTAACAATAACCATTTTAGACGGATGACATACAAAAATTCACCACTTACAGTCTACGGCATATCCAGCCATCAACTATCTGAAATTGAGAAAACAGTCTCGAGCAAAGGTTTCAACGGAAGAATCGACTCTTTCTTCAAAAGACAACCACAAGGCTAAACAAATGCGGCAAGAATCTTCAGAATATCTAATACTCAGAAAGAGAACCTCAACACAGCCGATATAAAAGCTTTAAAAGACCTAAAAAATGAAATGATCTTAACATTATCATCAGATAAAGGCAGTGAAACCATCATCGTGGGCACCGAAGATTACCCCACAAAGATGGAAGGAATCCTAAAAGACTCTGCCTCAAGCCTGCATCCAGAGATCCCATCAAATATTTTATATAAAAAAAACCAAGATTAAAATTATGAACTAACTCTGTCAAACAAAAACTTATACCAAGTGAAAAATTCAGCAGATGACATAAGCTCGACAGACTTTTAAACATACATAAAACCCATCGTCAGCCCTTACAACTCTCCCAAAAACTCGAAAAATATCTTGCTAGCCCCATGTAACTACGTGTGGAGAAAGCTATAATTTATGTGAAAAATTTAGGACATAAGAAGTCGTGGTAATAAAGACAATGGATAGATAGACACCTGCAATATGAAGTATATCGAAAATCAACTCACACGGATACATACATTAATGTTGATCCACAACAATACCCCTCAGGGAGTAGCTACCACCCTAGTCGTCTTTCCAACCGACATCCAACGGAAAGAAAAAGAACTACGACACATATAAAAACCCCTGAAATAAAATGGTTACACATCACACACTATAAATAAACCAGCAAAACGGCAAAATAAACTCAGGTAATAAGACCACCTACCGAAAGCAGACAGATCATCATACTTTATTTCATATATTTAAGGTCTAACAGGTAGAATCGACACATTACTCCGGAAACACAACATAACTATAGCTCACAAACCCCAACTTTTTTCTTTATTTAAAAGATTCATTAAAATGCTACATTTTTAAATTAGATTCATCAGAATATCCTTTTAATTAAACCAGGAACAACACTGTTGCCGTAATGATAATAATAAATTTTCAAAACGGTAAAAATGCGAATTTGTCATCTAAGCAAATAATACATCGTTTCAATGAGTGAAGCTATACTTCTCATTCGAAACGGGTCAAGGAAATGGTTAACAACCTTAATAAACGACTAATATATTCAGCTAAAGTCATTCGCTTCGAAACTCTAAGATATAAACACAAATATTCGGTCATTGTACCCCTTATTATCGTTATCCTATTATTTTTATTATAATGTTACTACTTGACACGTTTCGGCAACAAAGTAATTATAATTTTCTTATATTTAAATCCTCTACTTATTTAAGTCATTTTTTTTTATTTGTACCTACTGGAAACCGGTATAATTTCGTAATGTTCGTCTATATGTCACAGCATTGTCATCTCATCATTTTTCCTTTTTTTGAGATGACATCCAAAAAAAATCTGTTAAAAATTCAATTTTTCAATATATTTCCGTTAAAAAAAATATTAAAAAATCGTATTTAAATTAACATTTTAGATAAGATGATAGGATAATACAGGAAAACTACAAAATAAAGAAAAAGCGACTGCTGCGGAACGCTAACATAATGCGCATCCGAAGCGCAGTTGTCCTTTTTTGACATTTATAATTAGTGATCGACCAATATGGTTTTTTTAATCGATACCAATAATTTTCTGGCTGATACCTATATATATATATATATATATATATATATATATATATATATATATATATATACATATATATATATATATATATATATATATATATATATATACATATATATATATATATATATATATATATATATATATATATATATATATATATATAGATATACACATACAGGGTGACTTATTTTAAAAGACGCACGCAAATAACTTTAATGAGAAGGTCTAAATCCAAAAAAGTGTAGGAACAAAAGTTTTTTATTTTTGAAGGTGAAATCGAATAATAACCCTCAATTTCACCTTGAGCTTAACCTTCAAGGTTATTTCAAGATCAAGTTGATTTTGTCAAATGGAATCCCTCATTTTTCATTGCAGAAGTGGAAAATTGAAAAAATTTCTTATCCAACTGAGTAAATAACATAGGGGACAAATCACATACAGAGGTCATTTGTAGGTCAAATTGTAAAAATTACCAATTGGTAAACTTTTATGAATTTTTTTTATGAGGGAAACATATTTACAGGCTAAATATAGAAGTTATCACGAAAATAATTTATTATAGACTCTTACTAAGTCCCAAATATACTGAAAAAATTCTTGATAGCGGAGAATGATAGCATACCATAGCATTTGTTTTGCCAACTATTTGAAATTTTGAACGAAGTATTGAACTATGTATTGATAATCATGGAGGAATTTTCGAACATTTAATTTGGTGAAATGTAAAATTATTTTCTTTGTTTTGCCACCATTACTAGAATCATTATTTATACCTTGATTGACCATTTCAAGTCTTTTATATCTTACAAAGATAAGCAATGGGTATTTCGACTCATCATAAAATAGTAAAATATGTTAATTACAATACATCTATTTTTCGCTTCGGCCAGTATTTTTCGGGTTTCATCTCCATGGAGAGGAACCAAACAGAACCTAAAAACCGGTATTACGTCACATGAAATTCAGTTCCTGACTTGGATTCCTGAATTGTCAAATTACAATAACGACTAAATCTTCCAAAACTCAAACTTATTCAAGACATCTAAACACGCGGCAATTTCACACTTTATATGCTTTTTCTCCCTTTTTGAATGGGAACTAGTTGAAAGCATTATAAACCTGCAAAGTCTATTTGAAAAATTAACAAAAAGACCAGTTTCTTAGTGTTGCATTTTAGTAGTGATATCATTTATTTTTACTGCTAACGTCTACCTTAACAAAGTTTTAATTTGGCTGGAGCAGGAACTACAAAAGAGATAGAAATAGTTTCTTATATAGCGACATATATTCGAAAAACAGTTACACTGTTCTAACCTTTCTGGAAGTCTCTAATATGTATTTTTATAAAACGGTGATGAGTCTATATTTCAAAATGTTATTAATCACCTAAAAACTCGAATAAAAGAGATTTCCAAAATTCCAGAATATTCAGACGACTACAATTAAAACGAAAATCTAGAAGTACAAGATGATAGACGATAACGACTATGAACCTCTTACAACTTACGCTCGCACTTCTTCAACAGCTAAAATTGTTCACCACTCTGCTCACAATCTTTTTTTGGAGAGCCCACGAAAAGTTCATTTGTACTAGCTCTGTAAAAGTGTCAAAATCTTCTTCCATTGAAATAAAATCGCCTATCAAAACATCTGTTTCTCAAAAAATACATTGCTGAACTAATTAAACAATTATTAAACCATAAGTCACTGGCATGGTCTAACTTTAAAACTGTTCTAAATTGACAGCAGAGAGTTTAAAGTGACAAGAGCAACAATAAGTCAAGCAAGTTTTAAACGCAAAATTACAAGCATAAAAAAGCTTTTTATTTTATTACTGAACCAGCAAAACGGTGAATTTTATTTATTTCCTGTTCTGATCCTTAATATTCCTATATAAGGGTTTATTTGTTGACATAAGTAATATAAATTATGACAATGTTAAAAGCAAAACAAAACTGGTCGACTAAAATATCTAATTTCCACGGCAACTAGATCGGGCTTAAATCTTAAACCTTCTTAGTGAATCTGGCTGCTTACCTATTCAAGAAAAACTAAACCTATTTTATAGAAGAAGGAAAAACAGTAGATCCTGCTCTTATTATATTCTCGAGCCATTATATATCCATCGGCACCTGCTGGCAGTGTATTTTTTAGTAAACCAATGTTTGAGACCGGAGTTGTAATTTCAGCAAAAAGGTTGATACAGATACAGTGAAAAGTCCAATTTTCGATGACTTTTTCCAACATTTGTGGCCGTATATCGGCAATAACGCGGCGAATGTTGTCCTCCAAGTGATCAATCGTTTCGGGCTTATCGGCGTAGACTAGCGACTTCACATATCCCCACAGAAAATAGTCTAGCGGCGTTAAGTCGCACGATCTTGGAGGCCAATTCACGGGTCCGAAACGTGAAACTATGCGGTTACCAAACGTTTCCACAATAAATCAATTGTGGCACGAGCTGTGTGACATGTTGCGCCGTCTTGTTGAAACCACAGCTCCTGCACATCATGGCTGTTCAGTTGAACGAAAAAGTCAGTAATCATGGCTCTATAGCGGTCACCATTGACTGTAACGTTCTGACCAGCATCATTTTTAAATAAGTACGGACCAATGAGTCCACCAGCCCATAAAGCACACCAAACAGTCAGTTTTGCTGGATGTAACGGTGTCTCAACATACACTTGAGGATTATCATCGCTCCAAATACGGCAGTTTTGTTTATTGACGTATCCATTCAAACAAAAGTGAGCTTCATTGCTAAAAAAAAATTCGCTTATGAAAATCGGGATCAACGGCAATCTTGTTTTGGGTCCATTCACCTAATCTACGCCTTGCTAGGTGATCGTGTGGCTTCAGTTCTTGCACGAGTTGGATTTTGTAAGCACGCAAACCAAGATTTTTCCGCAAAATCTTCCATAAAGTGGATGGACACATATCCATTCCTGTGCACGATGGCGGATAAACTGATTCGGGTCTTCCTCTACGCTACGCTCTACAGCAGCAATGACTTCTTCTGTATGCACTGTACGAAGTCTCTGTGGATGCGTATTATCATTTAGAGTAAACGTGGTGCGAAAACGTTCCATAGTTAATCGAATTAATTGCTCTGATGGACGATTATGTTGACCGTAAAATGGACGTAGTACGCGATACGTATTTCGAACAGAACCATGATTTTTAAAATAAATTTGCACAATTTGGAAGCGTTGTTCAGGCTTCAGTCTATTCATGTTGAAATGCCAAACCAAACTAAACATAAATCACTTGACAGCTGACAAAATGGCCGCCAGTTAAAAAAGTGTTGCCAACTTAAAGTTTTATACCTCTATAAAAAACACCCTTTATTTGTGTATGATAGTCTGACGAAACTTTTTTTTGGTTAGTTTCAATTCTACTCAATTAAAAACAAAATTTATAGGCCAATATCGATTATTGTCCTTTCAACCAAAATATCGGTATCGATCGATCACTATTTATAATGTCCCATATGTAGAATCAGCTGTAGCATAGTAAAATAAAATAAATTCAAAATAAATCTTTTATTCTGCAGATACAACAAAATATTAAGGTTAAGGGGGACCACATAGAGGCCCTTGCTACTCCTTTACAAACATTCTCGTTTTTATTGCGTATAAAAGTTGCGGAAATTCCTGAAGAACCAAAAACGACAATAAATTCGAAAAAAAAAAAACGTTGCACTTACCTTGACACGTTTTACAGCTCTCTGTACGAAACAGGATTTTCCATCGATAAGGATATTGTCGTTGATAAACGTGATGTCGCAAGGACTGGGCGGTCGAGCTTCTAACGATCTTATTAACTCTTCTTCCTCCCAAACCTCTTGCATCTCTTTGAAGTTGGATAAAAGAGCTTCGGGGAGAAGTTTGATGCCCGGTTCATCCCGCTATAACAAGAAAAATAAACATTAAAAAATATTCGCCTAAAGATAACTGGATATACCAATCAGTCAAAACGTTATGAAAATCAATAATAAAGGCGGCGAAACTCTAAAGTAAGCCTATTCTTAAAAAAAATAATTTTAAATTATTTATTGGTAACACTGGCGAGTGACACAAAATAATAGACATTCAGAACTTTAGTTTTTGTTGTATGAAATGCATAAAATAGAATGAAAATGTTTTGAAAACATTTCTTTTATAGTTTGTTATATATGTAATTCTCCTTTCAGGCAGAGGATATGAAAAATATATATACAAACAGTTTATTTCCTGCAAATATCGCTCTGGTCCTCTCTCTATACGCTTTTCGATCACCTCATGATCTCGTCAGTGGAGCTGTATCGGACCGAGAGCAACATTAGCAGGAAATAACTGATATATGAAATATAAGTTTCAAGGTACGTCGGCAGGATATTACACCTGCCATCTACCGACCTCGATGTCAGACTGAAAAATATCGCTAATCGAACGACATCTATGATTCACCGGAGTAATGTGAAATTTTCAAAAAATTAAAATTTTTAGTAAGAAATAAAGAAATCTTTCTGCCGTATTTAAATAGTTGGTTATGTATGTAATTCTCATTTCAGGCAGAGAATATGAAAGGAGAATTACATATATAACAAACTATTTAAATACAGCAGAAAGATTTCTTTATTTCTTATTAAAAATTTTAATATTTAAATTTTTTTTTTATATCTACATTTACATTTTACAATGAAATCACTTACATCATGGGCGATTTTAATGCAAAAATAGGTAAGGGTAGCAGAGCGGACCTGATAGGAGAATATGGTTTAGGTGAAAGTAACGAGCGGGGTGACAGACTCTTCGAATTTTGCCAAGAACGCAACATAGTAATAACAAACACATGGTTCAAATTACACAAACGAAAACTATATACGTGAAGAGGGCCAGGAGATAATTCCGCACACATTGTAAGGAACCAGATTCATTATATATTAACAAACAAAAGATTTAGGAACTGTATGAACAGAGTCACAACCTATCCTGGAGCATACATTGGATCTGACCATAATCCCGTGATTGCTGATATTAAAATCAAACCTAAAATAATAAAAAGTAATAGTCAATACAGTAAATTTGAGATAGCGGAAACTGATAAAGAACTGCTTACAAAGGATCTGAACAACTACATAAAGAACACAAGAACTGACGACAACGTAGAAGAAATTTGGAAATTGTTTAAGGAACTAACCAACAAACTAATGACTGAAAATACTGTATGGAAGAACAAACCGAAAAAACAGAAATGGATGACAGCAGAAATATTGGACCTCATGGAACAAAAGAGACAGTCGAAAACAAATCGAGTGGAATATAAAAGGCAAAGAGAAATTAAATAGAAAATTCGGATAGCGAAAGAGAACTGGATGAGAGACAAGTGTATCGAAATGGAAGATCTAGAAAGAAAACATGACACATTCAACATGTACAAAAAGGTCAGAGAAATAGCAGGTCTATATAATAAGAATACCACTAATACCCTTGTGGACCCTGATTGTAAAATTTATCTTGGACGAAAAAGAAATTTTTGAAACATGGGTTAAATATGTGAAAGAATTATGTGATGATGACAGACCGAATGAACACAACTCCGATGATCTCGCTAATATAGACGCTAATATAGACATGGGACCGGAAATTCTAAATAGTGAAGTTCTATCTGCCATAAGATCTACAAAAACCAGGAAAGCCATCGGGCCTGATAATGTCCCAACCGAGCTGTTACAACTGATTCATGAGAAAAATATAGGAATCTTGGTCAAACTGTTTAATACCGTTTACGCGACTGGAGATATACCGGAAGATTGGCTGAGGTCTGTATTCGTCCCAATCCCAAAAAAATAGCGAGCAAAGCGATGCAGTGAGTACAGACTAATAAGTCTAATGAGCCACACTTTGAAGGTCTTTCTCAGAATCATCCACAGCAGGATAAGATCTAAATGCGAAGCAGATTTAGATGAAACCCAATTCGGATTTAGAAACGCCCTAGGTACTAGAGAGGCTTTATTCGCTCTAAATATATTTCTGCAAAAATGTCGGGACCAACACAAGGATGTATTCGTATGTTTTGTCGATTACGAAAAGGCCTTCGACAGAGTACAGCACAGAAAACTCATAGACATTTTAAATAACGTAGGGGTAGACAGGAGAGACGTAAGAATTATTAAAAATCTAAATTGGCGGCAGAAAGCAACAGTAAGGCTAAATGGAAAACTCACAGAAGAAAGTAAAATTCTGCGGGGCGTCAGACAGGGCTACATACTATCTTCACTGCTTTTTAATATATATTCAGATAAAATCTTTAAACAGGCTACTCAAGGACAACGAATGGGAGTACAAATCAATGGAGAATATATAAATACAATACGATATGCTGACGACACTGTTATCCTAAGCGACAAACTATAAGACCTGCAACATCTATTAAACTGTGTTAACATTGAGGGTCAAGAAATGGGGTTTAACATAAATATCAAAAAGACAAAATTTATGGTCTTTAGTAGACAACCTCATCTTAACACTTCAAAACAAATAGAAGGAAAAAGTATAGACAGGGTGACTCATTTTAAATATCTTGGATGTTATATCACCGAAAATCTAAACCCAGATAAAGAGATAATGGGTAGAATATAGAGACTGCTAGAGCAACTTTTCAAAAAATGAAACAACTTTTCTGCAATGATAACCTCAACCTAAAACTACGACAGAGAATGATAAGATCATACCTCTGGCCAGTATTACTATATGGGGCAGAGATCTGGACAATTAAGGCTGCCACGATTAATCGGTCGGAGGCTCTCGAAATGTGGTTACATCGGCGAATGCTGAGAATACCTTGGACAGCTAGGCAGACCAACGAAATGGTACTCAATAGGGCCGACACAATTCGTCTACTATTAAACACTGTGAAGTGTAGAAAAATCTCATATCTTGGACATATATTTAGAGGGGAGCGATATAGAATCCTTCAGCTAATCATGGTGGGTAAAGTAGAGGGGCGTAGAGGGGTAGGAAGGAGAGAGGCTTCCTGGTTTAGGAATATTCGTGAATGGACAAGTATACGTAGCGCGGGGGAACTGTTCCAGCTGGCGCAGGACCGTGAAAGACTTGCCAATGTAATTGCCAACGTTAGGGGGACCTGATATGGCACCTAAAGAAGAAGAAGGTTTACATAAATCGTGTTATGAATAGATATTTTTCAATATATTTTCAATTTTTTTCGGTCACTATATATTTATTACATTTTTACGGTTTGTACCGAAAATAGTTCAAGGTCTTTCGTATTCTAAAAACTATAACTGTAAATGAGTAAAAAATCATTTTAACACGTAATTAAAAAACAATAGAAAATAACAAAACAACAACGATATTGTTCGCGGTAACCGCGATGTAATCATCCTTTTCAAGAATTAACATATTGCAAAAAGAAATTTTGCAACATCGGCTTTTTTATGCGTTTCATTTGGGGAAATGGCCTATTGTTTTCTTTTTTTTTTGAAAAATTTGCTGATTGTACAGTTGGATTAAACTGAAAACGTAAGTGTAGACAGGAAGCTGTAAAATGCGGATAAAATTTACATACGATTGTAAGAAGATTGAGGTTATAGGAACAAATGAGAATTAAGATGTCAGTTACTATTAGGGTTCGTATTCTTGACGACAATACAATAACAAATCTGAGAGAATTTGCGTGCAAATGAGTTTCTACCAAGCTGTATTTTTCATAGCAAAAAAAGTAAAAAGAAAAATTCATAATGTTGATCCGTTTAATTGCTGTCAAGAAAACAACTCTTGATACATTGCTAACTTCAGATCGTATTCCCGAAATTTCAAATATAGTCATTGCTTACAGTACACGTAATATTTTCAAATTATTTACAAAATTAAATTAAAAAGAAAACAAACCATATTTGAATAAAATTTCTAATCGTTGACAGATTTCTTTCTGCTAACAGTGGAAAAAATAATTTATTTGATTTACTAAAATGATATTTAAGTACACTCTGATCTGAAGAAACAATAAATTGTAGATAAATTCTCTCTCTTCACAAATAATATTTTCTTAACTTTCCCATGAAAGTATGCCCGAAGCGAATTCAAACAAATCAAGTTATCTACGATATTTATTTATTTACCTAGTGTGCCGTTCCTTTTTTTTTAGGACAAGTAATATTCATTTATTTATTGGCTTAGAATGTCGCGCCAGCACAAAATAACAGACAGTGAAAATTTCTGTTCTTATTAGCGAAGACTTGCAAAAAGTGTAAAAAATATTTAATTTTTTTTCAAATAGCACTAAAAAGTTGAAAATAAATTAACAACTGTCTTATACTGTAATCAATTTAATAACTGTAAATTTACTTAGCGGATTTTTGAAATATTCGGAAATATTTTTGCTAGACCTTTTCAGAAAACTGTTTGATAATATATATATATATATATATATATATATATATATATATATATATATATATATATATATATATATATATATATATATATATATATGAACAGGAAAGAAAACGATCTTTTCTAGATATCCTACTGACAAGAAAATAGAAAGGCCTGCTTTCGCAACCTGTCTACAGAAAATCCACTCACATCAACAGATTTCTCAACGCAGATTCACATCATCACCCCGCCCAATTATTTGCAGTAGTGAAATCACTTGCGTTTAGATCGCAGTCCTTTACAGATCAAGAAAATTGCCACAAAGAAATAAACATACTCCCAGATGCCCTACCAAAAAACGGTTATAAAAAAAAACATATAGACAAGGCTCTAAAAAAACAAACGCTTGGCCCCGAAAAATCGCGAAAATCAAGAGAATAGCTCCAAAGTTTTGTTCCTTATGTCAGAGGCACCACAGACCAAATCGCAAAAATTCTCAAGAGACATAACATTGAAACCGTTTTCACCACAGACCGTAAAGTAAAAGATCTCTTGTCAACACCTAAAGAAAAAATCCCTCTATAAAACCAGGGAGTGGACGAACTTCCAGGCGGAGAATGCAGCTCATCTTAAGTAGACTAAATCAACCGTAAAATAAGCGCCAGAAGAGACGAACATATAAACGCTGTCAAGCAAAAAACAACTTCTTCTGCACTGGCCCAACACTTATTAAACACAGGACATAAGATAAATTTCTCAGGAACAAAAATGCTATCGAGATGTGAAAATCTGTCTACAAGCGTTATAAGGAAAGCCATCGAAATTGCAAAGAGGCTCAACAACTTAAATAGCAGAGATGATAGCCAACGATTGCCTAATACTTGGAAAAATCGGTTTACGAAACATTAACCAGTAGTAGGTAGTAAAGAAACAGATTACAACTCGGCAACACGACCCCAAACACTGGCAATAGGGTCGATAACACGCAGCAGGTCTCGCAACCTGATTGGCCAGAACCATCCGGCCAACAAACGCGCCTCACGTACACACGGACCGACAGCACCCGAGTCTCAAGCGTCGGTTCGCTCGCAGACGCCGTACAGTGAGCTTTGAAAATGCTGAATGAGATTTCACCGAAACGTCAGCTTCCTTACAGTCCTGAGAGGGACTCAGTAAATACACGAGATACCCGAATATATATATATATATATATATATATATATATATATATATATATATAATATAGTAAACGTAAGAGGCGCTAGCAAAGACAACGCATATTGTATACGCAGAGGTACCTCATATACTTGTTCGCGTATTAGGCGCCATACAATTTGGCAACACTGAGATGCTTAAAATGATTTAGAAATTATTCGTATTTCTAATTATATGACACAATAAACTTGTTTGTTCTTGTGCACGGAGTGATATTTGAAAATGAGCCGCATGTCTGATGAAGGTAAGTTTTATAAGCATTTTGTCGTGCAATCTGACATGTTATAAATTTAATATTATTTTATTTTAGTATGAAGTATGTGCCGCAAACTGTGTAAAAAGGGATTTCAGAAATCGTTATTTTTGCAAAGCGCCTCTATCACCTCTTCTCATTTCAACAACACAATATATCGACATCACTTTTTGAGTATATTACACAAAATGAACTAAGTAACACGAAGAATCAAGAAAAAAGGGTAAGTAGATTGTATCCTAATTAAATTTAAGCAGTTACACCACGCCTATTTTTTTTACAGGATGAAACAGGACAAGCAATTCAAGATGAAATGGGGTAGCTCAGAAGTCTCAGACAATACATATGGTGCCTCAGTGAATGACCCACATTTTACACTTAGTTCAGAGAGTGACAGTGAAGATGCTACAGAATCTACTTCTGGGATATATAATTCAGATAGTGAAAATACAGCGAGAGAAAAAATTGAAACCACAAATAAAACATTTTTTTGAGTTTTACAACATGAAAATTTCGGACTTCTTGTGCCGGCTAAAAAACTGAGATCTATCAAACAATTTTCTTAACTTGAAATTGTTTTGGTTCTTAAGAGAAAAAAAGTGTATTCCACCATTTCAAAAAATTTGTTGGCTACCGAAATTTTTCACAGCTTTCATTCGCGTATCAATTTTGATAGCAGTGAGACATTTTGATAAAATTTTCAGCATATTCAAAGGCAGGAGTTTGCAAACTTTTTTGTACCATAGACCACGAGCCAATTTTTTCTGCTTTCCGTAGACCCTCCCTTACCCCTTTCGTTCTAATATTCAATTTTTACAATTTTATTAACTTAAATGTCTTTTTGACAAGTGAAGTCTTGGTATGGTAGAGGAATGCACAAAGCGGCGAGTCGGGAATATATATCAAATGGACATAAATTTTTTTCGACTGGTTCCTGGTAATGGAATGCATAATGCGGATATATATATATATATATATATATATATATATATATATATATATATCAAATGGACACACAAAATAATGCGGATATATATATATATATATATATATATATATATATATATATATATATCAAATGGACACACAAAATAATGCGGATATATATATATATATATATATATATATCCGCATTATTTTGTGTGTCCATTTGATATATATATATATATATATATATATATATATATATATATATATATATATATATCAAATGGACACAAATTTTGTTCGACTACAAAAAAAAGTTGACTCGTTATTCCGAAGTGTATGCGTTACTTCACTTATATTTATGCTTATGAAGGACGGATTAAGATTGAAATCACCGTCTTCATGGACCTCCATTTACGTCTCATATACCCCCAATTCTTTTTTGCGTTCTCATAGACCCCTTGCAGGAAGCTGTCAATCCCTGGGGGTCCATGTGGACTACTTTGGGAATCAATGTAAGGGCATCTCCGGAGTAGTCCCATAAAGATAATTTCATCATAGGTTTATTACCAAGAGGTAGAAAACAGAAAAAAAAATTCTGCAAAAACATCCTTCAGAATGTGATGAAACCATATGCTGAAAAATTATTTTTAGTTAGGTACAAGTTTATGCACGATAGCGACTAAAAACAATCATCAAAACTTGTTTAGATATTTATTGAATACAAGATGGCTCAAAACTGAAATATTGAGAGATTTCGGGAACGAGAAATCTATCGCATTTAGAAGATTTGTTGCCGCAAATCAAGCTGCTTATCAAATGTTTGTGGAGTCAATGAATACTCTAAGCTAAGAACTATGAGAGAAAATAAGTTTCCCAACAAAATAGTAGTTGTTTGTTAGAATTTTCATTTTTTTTTATATTAATTTGTAAGTCCAGTCGATTTTCTAATTTATTACATTTTGTCACAATTACAGATGATGTGTAATTTTTAATGGGTATTGTATTTACAAAATAACTTCAAAAAACACAACTGATTTAATATCTTTAAGTGGAACAATTTTATATAAAATGGCGAAAGAAATTAAAAGTTTGATCCTGAAGATTATACCAACTGATATGTTACACAAATCAGAACCATTCAAGCTGGTGACTAATGACATATGTATTTCCTAATTTTACTCAGTATTTTGACTATGCCATACATTAGCTTGTCTGTCTCAGACTTAGAATATATAATTTCGGCTGGAAATGCACAGAAAAAATCAAGTGATCCATGAAAATGAAATCGTCTTCGAGAGTCTTGACCCAAAAAAAGTAGGGTTTAATTTAATTTGATACCACTACTATTATACTTTTCGAATGTTTCAGTTTAACAAAAAAAAACAATATTACATAATAGTAAAACGAAGAGGAAGAAACAGAAGTATCTAGTGTAAAAATTATCGTAAAACGAGTGTCATTACCATTACTCCTTATTACCGTGAAAAAATTCGACGTAGATGTAACGGTAACTCCTTACGGCTTCTCGAGTCAATTAACTCAGTTAAAAACTGCGACCAGTTCGTGTTAGAGTAGTTCTGTTTGTCTTATAAAATATTAAAAAAATTATAAATACATTAGGAATGATAACAGTAAAAAGTGACCCAAAAACTTACTCAATTATTGTTTTGTATCGTATTGAATGAACAAATTTCGCGAGGTGAACTATTTACAGTTCAGTTCATGAGAAAATGATTTTAGTTTTTATTTTAAACCTCAAAATTGTATACTTTTTTATTCTTCTTCTTCTCTTGGTGCATATCCATTAATGGATGTTTGCAACCACATTTTCCATACCTTCGCGATCCATAGCGGTATGTATCTGTGTTTGTACACTGTGCAAACCTGTCCATTGCCAAATGTTCCGCAGCCATGACATTCCTCTCCTGCTTTCGATTTTTATATGCCCCAGATACGCTGTTTTCCTCTTCTTTAATATGTTAAATAGTTCTCTGTCCCTGTTAATGCATCTCAAGTCATCTTCATTCGTTATTCGAGTTGTTCACGGTATTTTGAGAATGCGGCGATACAGCCACATTTCTAGTCCTTATGCTCATATCCTTCGTTTTGCGGGTTCAGCTTTCCGCACCATAAAGTAGTACCGACCAAATATAACATTTAAAAAATCTGAGCCTGAGATCTATATCGAAATTTGAATATACAAACACCTTTCTGAATCGTATGAAGAGCCATATTCCCAAGTATTTAAACTTATCTACTCGTTCAATTTGTTGGCCATTAACAGTTAGACTGGAACCCCGAAATTCAGCTAGCGTTCTGCTGATAATCATAAATTTTATCTTCTTAGTATATACAGGGTGTTCGGGAAAATGTAGGAAATCTCCAGAATTTGAAAAAAAAAACATGTAAAAGTAATACTACAAGTTCATATAAACTTTTTTCGTATAGGTCTCCTCTTCGGAGATATGGGCCCTCCTCAAAGAGCTGCAATGGAAGCAATTTTTTTACACATAGTTATTGAACCACTAGGTATATTTAAATTTTTTTTAATATGATGTATTGCAGGTAAGACCCTTCAAATTATTATCCAATGAAGTGTTGTGAAATACTCACAGGTGCTCATGACCCCATTATTTTACGACCTGTATGAGAAGAACTTTGGACAACGTTTTTTACATACCTTTAACTATTGATTAAAAATTAAGTACTCTTCATTCATGTCGGTAATCCTAACCGTTTTTGAAAAAACTTCATTTTATTTACACTGTTAGTCCCCTAATTTCTGTTGGGTTGAATATGAAAAAGAGGAATTTTCTCCTGTTACCATTGTTTTAATAAAAAGTTAAACTAAATGCTTAGTTAAAAACTTCGGAAGAGGGTTCAACATGGCCTCCGTGAAGTCTGATATACTCGCGGGCACGATGAACTGAGGACTGTTATACCCGCCACATTAACTCAGCATTGTTCCTTATTTGATCCCAATGAAACGTGATTCTCCGTAGAAGTTCCTCCCTACTATCGACCGGAGTGGAATACACCAAGGCTTTGGGGTGTGCTCGCAGGTAAGAATCCAACGGTGTTAGGTCGGGAGATCGAGGAGGCCAGACAATAGGTCCAATCCAACGATCTGTATAGACGTTATTCAGGTGCTCCTGCATAGCAACGCTGAAATGAGGTGGTGCCCCATCGTGCATGTAGTACAAGTTTCGGTGAGTTTCGAGTGGTAAGTGCTCTACTAAACCGTGAAAAGCGTTCTGGAGGATATTCGGTCGTGCAGCAAAACGAATGGTCTAATCAAAAAATTGCCAATGACTCCTGCCCAGACACTAATTAACTGGAACTGATGTTGATGATGCGAAACAATAGTTGAATGAGGATTTTCATCAGCCTATACATGTGAGTTGTGTAAATTTATGATACCATGCTAAAGAAGTTTACATTATTTCGTTGTTGATCGAATAGCCAGTTTGCAACCTGCATTCTGCGGGGAAAATCTTCAGGTATTAGTCCATGCATTTTTTTCAAATGATATGGAGCTGTTCTTGAAAAACTTCAAAACTATTGTTTTCAACGTATTAAACTGTGCTGATAATTTTCGAGCGCTCGTTGAAGGAGTGTCATCTACAGCATTTAAAATATTTTCCTCTAATTACGGCATACGTACTGTTCTTCCCTGACCAGTATCAGTACTTCTTTTCCCAAAATTCCCAGCCTTTGTGTTGTGTGGTCGTAAAAATTAAAAATAAATCGAAATAATACACCAACGGACATTTAACGCATGACAAAATCGTTCTGAAGTTTCGTCTCCTACCTGCCATAAAATTTGAAGAGTAGAATAAAATAATTGAATTTTTTTTTGTGAATTTAATTTATATAATATTTATTTACAAGATTTGATTTTGTGTCATTCTAATTAAATATTTTCCTCTCTACAGTAAACCTTATCAAATTGTACAGAACTGTGGAAAGCCGTGGTATGGTGATAAAATGTAAAACGCGACCGGTGCCCGGCACCATGTCGGAGATATTATGAAAAACGTAAACAGTGTGTATTGTTACGTTGACATTTTTCATAATATTCCGAATTCGCGGCGTTGTGTGCTCGATCATCAGTCCAAGACTTCAACTGTCAAAAACACGTTTAAGTTGATAAAATTGTCAAAAGTTAATATTAAGAAGACAGGAGGGGACTAAAAGCAGAAAAAATGGGATCAAATAGTTTGGGAACCTCTGGTCTACACCAAAAAATATTTCAGTGCAAAATTTCTGAAATACTTTGATTCGCATTTTTCTCAACATTGTGTTTCTTGTAATTAGAATCCTTTGCATTCCACACGTTAGGATTACCTCGAGTTCGATTAATTATTTCTTTTAATACCCACTCCATTTGCACATAATTTTACGCACAATGAAGGGTGTTCGGATAACGCATCAAGATACTTGGAGAGTATATTCTACAGGGTAAAATAAAAGTAGTAAGTTATATAAGAGTTGAAAACCCAATACTTCTCGATTTACAACCTTTCACAGTTCATTTTTTTTCTTATCATTAACATCTTGAGGTAAGTTTTTAACTTATCAAGTTGATATTTGGTACAGGGACTACGCTTAATGACTTCTATCGTTCTGTTATAAAAATGTATATCTACTGTGGCACCAGAGGTCACTTTCCCTGAAACTCAAATATTGTTTTCCACATATCTTGTTCGTTTTGACAGTTATTGGAAAAAACAAGAACAATTTTAGAATCAGAGTCACTCCAAAGCAAGATAATAAAAAAACCTTATCAAATATCATAAAAGAAATGTTTAAGAAACAAGAAATCAAAACAGACTTCAAATATGTAGAATGAAATAAATTAATTAGAAAAAGCATAAAAATATAAACAAGAAGAAAAAATCCAGAAAATAATCGAGAAAAATAAAAATATGAAAGTATTACAACCCACAATTGGCAAAAATTTTCTGATATCGTTACAAAACAGAGATGGAAGAGAACAAAGACGAAGCAACGAAATAAAAAATAGCGTTGAAGAATATTACACAGGATTATCAGGAAGCTACAATAACCATCAAACCGTCAGAAATAACAACATATTAAGTCTCAATGCAGAAAGGAGTTCGTCAGGGTGATCTACTATCCCTCAAATTATTCATTATGGCCCTTGAAAATGTTTTCAAATACATGAATTAGGAAGGTAAAGCAATAAATATAAATGGATATTATTTAAATGACTTAAAAAATGTCGATACATAGTGTGAATAGCCCCAGAAGAAGAACAACCTAAATCAATCATTCAAGAACTAAAATAAAGTTCAAAACGTATCGGAAGTAATGAGGAATGGTAATAATCATGACAAAACGTTAAAGAAATAATGAGTTCTGATATGGAAGGGAATCACAATAAACAAAGACAACCAAGAAATCACATGTCATTTTAAAGATAAGGGGATATTTAATAAAAAAAGGTAGTCCTTATTCGAGTTGATAACCCATACAGTTTAGGCGCAAATTAGAATTAAAGTTCGTATTACTAGTACAATCAATTTTTTAATATGGATATTTATTTTAGGATATACTTTCAGCTACAACCTCTTTGCTTCTTTCGCATGTCTATTTGCTTTCCCATAGCAAAAATGCATGTCGCGATATTCAATATTTGAATATTCATGAACCATTTTGTAGATAATTAAATACCGTGTTTATTACGGTTTTTACTAATTTAACGTCTACTAAAATACACAAAGAAGATTTTATTAACGATTTCTTATGAAATGAAACTTTTCTTAAATATTTGTCAGATTTAACTAAATTTGAAGCATAACTTTTTTTGGTTCAATTTAACTGATTACATTAGTAATATAAATTTTAGTTTCAATTTGCACCTAAACGGTGTGGTTTATCAATTAGAATAAAGAGTACCTTTTTTATTAGGCACCCTTTTGTATTTTTTTTCTAATAACTGTCAACTTAACCAAAAATATATGTGACAAATAATATTTGAATTTCAGCTAAAGTGACCTCTAATGGCACAAAAGAGAAACATTTTTATAACAGAATGACAGAGGTCGTTAACCGTAGTTCCTGTGCCAAATATCAACTTGATAAGTTAAAAACTAACCGCAAGATGATAAAAACTTTAATAGGCTGTAACTCGAGAAGTATTGAGTTTTCGAGTTCTTGTTATGTGACTTATTAGCTTTATTTTATTATGTAGAATTACCTCAGCACTTTTCAAATAATGCCGCAACTAAGGTAGAGTTCGTGGGCTATTCGGAAACTGTTCTAGAACAGCTCGGTACCTTGCTCTATATGGGACTTAACGTTTATGAATAAGATTCAGTTGTTGGACTTTTCTTCCCTTTATTTTTCGATCAGTCTATGTATCTGTAATCAGTATGTTAAAAACAGTTTCGTTTATAAAATAAATTAAACCGACTTTAAAAAATTTAACTAATAATTAAAAAATAAATTACATTCGTAATTAATGTAATAATTGTCGATATATTTACAAGGTTTGGCAATTAAGTTCCGGGAATTTATCAATAAAAAACAAGCAAATTAAGTTTCGGGCACGAATTACAAATTCACAATAGTCTCCTAACTCGATACGACGATTCCAACGTTGCTCCAGTCTTCCAAAGTTAACCCGTTCAGCACCACGGTTACAGCTTCTTTGACCTCTTGTACGCCGCCATGATGAGTTCCCTTGAGGTGACACTGACTGAATAAAAAAAGTCGGGGGTGGGGGGGGGGGGGGAATATCGGGCTATAGAGTGGGTGCGGCAACGGTGGAATGCCTTTTTTCGCCAAAAATTGTTTCACAATAAACGACGACTAGGCTGGCGCGTTGTGGTGGTGCAACATTCCGCCGTTCTCGGTGAGTTTGGGTTGCACACAGTAAACGCGTGCCTGCAGCCGCTCTAAGACGCCAACATAGAACAGTCCAGTTACTGCCTGGTCGGCAGGAACATATTCACGACGAATGATGCCGCGGATATCGAAAAAAAAAACGACCAACATTGCCTTTAGCAGGGACTTGGGCATCCTCGCTTTCGTTGGCTGCTCGCCACCCTTTTCCACCAACTGCTGACTTTGTTTAGATATCTCGGGGTCATACTCAAATATCCAGGTCTCATCTCCAGTGACTACCTGACTCATCTAGTCTCACAACACGTTGCTTGTAATGTGAGTCACTCATTTTCACGACGCCACTAAAAAAGTTACTTTCGAAAAATGCGCAAAAAACCAAACGTGCTATTGACTTCAACCTTGGACTGAAAGTAAAAGGAAGGTTCCCCCTCTCTAGACAGACGTTGATGAATGACGCAGTGATGCCAGTTTCCGAGTTATAACTAAATTCCCGGAACTTAATCGCCACACCTCGTATTTATTTAGCACTTTTTTGAACCTACAATTACAAGTATCATGTGATTCTATTCTAGTCTATTCTCTCTAATAATAAGTTGAAGCGAGGTTAGTTCAGATTTATACAGTACTAGTAATTCCTATGACGGCTTCGTCCGAAAGAATAATGTAGCAAACTCATTCTCTAGCAGTATTAAATTGATAAAACTTTTGGGTATATGATATTTTTTTAGCGTTTTGATTTTTTCTAGTAGCAGAATGTACTGGCTATCTGAATTATCAGTTCTGGGCATTACTTCCTGTCTGTTTCGTAAAATAATCTAACAAAATCCGCAAAAATTGAACACTATTTTCAAATTGTAGGCATATATTCGTTTTAATGCTACATAGTCTTCATATTTCATAAGGTTATTATTCACCCAAACCCCTAACAGAATGTGCTTACCTAAGAATTGTTTGATATTTAATATTTAGAAAATATTATCGCTGAATTAATAATCAAATGGCTAAAAGCAGCAAACGCTCTCGTGATTATAAGTAGACAGAACTGTGAGAAAGTTGTTGCGTGAAGCGGATCATAACGTGTCCGCCGTCTAGCGGAGAGCCAGAACGATCGTGTATACCACACTGACCTCTACTATGGACCCCTACTCTTGACGGCTGTTAAAGCCAAAAAATGCCAAACCATGGGCGAAAAAATGCGTTTCTGCCCATCGGGCGCCAGTCATATTTTTGGACGTTGATCAGATAAGGGCATGCGCATAAGCGACTTCCTATTATCGATCGGTTTTTTCGTAGCGCCAGCCGTAAAGAGCACAATATCGGCTCAACGCCAATTTTGTGTTTATTTTTGCTTTGTAAGTTGCGTGCGATTTAAACGGATTTATAGCGTTTTAAGTGATTTATTTTATTTGTTTTTATTTAATATAATGGACTCCACAACGTGTATGGTTACCTTTTGCCAAAACAAGGGTAAAATTGCCAAAAAAAAGTTCATATTTTCGGTATGTATTTTGTTTTATTTAGGAAAATGGTAGAAATTCGGATTAGAGTAAATTTATTAGGTGGATGCCATTTTGGTTTTGTTTGTTTTTTTCTGATAATTTTTTAAATTTTCCGATAAAAATTTATGAAATTTTATATATTACAGATGCTTCTATTAGTGTGCACTGTTTTTTATCAAAAAAATCAAGAGAATTATCAAAAAAAAAACAAAACCAAAATGACACCCAACTCTAAATTTACCCTAATCCGAATTATTACCCAAGAAAGTTAATGCACACAGACGGAAACAATAGATTAGAGAAGTAGTAAGATACACAATTTTACTTTCACAGTATAAGAAATGACTAAACTAACTCCCATCGGTAGACACTGACCCGATTATTCCCTTCTGCTTCAGATATTATTTGTGCCCATATGATATAACTCCCAGAACAAGAAAGTTACATGACACCGACTTCGTTACTAAAGATTGCAACCATGGTTGCAACTTTGATAACTTGCTTGATTTAGACACCATTTATGACTAATTGAATTAACAAATAGATTTTCGAAATTCGGTCCTGTCGATGGTCACCTGATCATTTTGTAGTGCGCATGCCGACATCTGATCTACGATGTTTATATTTTATTGTCGTAAATTTGCCGTTTTTGGGATTAAACTTTGCGGATCTAATAAATATTTTATCTATGGTATACCATGCAATGAAGTATCATTTTTTTTAACGTTGTGTTTTCTTATTGTAGTTAATATTAAAGTTAATCTATAAACATTGTCATATATGGCGAGTGAAAATTTAGTTTCGACTGCTCGAGTAGTTTTTTGTTTATCCTGGACAAACATAAACATTCTTCCTTTATATAATAGTATATATAGAAGTATGTATGTAGAAATGGTTTGTAAAAAATAAAACAAAAAGTTAAAAATAATTTAAATCTGAAAATCAGCATGATCAACTTGATGGCCCATTGGCCCTTCCACTATTTAACTGGTCAAAGACATGGCAAAACCTCGAAGGTATGTGACTGTTTTAAAAACTTACATTTTTAGTCTTTTGCGCCGCGGTTTAAGCCATCTAATTTGGACACTTGTAAATTGCCCACGAAACAGATCGCTATTTCATCAAAAACAAACCTCATTCACTTAAAAAAAAAACAATAACTTACCTTTGGTAAAACCACTCTACTAGGTGTTCGACTTTTGTCGTTTGCAATATAGTCTGGCACATCTTTCCTTCCTGTGAAGTTAAATACTGTCGTCGTCTCCTCCACCTTGGGCTTCTTTTTCGGAAACGCTACTTTTAGCGTAGTTTCTTCACTACTAATACTAGGTATAATACTATGCTTAATAACACTGGCACTTTTATTTTGCGATTTTAGCAAACTCTGATCGATTTTTTCAATTTTATCAACGTCTTTTAACGATTTAACCGGGATTTTACTGGTATTGTCTTGGAGTTTTACGATTTTGTCTGGACTTTTTACACTTTTATTTGAATTTTTAGAAGCTTCTGGAAGAGTTTTTGATATTAAATCGCTGGGCTCTTCGAGTTTTTCATTTTTATCCGGCCCTGCTAAAATATTATCGATCTTTTCTACGTTATTCGACGTTTCACCGCCACTTTGGTCGTTTTTATGCAAGCTTTCCCGCGTATCTAGGGCAATTTTACCAGATTTACTGAAATTTTCAAAAATGCTACTTGTTTTTTCTACACTACTACCACGAAGTTGCCATTTTTTGTCAGAATTTGCTGTCACATTGTCATCGTTATGTAACCCCACTACGTTATGTCCGAGTTTCTCCGAGTCCATCGCTGTTTCTATCCGATTTTTACCGATTATGTCCGCACTACTTGACGCACTCACGGGTTTTAAGGACTTTTTTTCGATTATTTCACCGGAATTTTTATCAGTTTTCCCGTCACCATCTTTAATCACTGTTTTATCACTGTCTAATCCCGATTTCGCAGCGTTCCTTTGGTTTTTCTCGATTTCAAAAGCGGATAATCCCATCTTAGGTTTACTACCACCGCTAAAACCATTGACCTCGATTTTCAATGGTTCGGAAACGGGAACACTTTGCTCAGAAACGTTTTTATTTACTGCAGGAAGATGATTCTGGTCCACCTGGGAATTGATAAAGTTAAAAACTGATGAGGCCGAGTTTTTAGTGATGTTTTTCTGTGATATGGGAGATATCATTTTGATACCGAAAGAATCGAGGTCTTCCTTGTTGAAATTTAGTGATGTTGGTGGTTTCGAGTAGATTTTCGTTGGGCTGTGAATTGGGCTGATGTATCTGAAAATAATATTTGTAAAATAGATTGAAATTAATTTTAGACTATTTCGATTTTGATTATACCTATTCGGAGCATCCTTATGTCCTAATAAAAATGAACTATTCCGTTCTTCTTGTAAAAAATTTTCTGTGGTTCTTTTTCTGTAAGTTGGAGATGTGATTTTTGGTATTGGACTCGAGGTCAAGATCAAATCCGGCGTTTCACACAGAGAGTTTATTGGATTGTTTCTAGGATCGCTTCCATCCTGGTTTTTAATGTCCACCCTGTAAATTCAGGTTAGTTAAAATGTGATCGCTAGAATTAGGGCTTACAAAAGGATGTCCTTGGTAAGACAGATAATAAAAAAAAAATAATTTCAATCATTTTAAAGAAAATACTTAACTGGCATAATATTCAAATTTATTTATATTTATGAAACTGTAGCTTCTTTCACTTACTGACTTATGCAACAAAAAAATTACCTGGACACATCTGGAATAGGGCTAGGCAAACTGCTAATCTCCTTCTTGCCCATCCTAGGTCCCTTAAGATCTAAACTTTTCGGTTTAGTCATTTCTTCGCTTAAAATAACCGGCTTGGCAACCGGTCTCACTACAAGTTGAGTATTACTTTTAGGTTTATCATTCAGTACTGGTTTATTTGTTTTAATTGGAGGTTTCGTGACTTTCGAAGACGTTTTTGATTTAACTATATTGTTGAAGCTGTCTACTTTGGCTGCGACGTCGCCTAAAAAACAGTGGGCGTATAGTACTAGTCATAATAGATTTATCGGATCTAATATTTTGGTGGTACGAAGTTTCACAAAGAGGAAATATTTTGCTAGTTTTAAATCTAGCCTAACTATTCGGTATATTTGAAAGTTCGTTAAAGGTTGTTGCACAAAAACAAGATCTCAGAAACTGAGAGAGCAGAAGAATCAAAATAACGAGTAAACTTCACAAAGACTCATTAACAAAATCGTCAGGTTTTTTGTGAGCACGCTGAATTAATATTTTAAAGTGAATTAATAATTAACCTGTGCTTTGTTTTAGTCCACAATTAACAATTTGTTCAAAATAGATGCATTTTGGATAGTGGAAATACAAAACGAGAATTTTGCCACAACGTTTAGTTTGTGTGATATTGCTTCTCAAATTACCTACTCATCAAGTAATTAATGCCTTAGGTGCGTGTCATTTTTACTTCTTTACTGTTATATTTATCCATTTTTGAATTGATATTGCGTCTTGGGACAATTATTATCAAATTTTAAAAAATGGTTCCAAAGTGAATTTTTTAAATTTTACTAGAAAATATAAGAAGTAACTATAACAGTAAAGAAGGGGAAATGGCAAATAAAGCATCAACAATCTAGCTCCCACGACACAGTAAGTTATCAAGCTGCAGTGTACAAGCTTTTTCTCAATCCTGGCTTGCTATGTCGTTCAATAATAGCTTCTAAAGTAAAGATATTTTAAGAAGGAATATCTACCTAATAGCCCAATCAACAGAGATTTTTTAATGTGAAAAAAAAAACATCAAACTGTCACCATAACTTGAAGGGTGGTCCATACATGATTAAACTTCAGCTTAGCATTTGGATTTTTTAAACAATAAGAACTGCAAAAAAGGGTTACTTTTTGGTTATATTATATAAAATGGGCTATTTGAAGATAATTAAAAGCCTACAAAATGGATTTTACAAATCCCAATAGGACGATTTTTTACCGAGAAAACTCGGACAAACGCTTAATATTGTTTTTTTTTAAATTCAAATTTTTGGTAATTTACAATATTAAACGAAGATTTGCCGAAAAATGATAGTTTATTATGTGTACTTAAAACAAGCGGGAGATGAAATTTGTAGCATAATTGCAAGATAAACAATTTAGAGCATTGGATATATCCAAATTAAATTTACTAAACGGATTTTGAAAGAAGAAATTATGAACCTATCTTAGATTTTTGTGTAAATTTGTTGAAATATGGTAAACATGCTTCATAACATAGCGTGATACGTGCGAATTAGCATCGGAAGCAGAGCGAAGCAGTGGTAGTAGTGGGTTACAAGCAGCGGAGGAGAAGAAAGACGTGGGCTGCTCACGCTAAGGCTTCGACTATATTTCATATGTGGAAATGCATCGCACAATGGAACTATAAATTGATAAATAAGCATACGTGTATTTATTTATATTTCAAATAATAATATAACGGAAAAATAAATAAATATAATATACAATATAATAACAATAAAGTGCCCTCGGAGTGCTATTGAACGTACAATGCTTCCAAGACATCAAGGAGGAAGAGGATTGGTGGTTATTCGTAAGCAGCTCGACCAACAAATAATAAACTTACGTTCATATTTCCACATGTTAGCGCACTTTTCCATACTACATCGAGCAATATGCGAGGCAGTCGATTCTACGCCGCTACAGCTGAGGGAACAGTATATTGCTTCTCACTACCAAGCAGACCAAGAGAAGTTGCAAACCTGGCTAAAGAAATCACTTCATGGAAGGCATCCAAATGAGGTCATCCGGGACAATGCCGATAACTCAGCGTCGAACTACTGGTTGATTTCAGGACAGATGTTTCCGGAAAAGGGGAGCTTCTTGTTAGCTATCCAAGACCAGGTTATTCCGACGAAGAACTATCGGAAGTTCATCATCAGAGATCCCTCAACAGAAAACACCAATGTAGATATGGCTGCCGAACATCAGAGACAATCCACTATATAACTGGAGGATGTCAAGTGTTTGCCGCAACGGAGTTTAAGGAAAAACACGACTCAGTCGTTAAGATACTCCACCAAGAGTTAGCAGAGAAGTTAAACCTATTGCAGGTAGGAAAAGTGCCTTATTACAAATACAGTTCGGGGCCTGTTCTTGAGAACAACCAGTTCAAGTTATATTGTGACCCAAGGTTGTAACGGATCAGACAGTTGCTCATAATAGACCAGACATTATACTAACAGATAAAATTTCTAAGCGAGCTCCACTACTCGACATTGCTGTACCTAAAAACAACAACCTAAGGCCAAAATACAACGAGAAGATCGCCAAATACAGAGATCTGGGGGTGCAAATTGGAAGACAATGGGCAATGAACAGCGTCCAAACGATTCCCATAAGTGTATCAACAACTGGAGTGATACCAAAGAACCTCCTGCAGAACATCAAGGGACTGGGCTTTAGTGAACATTTGTATAAGCCGATTCAGAAAGCAGTCCTCCTTGCAACCGCGCGAACCGTCCGAAGGTTCGTAGAAAATACAGCAGACCACGTCACCTAGGATCGGATAACATGGAAAGGGTTCCCACAGAGCTTCATATTTGTGGTAAAAATGCTCTAAATTATTTATATTGCAATTATGCAAAAACTACTAATGCAAAGAATTTCATCTCCCGCCTTTTAAAGTACACATACATAATAAAACATCATTTCCCGAAAAATCTCCGATTAGTATTGTAATTTACCAAAGAAATGATTTTAAAGAAGCCTTCTTTAAATATTTTTCCGACTTTTCTCGCTGAAAAATTGCCCGATTGGGGTTGATAAAAAATCCTATTGTATGTTTTTAAATTATCTACAAAAGGTCCATTGAAAGTAACACGATTCATCCAATACTTTACATAATATAAGCAAAAAATAAAAATAAAAGTTACCTTTTTTACCGTTCATATTGTTAAAAAAAATCCCAATGCTCAGCTGGAGCTGGATTATGGATTTTAGCCATCTACAGACTAACTCTCAAGTTATGGTACAGGCAGTTTGCTGTTAATTTTTTTTTTTGGAAAATTAGCCCTTTTCTTTACTCTATTGATTGAGCTATAAACGTGTCTATGAAATTCTGTTTTCATTTTTGCAATATAGGCCACAAAATATTTGCACTTTAAAAAATTTGGTACATTTTGGCGCGGTGTAATACAGCGTGTGTGACGAAATAACTTTCGTAACTTTAACCCATTTTCCACATCATTTTATAGGAAAAAATTCCTTACGACAAGGGCCTAACAAATCGAAAAATTACATACTGATAAAAATTTTAAGCAAATAAATAGTGCGGTCCATGTATTCTTACCCTAATATAGAAAGAAGGGTTGAAATATAAAAAACATTATGTTTCAATATAGTTTCCCTGTATTTCTTTACATTCTAAACGTTTAATTAAAGCCTCCATACCACTTAAAAATATGTTGGATCTTTAATGTAGCTGGTAAACGGTGTGTTTAATTCCATCAGGGGAGTTGAATTATTTACCTCGTAGGGTCGGAGCATTATCGTAAAGCAACCGAACACCTCAGTTTTCCTTGTTGTTTTTGATAATATTTTGGCACAGCTGCGGTAGCAAAGCTCAGCAACACTCTGCGTTAACCACTGTATTTCGTTCTTTATAATCTATTAATAAGATCTCTTAGCAGTCTTAAAAAATAGCTTCTAGGTGCCTTGGGCGAACTAATCGCCCTTCCGATGACACTTCATTGATTTTCTTTTCGAAGTTGGGTCATAATAAAGGATCATAGTTCATCTATCACAATCGGTTCGATCACTTTCTTCTTATTTTCATGGCAAAGCTCCAGAAATTGTTCACAAAATTCGACACGACGCTCTTTTTGAACTGCGAACTACCGTGCACTGATTTTTGTCATCCCTAGATGTTCAAGTAGAACATCCGAAATGCCGGTTTGTGAAGCGTCGATGGGATAAAACAACTTTTTTCACAAAATTTACATTTAGTTGAGTTGTCACCGATACAGCGTCTCCTTTACGTGAATCATTTTCCAATGACTCACGTCCTCATCGAAATAACTTTGACCAATTTTTAATTTAGCAAATGATGTGTAAGAGTCAGCATAAACAGCATCCATATGTTCTTTGATTCGCGTAGGTCTTAAACCTCCTTCTTCGACATTTTTAAAAATGACGAGACAATTAAACTGACTGACGCAGCACGTCAACATCATATAACAGACTTATTTAGAGGCTTTTTACCATATGAGGCTAACAATATATGGATTGCACTACGTATGTCTGAAAGCTTATTTGGCAAATATTAATTAGTTGTTATTTAATTAATATACTATAAATAAACTAATTAAAACAGTTTTTTCAAATTAAAAAAAAACATCTATATTCATTAAAATGGATGTGAAAATGTCGCAAGTATTTTTAATTCTCGTATGGTAAGGCCAGAGATGCTTTAATCCTAAAAAATCCATAAATCAGATGCAACGTTAAAGCGGCCTGTTTGTATATGTACATGACGATACTGAATAACAAGGTGTTGGCCACGGAACAATTTTCTTTCAGCAAATCAAATTCATGATTAGTCTTTTGATAGGTAATAAATCGACAGCTATTTCATAAGGTTAACGTGGGCTAATTAACTAATTTAGTTTTCTATTTCTTTGTTTTCAGAAAAGTATTACGTGCTTTTAAGGGATGTATTAAATTGTTATTCTATGAATAGATATAGCGCGGGTCGGTGCGTATATTTAGTTTCGACATAACTAAAAATGCATTCTGTAATATTTTGGACTTTTTTCTTATATACATATATGGTTTATGCCTTTGAAATAAGGACTGAAAACTATCTGTAACAACGAATTTTTGCTGCTGCCGATGACATTAGAAATATGCCTGGAGTTTCAAGAAATTGGTTAAAACTGTCCCACTGACAGTCAGTTAATGAATAAAAATTAAAATACATTTTATTTGCAAAAAATACAGTCTAATTAGAGAAAAAATAAATTATACTTGACACGCGTCACTACCAATGGTTATCCAAATATGATATTGACTATTTTTAGGAAAATTTGAAATATGTTTACTTGTTTTCCACGGAAATAGTAGCATGTTTTAAGAAACTTTTTACCTCAAAATGATATCTAGAATCGTTGGTTAATTTACGGAAGTTATTTCTGTAACACCTTGTATAAAGGAATAATTATCATAGTTTCATATAAAATATTGGTAACTTGCAAATTTTAAGGGATATTGAAAGGGATCAAGTATAAAGTTTCCAATATTATAACAGCATAAAAATCGATCCTGTTACTGAGTTAACCTACGGGTTATTTTGGTTCAACTGTGGCTAAAATATTAACACGGAAGTTTTTGCAAAAATTTTGAACAAACATTAAAATTAAGAGAAAAGTAAATAACATCTCGTGAAAATTATAAGAATGGAAATTGAAAAAGATCGAAAAAGTTTTTTTTTGTAAGTTTCTAATCATCTAAAATTAACACATATTTACCCATTCTCCACATAGGTTAGATTCAACAAGGACAATATGTTACTTTCTGAGCCAATTAAAACTGAATTAATTATTTGTTTTTAAATAACAATTTTTTTTAAACATTTCCGGCCTATTTATCATTTTACATTTTTGAAACGTGGTAATCGGGTTTTGGATTATGTCGTAAATAAAATTAAAATTATTGATTGAAGCCCACTTTTTTTGGTTCCTTAATTTTTTCAAAACTGAAATTTGTGTTTCAGGAAAAAAGTCCTGATTCTATTTTTATCTTTCGCGGATAAATACATGATAGATAAGCCTTATATCGCCCTAGTAGTCAGTATTAGTGATTGGGCAACTAACTTGTGCTGCTAGCCTAAACGTGACAAATGTAAAAACTTGTCCAGCACCAGAACTTTTTATTAGAAACAATAATCCACAAATTAAAAGTCGCAAGTCAGTAAATTTTTCATTAAATATGACCGAATAGGCTAAATGGAGCTAAAATTTATTAGACTAAAAAGTTCCAGTGCCAGATCAATTTCTACGTTTCAGCAACGATTACACAAGCAAAACTAAAATGTATATATAGGTGAAAAACACATTTGGTTAGTTTAACAAAATACCAATGTTTTGGTTATTGATTCGAAACGAACTATTACATTTTGGTTTACCATTCGGGACTGGTTTAACGGGTTTTAAAGCTTTCCATGAAGTCATCGAAGATAACTTAGTTTTAACAATGATGCTGTTAAAACTGTTTACTTTAGATGCTACTTCGCCTGAAATATTTAATAAAAGAAGCATTGACACATTGATTTACTATGTAATCGAGGTCGCAGTTTTAATGAATTTTTTTGTTATAATGTTATGAACAAAAAAAATATGGAAATATAGATATTTCGTAACTTTCTCAGATTTTAATTGAATTTTCTATAAATTGTAGAAAAAAAAAACATTTATTAAAATTATGTGCTAACTAAATTTTTCCTTTAAACAAAATCCATATGCTATACAGGGTCTATAAAAAGTATAATAACTTTCTTATCAAAATAGGAAAAAAAGTTACAATATACATTCACGGGCAAAAATATTGCACATTTCATTTTAGGCGTTTATTTTCTTCTTTAATACATATGTAATTTTTATTGCTAAATCTCTTACATTGGAATGTTTTACGTATATTGCATTTTATTATACATATATGAATGTTTAGACTTTGCCTGTACAACTGAAAAAACATAATACTTAAAAGTATATAAACTTAGAATGTGTACGCCACTAAAATAATGTTCTTTATTGGATATCGTTAGAATAACATTTCAAGTACTTTATCTCTTCAATCTGTAACTTCGGTTAATTCGATGATATATTTAAGTGGGTTCCTGCAAAAGTGTTTGTTTAGCCAATGCAGGATGCAGTGAAGAAATTACAGAACGGAGACTAAATATTCATTAATGGAGTAAAAACATTCAATGAGACTGAAAAATACAAAAAGGCGTCCTAGACAAAGACGTAAAATGTATACAACGCCAAAAGAAGACCAATTGAGAATTCAGTATTTGCGAAATCGGGCACAGACATCTCCGAATATAAAAAAAATGAATCACTAAATACAAATCCATGTATCTTTTAAGACAGTAGTAAGAATGCTTAAGGAGTTTGGTTTAACTCCAGGACATCCTGCCAAAATTCCTCGGCTTCCTCACATCACAAAATCGGCGGATTAAAATTTGAAAGAGCACATGCTAACTGGAATTAATATTAATGAGGACAAATTCTATTTATGGACGAAACAATAATACAATTATTGAAGTCTGAGACAGAAAGTTGGAGGAATATTTTACAGAATGTAATCTTGTAAAAAATCTTGGCTTTTGTAGCGGTTTCATTTTGCTATGTTAGGAGAGTCACACGGAGATCAGTAAGGTTAATAAATAAAGGATGAATGCTAACTAGTACATCCGTAACATTCTTGAAGGGCATGTTTTATCTTATGAGGCTTTTATTAGGTACGATAACTTTATGTTAATGCATGATAATGTCCTCCAGAACAGTGCAATAGCACCTTGAGGATATCGGAATTACGGTTCCAGAATGGCCACCCTATAGTCCTGGCGTAAAACCTATAGAATATATATGGGACATCTTTGTAAGACATATATAAGCACGAAACCCCGCTCCTAACTGAATTGCATATTTAAAAATTGCCGCACAGACAGAATGGAATTGAATTCCGCAAGTACACATCCATAATCTTTTGAGGATCATGCCTTAAAGTAATATTACATTTTCCAATTATATATTATAAACAAAATCAGACTTTCAGTAAATCCCCCCGAATCCGATGTAAAAAATTTAATTTACTTGTTAATTAATATCGTCAAAGATGTTCAATGTAAGAAAGTTTAACAATAAAAACTACAAAAGCTGTAAAGGGAAAAAATAAAATAAACAACATGCTTGTCCGTAAATGTAATATATATATATATATATATATATATATATATATATATATATATATATATATATATATTTCTGTTAAGCAAGCAGTACCTCAGACTATCAAAAAAAAATATATAGTCCACTCCATTAATAAATATAGTGAAGTAAATTCCAAGATGGATGAGACCTACCAAGGAGTGTTGGGAGCAATATAAGAACAAACCCTACATAAACTGTAACAGCAAAAAATAGGTTGGGGCCAAGAGGGGGGGGGGGGGTCAAAGTTGGCTAAAACAGGTTTTTTGAATCTACAAGTCAGGGGAAAAAAAGTTTTAAATAAAGTTGGAAAGATTTTAAAAACCTACAATCTGAGTTTTTGTGAGATCATTTTTGTTAATTTGTTACTGCAAAAAGTCCAAAAAATCCTCAAAATCGGCAATTTTTGTAATATCAATTATTTATTGTAAAATTACATTTTTTGCTTTTAAAGGAAAGCCGTCGTCTTTCTGAACCCAATGATATTTTATAATAGTAAATCGGATAATTTGTTGTTGAAATATTGCTAATTGTTTATCCCAAGATGTAAAATGTGTGTCTCTTCGTGAAGGCCTAAACGTTCATATCTTATTAGGGGCAAATGGAAAAATTAATTTTAAACCCCTTAAATATCGCTTTAAAAAAAGGGGTGCTTTTTCTTTATAGATAGAGCTTTTGCGCGCCCGACAAACTGAACTCGCAGTTTCAAATCAGCAGCGTCGTATTTTAGCAATGAATGGACCAATTTCGGTGTTTTTTTTTTTAATCTGGGATAGTGATATTTAAGGGGTTGAAAATTAATTTTTTCATTTGCCCCCAACGAGATATGAAAATTTAAGCCTTCACGAAGAGATTGAACCTTTGTGGAGGTCAAAATGTTCACCCAAAAAAAAGTTTTGTCAATTAACATTTTGCGTCTTGGGATAAACAAATAGCAATATCTCAGCAACACAATATCCTAATTACTATTATAAAATTTTTTTTTTTCAAAATGATGAGGGTTTCCCTTTAAAATCAAAAAAGCGCAAAAAAGTTAATTTTGCAATAAATAATTGACATGCAAAAAATTGCCGATTTTAAGATTTTTTTTTGCATTTTTACAATAACAAATTGACCAAAATGACCGCACAAAAGCTCAAGTTGTAGGTTTTTAAAGCCTCTACAACTTTTATTTGAAACTTTTTTTTTCCAAAAGACGTTCCTTAATTCGTAGATTGAAAAAGCCTGTTCCAGCCAATTTTGACCCCCCCCCCCCTTGGCCCAACCTATTTTTTGTTGTTATATTTTATGTAGAGTTTGTTCTTACATTGCTCCCAACACTCCTGAATAGGTTTCATCCATTTCGGAATTTACGTCAAAAGCAGCACTAATTTTTACCTATGGCTTGGACTAATACTTAAAATGCCGTTTTCGAATTATAAGCCGTTATGTCCCGATTATCCATTTTAAGAAAGCTACGGTCCTTTGAAGGCTAATAAAAAAAAAATATATTTTGCTTTTAACATATCTGGCCAGCTGAGTTAAACCAGGGTCAAAAAACACCATAAAAAATTAAATGAATTTCTAATAAAATTTTGTTCTCTTTCAAATTAACTAAGAACTTGATAGTGTAGATACGAAATTAATATGCCTAAGGGATAGTTTCAGTGGAGGGTGTTATTTTGAAATGCGAAAAGAATGGACAATTTTAGCTATTTTTTATTTAACTGAAATCGATAGATCCAACCATTTTGGAGAAATTTTAAATTAAAAGTTTTAATGTACGTAGCATTTTCAACAATCCTCAACCAATTCGCAAAATATAACAGAGTTGCTCTGATGTAAGTGCCGGATCACAAAATCTTGAAAAAAGTTAAACATAAAAAAGTTATCGTAGAAACACCATCATTAATCAATTTCGTGTCAACATCATTAAATTTGAAGCAAGTTTTAATATAAGTATCCAAAACTGCACGCAAATTGCGTTTTACTACTAACGTAAAATAAAAACCAAGTAGCTTCCTTAAAAGGCCGATTGTCTTAACAATCCTTTGGGAATGCGTTAAGTATGTTTTGTTATCAGGTTATACTTATTCTTATTACTCTTTTTCATTCAACACAATAGTTGTTGTCTCAGGGGAGATCTAGACTAATTGTCAATTTTGAATGTCAACCAAATGACACTTTTTTCTTACTTATACATAACTGAGAGCTATTTCTTGTTTCAAGACAAATAATAAGATTAGTTACTGAAAATGCCCTTTAAACGCGTCTAAAAAAGTTACCAAAATCTGAATTATCCGATTTTTTTCTGTTCTTGTTTGATTTTAATTCTAACCGTAACATTTTTACATCAAATTGTAGAGACAATCGATTACTAGCCATATACAAATTATTACTCACCAGTTTGAGGTGGTTTCTTTGTACGAGTCTCCGGTTTCTTTTCAAAGATTAATTTAGCATGCTTCACTACGTCGACGGGAGGCTTCTCCCTTTCATTTAACAAAGGAGGAATTCGTTTCGGCCTATTTATTCTCCCGTTAAATTTATTTGTATCTTCGACGCCAGTTTCTACCGATACAGACTTTTTATAAGGCCTGTAAGAAAAAAAGACCAATATTTCTAACTCATTCGGAAAGGCTCAAATTCAAACTTAATCATCAGCTTCTTACCTAGTTGCGTCCGTAATTGCAGCTTCCTTTTCCACGTTGTTGACAATAAGAATTTCCTCGTGTAGCGACTGTCTATTGTTTATTTTGGTAGTAACCGATGTTGTCATCGACATTTCTTCGTCGTGATTAGTTCGCGAAATAGCTTCCACCGACCGAGCTCGTTTCATTTCTTGGCGTCGATTCGATGATCGATATCGATTTAAGTGGGATCCTGTAAGAAATTTAGCTTAAGTTAAATCAATTGTCCTTTCGATACGAAAAGGAGTTAATCGAAATATATTCAAAGAGTAGTATATGTAAATACTAAATATGGACTCGTAATATTGCTTACCTCCATCGTTACCCCCACCTCTTCTCCTAAACAATCTCCCATCCTCCTTTTCCTCTTCTTCCCCTTCATCTTCATCTAGCAAGTTTTCCAAACTAGTAGCTTTCCTCAATATTGTAGGTCTCGTATTGCTCTCTCTCAATGCTAAACTCAAATACTTGTTCCGTAACTTATTCACTATTCCAGGACCGTAATGGAGATCTTCCGAATCTGAAGATTCCGGTGATTGCCGATCTTTGCTGAAACCATTTTCAGGCGACAGTGGGCAGACGAGGTCCGTTTTGGGGTGGGGGTGATGCGTTTGTAGTGCGTGATGGTGGTTGATTGTAGGAGGATGGTGATCGATCCATAGTAAGCGTTCCTAGAAGCAAGGAAGATATTGTTTAGTAGACGTAACAAGCAATAACATATTAAATGCACAATTTTCAAAAATTTATTAGTGTTGGTCATATTTTAAGCGCACGTCTAAAAGTTTTATAATTCTTGTTGCTTAGACTGTGATCATGAACTTTGGTCAAGCGTGTATATGCACGCAATACAATAATTTGAGGCAATAAAAACGAACAAACAAATCTTCATTGTTGTTTTAACAATATAAATAAGTCAGAAAATTAATAACAAAGATTTCGGTAATATACAATTATCTGAAAAATGAACGGAAATAACTTAAAAATCATTGGATCAGTAAGTTCGCGGTACGGTACAACCGGTATCGGTTGTTTTTGTTACAGTACCAAAATCGCTGGAGCATAATTTTTTAATGTAAAAAATGATCTCATGTCGAGTTTTTTAGCGTGTCCTGATCATCATAAAGAAATGAGTTTAAAATGATATAATTTTTTCCGTATTTTGATTCCTCGACATTTACATGCTACGCAAATATATATATATATATATATATATATATATATATATATATATATATATATATATATATATATATGAAAAACTGACTTCTTGGTTGTGAACGGGTGACTGGGACGTCGAAGGTTCCGTACCATCCCATATTACAAACACAATTTTCCTGCAATTAGGCACCTACATAATTCTAGGCACTTTCCAAAATAAATTATTAGGCTACATATTCCGAAGAAAGTTTGCCAACCGCAAAATTAAATTTGTTGTTAAGAGAATATAATTTAGATACTTTGGAAACTATACGACTACCTGTTATACCACTATTTTTCGTGTTTTAGTTTTACTAGTTTTGAAAATAGATTAATTAGTCTTCGAAAAATCTTTTTGGCAATATATGTACAACCACTTCTTAACAATAATGATTTGGAACTAGTCCTTTTAAACCATATGCCACATCGTCTTCTCTAGCAGCCATTCCTGGAGATAGAACTTTCCTCTTTTCTTTTATTCTATTACTTCCTGCGCAGTTTGATGCCAGTTCCTACCTGTTCTAGACTTTATGTAATCAATCCAGCGTGATGATGGTCTTCCACTGTTCCTTTGGAGTAGTCCTGGTTACAATTGTACTATTCGCTTGGTCCATTTATATTCTTCTTCTTGTTTAGCAATATAAATTATTCAACTGCACATGAGGTCTGACAAAGAAAATACAAAATATTTAGCAAAAACTTTATTTATTTCTCAACATAGTCTCCTTTTAGCTCGATACACTTTTTCCAGCGATGATCCATAGCTTCGATACCTTGTTTATAGTAAGAGACGTCGAGCTCCTCAAAATAGTCATGTACTGCACACATCACCTCTTCCTCGTTGGCAAATCTTTTATCGCCAAGCCATTTCTTCAAGTTTGGAAAGAGAAAATAGTCCGAGGGTGCTAAAACTAGAAAATGGGGTGCATGAGGAAGTAATTCGTACTTCAAATCATTGATTTTGGCCACCGCAATAACGGGTGTGTGAACAGGCGCATTGTCGTGATGGAACAACACTTCCTTTTTCGCCAAATGCGGCCTTTTTTCTCTAATTTCTCGCTCAAACGCTGTAATAAGTCCGAATAATACCCGCCGTTGATGGTTTTTGCTTTTTCAAGATAATCAATAAAAACTATACCATGCGCATCTCAAAAAAAAATGAAGCCATGACCTTGCCTGCAGATGGAACTGTCTTTGCCTTCTTTGGAGCCGATTCTCCCCTTTCAGTCTATTGTTTAGATTGCTCCTTCATCTCGAGTATGTAGTGATGGATCCATGTTTCATTCATAGTTATCAATCGACGCAAAAACTCGGCTTTGTTATGGCGAAACATGGTCAAACACTCGATTGAAACATCGCTGTTTTTGTTCGATTGTGAGCAAACACGGCACCCATCTTGCACACAGCTTTCTCATGTTCAGTCAATATGCGATGTACAGCACTTTTTGAAATGTCTACCTTTTCTGCTAACTTGCGCACTTTTAGTCGACGGTCATCCAATACCATTTTGGGACTTTTTTTCACCATTTCTGGAATAGTCACCTCATTTGGTCGACCACTGCGATGTTCATCTTAGCGCTTCGTTTAAACTCTGCCACCCAATATTTCACTGTTGAAAACGAAGGTGCAGACTCACCCAAAGTAGAGTCTAGCTCGGCTTTGATATTGGTTGCCCTAAGTTCTTTCGAATGAAAGTATTGAATCACATAACGATGACCAATTTTTTCCATGTTTACAAATTACTGAGAGCGTTCATTATTGATGGCTGTCAAACAAGTAATAAACAACGTAGCGTCTTCAAACTTAAAACTTGATCTTTCCAAGGTTGGTACTATCCAACATAGTCATTATATTTTAATAACAACTACCGCCCTATATGTGTCAGGCAGGTTAATTCTGGGAGTGCCCTCGAACATCGTCAACTTATGATCGTCTAATTTCTTCATTACGTCTTAAGTCTGTTGGCTGATTTTATGGTTAGGGACATTGTTCCCATGCCATAGGATAGTACTGGAAGTATGCAGATTTTAAAAACTTTCTTTTTAAAGTTGATTGGGTGGTGTTTATATCCTCTTCGAAATAAGGCTTGTTTATAAGGTTTGATAACTAATGAAAAAATTTTCCAGAAATTTACAGAAAAATATTCTTAAGATTTTAACCATTGGGAAAGTGACTATTTAATAAATAAATCACACCTTTGGTATTATAACATCTTCAGAGTTAAACTGTTTCAAGGTTATTAATTAGAATATATATTTTTTAAATCGTAGCAAGATACTAATATTACAGAAAAAAGATAGCTTGTTTTCTTAATTTCAAAAACCCCAAAAGAGGCATTATGTTAACAAGTTATACCTATTTTCAATATTACTCTTTTTATAGTCTGTTCAACAAAAATGTGACCGCTATTATTCAGAAAAAAGACATCACAGCGCCATTTCTTTTTTTTTTTTTGTGGTAATCTTTGACTCATTCCCTAATACGCAATATAACTTCTACCGGTGTTTAACATTATTAATTCTAGTGAACTGTTTATTGTTGCATTGAGTGAATAGTACTTGAAATGGTATGACGGCAGTGTTTCTTGTTCAACACGCTAAAGGATCGAAATTATCATATAAATCGGCTGCAAAACATATAAAAAAACCCGCAAGTTTCGTCAAGAAATAGGTGAAACGATATTTAGAGGTTGAGAACGTGGACGACCTGCCAGAAAGGGGATCAAGTCGAGTAACAGCTAAAAAGCAGGACAGAGCGATCCTTCGCCTTCTTTGAGATACTCCAAGCCTTTCACTGCGTTCTGCTCATTCAAAACTACGTCAGAAAGGAATAGATATATCCCTAAATACAATCCGCAGTAACCTGCATGACAATGATGTATCTTTTCGGGCTACTTTGAAGAAACTTTTGTTATCTGAAAAACATATTCAAAAACGACTCAACTGGGCAAAGGAAAATTTGGATCGAGATTGAGAGCAACGTTATTTTCACAGATGAATCTTCTTTCTGGACATGGTCCTCTCTGTTAACAGCTTGGAAAAGTCAATATAATAGGTTGCTTCAAAGTACAGTAAAACACCATAAAAGTGAATATTTGAAAATGCTTCTCCACACGTAGATTCGTTCACCTTTTTATGTTTATAGGTATTTTGAATGCTGATAGAATGTGCACATCGTAGTAGCCTATGCAGTGCATGGAAACGGTAAAACAACATTACAACCATGGAATAGCCGACAATGTCTCCAGATGCAAAAAAAAAAGAAAATGTGAGGTCCTACATCAAAATGCAACTGAGAGGAAAGCCAGTGTACAAGAAAACGCAACTGGCTTATCTATTTGAAAAGATCTTTACCACTGAAATATGCTGGAAATTTTATTGAAAGCATGGAAAAAAGGTGTAAGCTATAATAAATAATGACGGCGACTGGACAAAGTATTGAGTAATCGCGCAATATTTAATAACATGTACTCAATAAAATATATGAAAAAAAAATTGTCACATTTATTTCTTCTGAATAATAACGGCCACGTTTTTGTTGAACAGACTGTAATTCAGTACAATATCTCTTCATAAAAGATATATAATTGGCATTTTTTACTGTTAATCATAAAATGTTTTTTCTGTCACTCAGAAATAGTTGACACTTCTTTTTTTACTTAAACATAATTCATACTTTTGTCTCAATTATTCAGAGCAAATACTGAGACTTCCAACTGAGAGGCAATTATTTAAAATTTAAACCTGGCTTTAAAAGGAAAATATGATGAAGTATTCATTTTTAATAAGAAATATTGACAAATTGTGCCTAAATTTGTCATTTTCGTAAACTTCACCTTTATGCAGTCAGATATTCAGAGCATCAGGAATGATAAATGCTTATTTTTTTGGAGTTTAAGAAGTAAAGAAACTGCAACTTCAGGTTAAAGAAGATGAACACAAAAATTGTCTAAAAACAAGAGCAGAAATGTAAGTTGAAAACCAAAATATTACTCCGGGAATAAAGGAAAAAACTGTTATTTTGCTATCCATAAAATTGGTAAAAAATCACAAATGACAGTATTTTATTTAAGATTAATTCTATTTAAATTTTTGAATACTTTGAACACTCTGTATACGTTATCATTCATCACCGAAAATATTGAATTTAATAGAGGGCGCGACCCCCATCCACGGACACACTGTGTATATGTATATATATATATATATATATATATATATATATATATATATATATATATATATATATATATACAGGGTTATTCAAAAATCGATCACGAAACTTAAGGGGGTGATTCTACTTGACAAAATAAGGGTAGAGCTTCATATAATTTTTTTTCAAAATGTCATTCGTTTTCGAGTTACAAGCCGTCCAAGTTCAAGTTTTTATTTTTTGTTTTTTGAATTACTCGCTTACAGGAAAACCGATTTGACTAATATTTGAAAGATAGGCTAAGTCTTCTGCGCTTCATCATTTTAGTAACAATTCACATTGATTGTTTGCCGCTAGAGGGCACTTTACCTACATTGAAAATTGTTTTTTTGTCATAATTTTTTAGTGTTGACAGCTACAGTAGTTTTTGGCATAATTTCTGAAAGACTGATGCCAGGCCTTTAAAAAAGGTGCTCTTTATTTACATCGCTAAACCCAACGGTTTAGACGTAAATCACCCTTAAAAATTAAGTGGTAAATTTACTTTTCTCATTTCATTACCACCAGCTACCAGGTAAATAGCTATCAAAGTATACTAGAGCTGTCAGTTTAACATCAAATAAATTCGCTTTTTAAACTATTTAATTTATAATCTTAAAATAACTAATAATGGCTAATCACCAATATTCAAATATCGAATATTGTGATATCCATTTTTGTTATGGAAAAGCAAATGGTAATGCAGAGTTGGCAAGAAGATATTATATGGAGAGTTATCCGGAAAGAAATATCCCTCATGCTCAAACATTTTCCAGTGTGCACAGGAGGCTTGCGGAATGTGGTTCTTTTAAAAGTTATAATGGAAATAGGGGAAGACCTAGAACTGCTAGAAACGTGCAACAAGAAGAAAGAGTGCTTGAAATTATTGAAGATAATCCAGGTATTAGTACTAGAAAAATTGGGAATGAAGTGCGGCTCTGTCAGGCTAGTTCATGGAGGATACTAAGAGAAGAACAACTCTACCCGTTTCATTCAAAAAAGGTGCAGGCTCTTTATGACGATGATCGGCCGAGACGGTTGGAAATGTGCAATCAGATCCTAGCTAAGTATGAACACGATAATCGATTAATTGGCGTCATATTATTCACTGACGAAGCTGGTTTCACTCGTGATGGCATAACAAATCTACACAACATCCACACATATGCTTACGAGAACCCAAACAATGTGGTAGAAACGAAACATCAGCGTAGATTTTCACTAAATGTGTGGGCAGGGATAATAGGAGATTACCTTATTGGTCCTCATTTCTTTGATGGCCCATTAACTGGTGACGTATACTTAGATTTTATCCAAAATCGTCTCCCATTGTATCTGGAAGATGTGCCATTGGAAGTAAGGGCCAACATGTGGATCCTCCAAGACGGAGCTCCGCCCCACTTTAGTATACGTGTCCGACAGTATTTGAATGCAACGTATCCTGAGCGATGGATAGGACGAAGTGGACCATTGGCATGGGCAGCGAGGTCACCAGACCTTAATCCTATGGATTTTTTCTTTTGGGGTCATTTGAAACAATTGGTGTACGATATTCCAGTAATCAACGTCGAGGATCTTCGCTTCAGGATAATCGAAAAGTGCCAAATTATTAAAGAAACACCAGAAATTTTTCATCGAGTTAGGCGACATTTTTTTGAAGAGTGTTAGGAAATGTATGGAAGAAAATGGGGGACATTTTGAGAATCTTTTTTAGTTTGTTTAGTACTGTTTCATTAATTTTTATCAATTAAATGTATATCGCAATAATCCATAATATGAATATTTACTGATTAGCCATTATTAGTTATTTTAAGATTATAAATTAAATAGTTTAAAAAGCGAATTTATTTGATGTTAAACTGACAGCTCTAGTATACTTTGATAGCTATTTACCTGGTAGCTGGTGGTAATGAAATGAGAAAAGTAAATTTACCACTTAATTTTTAAGGGTGATTTACGTCTAAACCGTTGGGTTTAGCGATGTAAATAAAGAGCACCTTTTTTAAAGGCCTGGCATCAGTCTTTCAGAAATTATGCCAAAAACTACTGTAGCTGTCAACACTAAAAAATTATGACAAAAAAAACAATTTTCAATGTAGGTAAAGTGCCCTCTAGCGGCAAACAATCAATGTGAATTGTTACTAAAATGATGAAGCGCAGAAGACTTAGCCTATCTTTCAAATATTAGTCAAATCGGTTTTCCTGTAAGCGAGTAATTCAAAAAACAAAAAATAAAAACTTGAACTTGGACGGCTTGTAACTCGAAAACGAATGACATTTTGAAAAAAAATTATATGAAGCTCTACCCTTATTTTGTCAAGTAGAATCACCCCCTTAAGTTTCGTGATCGATTTTTGAATCACCCTGTATATATATATATATATATATATATATATATATATATATATATATATATATATATATATATATATATATATGCTTGGAAATGAGAACCTCCTGCCTTTTTTGAAGCCGATTAAAAATAAAAACAATGGGAAGAAAGTAAAATAATATATTAAATAAGGTTTGTGTTTTCATGCAAATATAGCAATTATAATTTTCGTTATAATTAACGTCAAATGTATCGTAATTGTTTTTAGTTACATCGGGTAATAGAATTATCGACCTTTCAAGGCTTTTCCATTTAAAGTTTTGTAATTGTTATTCTCGATGCATATACCTACTTTACATTTCATTGCATTGTTACGTGATACAATAACTTTTTCTATATTATACAAAACATTCCATTCTTATTATACTGAAAAGAATGAATTATTATTAAAGGTATTTAACCTGAAATACATGGTCTTTTATTTCTCATTTACTTATATTTACTTTCACTTTAATTATTTTCGATCGACCTGTAAGTAGGCATCTTTAAGAAAGTGTACCATAATTTAATCGATAATTTAGGAAACCGTAAAAAAATGCCGTTTAAGAATTAGTACAACCGCGACGCAGATGTTTTCTTTGTAGCGTTTGTAATCCACCCAAAATATTTTAACGGAACTTCTCTTGTGTTAAATATTAATGGAATGTTCGAATAAATCACGAAACGTTAAAACTTCAGGCAGAGGGCTGCCTTTTTGATCAACCTGCAGATCTATAAAATTCTATACGTTAAAAAGAAGCGGAGCCCTTATGAGATCAGCTAATCGTGTGTCTGTCACAGCCTTTTCAGAGGTATTGTTTGACAGTTAAAATTTGGCGCGTTATAAGAACGCTTATATACAGAGTGTCCGGGAAAATGTGAGAAATCTCCCGGACATGAAAAAAACACGTTAAAGGGATACTACAAATTCATATAAACTTTCTTCGTACAGGCATCCTCTTCGGAGATATGGGCTCCCAAAGAGCTTCAATGGAATCAAGTTTTCTACAGGTAATTATAGAATCCTCAGGTATATTTCAATTTTTTTTAATATGATGTATGCCAGGTAAGACCTTTCAAATTACTGTCTAATAAAGTGTTGTGAATTACTCACAGCTGCAGAGAGGGACTAGCTGTGACACTCATGACCCCGTTTTTTTACAACCTGTATGATACGAACTTTGGACAAAGTTTTTTACATACCTTCAACTATTGACTAAAAATTAAGTACTCTTCATTCATGTCGGTAATCTTAACCATTTTCGAAAAAAAAACATTTTATTTACATCATGTATTTGGCGTATTTTGATAAAAGACACATCTTGGTCCCTATCAAATGTTCAACCTTCAATCTTATGATAAAAAAAATTCGATCCAAAATTAGAGTTCAGTTAGTTAAAAATGTATAATTCTGCGAATTGCAATTCGACCTAGGTTCGCAAAAAATGTCCGTTTTATTTTATCGACACCAAAAACAAAGTATTGTTGTTGCAAACGTTGCTAGATAAGAAAGAAATTAATATCCTCCTTTTAGAACTTGCCAACGTTCATATCGCTGACACATTGACTCTTTACTTGGATATTAATTTATTGATTTTTGGATTTCATGATGAAATTAATTGTGAAATAATTCGAAATATGGAATATACGTTTATTAAGTATGCAGATATGCATTTGATGTATGGTCTTGCATCTTGCAATGCTTTGGAAGCTAGGAAATTATATCACGACAGATATCCTAATCGTACTCTTCCAGATCAGAAAACATTTCAACGAGTTGACCAACGTCTAATAGAGAATGGCAAGCGATTCCATTTAACAAGGTAATATTTGTAAATGATTTTGAGTCTCGAGTCTAGCTGATTACAAGTCTAACTTCAGAAGTCCTCAGATAGGCTAAGAAGCCTATTACACTTACATAAGGTAATATTATTAAATTTCTTCACAATTTTAGGAACCTTTGGGAAAAGAAGTACTGATGCTGGTCGGGGAAGAACAGTACGTAAGCCGCAATTAGAAGGAAATATTTTAAATGCTGTATATCACATTTTTTCAACGAGCACTCGAAAATTATCAGCACAGATTAATACGTCGAAAACAATAGTACATAAAGTTCTTCAAGAACAGCTGTTATATCCATATTATTTGAAAAAAGTGCATGAAATAATGTGAACTTCATTAGCACTATTCTCTTCACGGATGAAGCAAGGTTTACCAAAAATGGTATAATAAATTTACACAACTCACATGTATGGGCTGATGAAAATCCTCAACTATTGTTTCGCATCATCAACATCAGTTCCAATCAATTAATTTCTGGGCAGGAATCATTCCTTCAAAACGCTTCTCACGATATACTAGAGCACTTACCACTTGAAACCCGCGGTGCTTCAAAGAACATTTGTAAAACCGTAATGAGCTCGAAAGTAAACAGCAGTTGACCATCAAAGGTTTCTCGCGCACGAATCACTTGGTTGCTTCCAAAAGATGGTCATGGTTTTTTTTTCGGGAAAAGTAGCCACGTCCCAACCTTGCCTTTGGAGAATTGTAGGATGATCAATTCTAAATGATTCAAAACTACTTGTTTGCTGGAAGCTTTGGTGAATAGAGAAAAACAAATGGGAATCCACGGGTCATTCACCATAACAATGCGAGCTTCAACACATCGGGTCAAACAAGTGATTTTTTGAACAGTCAAAACGTGGAACTGAGGAGTCGTCCACCGTACAGCCCTAATTTGGGCATACATGATGATTAAACTGCATAGTTAACGTTTTTTTTCTACGCAGAAGTGGTTCAAACGCGTGTAAATGTACATCAAGCATCGTGGAGAATATTTTGAAAAATAATAAAACAATTTTCAATGATTTATGATTGTTATTTCCGAAATATAAACGAATAATGACAAAAGTTAATATTTTTAAGAACACCAAATATGGGATTTTACGCCTGAGCCTATATTTTCACCGAAAAATTTTGAAAAATGTGGAAATAATAATTTTAAAATAAGGGCATAACCTTGGCCGCTGGGGTTGTCTTAGGGGAACAAATTATGTAACCCATATAAGTGTCTAGAAGATATTATTATAAACTTAATTATCATAAACCACGGAAAAATTTTGAAAAATACGGAAATTATGACAATTTGATAATAAGGGCTAAATTTTAGCCGCTGGGGTTGACTTAGGAAAATAAATTATGTGCTGGATATTATTATAAGGTTAATTACCAAAAATTACCGAAAAAATTTAGAATGACCCATTCAAAATAAGTGCTGAACCCTGGCCACTAGGACTGTCGTAGGGCCACAAATTATGTGACCCGTATCGGTCTTTGGAGGACATGATTAGAAGCTTAGCTACCAAAAATCGTTGAAAAATGTTAATAAATATGGATTTTATGATATAATTAAATATAATTAATTAATCAGTCGGGTTGCTTTTGGAGAACAAATTATATGATCGTCTTAGGTACTTAGAGGAAGCTATAATAAATGTAAATACCAAAAAATCACAGAAAGATATTAATAAAAGTGGATTTTATGATGTTTTAAATAAATAAATTTAATCTAATCTTACCGCGGTGTATCTCGATTTGGCCGCATTTCAGCCTCATAATATACTTTTAATAAAAACTAATCGAATGTCTTAAAATATCTTCTGAAAATTATTACACTTTAAAAATTGTATTTTTTCAATATTGCAAAAACATTTACCAAATATTCAAAAAGTTACAAAAAAACGCTTCTATAAATATGGCCAATACATCGGTAAAACTCGAAAGGGAGAGGGAAGACTTTTTATAAAATGTCGACTGGGCCTAGTCCCGTATTTTCAAATTAAAAACCTGTCAACCCGAAGTATCGGTTCATTATAAATAAGGTCAGTCACTATGACCCTGTTTATATCGATAACTTGAAGCCGGTTGTAGTTCAAAGGGCCTTTAAAAACCTGAAAAAAAAGGGAAATAAACGTGCTTGAAAGCGATTTGAATAACTGAAGTTCAGTCGGTCTGCTAAAGCGATTTTAAAATGTGATAGATACAAACGGTTCAAGCTGGATTTTAGTTGCGAACGTCAGATCGGTTTTCGTCGGGACATGTCATTTTGATATTTAGTAGGTTTTGGATTAAGGTGGAGAAAAAAATATTTATTTTATTAGTTTCTTATAAAAATTAAGAAAGCTGTTTCTCTCTCTATCTTTCTCTCTTGTTGTAGCTCTTGCAATCCAGGGTCTTAGCTGACCCAACGATTTATCTCCATTGAACTCTATCCGTCATTAGCTCCTCTGCATCTGTGATGTGTGTGGGTTCTGATCTGATGCTATGTTAGGTCTCCACCGTAGTCGAGGTCGTCCTAATGGTCTTCTACAGGTTGGGGCGTGCTCCCATATTAATTTGACAATTTTTCCATTTTCCTGCCTCCTGACATGGCCGGTCCATCTCAGTCTTTCTGCTGTAATTATTTTTACAATGTCCGGTTGGTCATATAGTTCTTCTAGCTCCTTGTTTGTTTTACCACGGTACTGCTGTGTTGTATTATCCCTTATGGGCCCGTATATACTTCGCAGAATTTTTCTCTCTGAAATTCTTAGTCTGTTCTAGTTCTGTCTCGCCATGGTTCAGGTCTCACAGGCATAAGACATAATCGGTCGTAGGATGGACTGATATATTCTTATTTTTGTCGTCAGAGACACATTTTTAGATTTTAATATTTTCTGTAATGCAAAACAGCAACAATTAGCACTTCGTTTTCTCAAGATAAGGCGGGGACCCCGATTTCTTAATAGAACAGTCTCAGTTTTTGCCTCCCTCATTATCTCTATCTCTAAGGCTATATTGAAAAGGAGTGGAGAGAGTGTCTCCCTGCTTCAGGCCAATATTTACGTGAAAGAAGCTTCCATCCGATTCGTACGGCACTTGAAGAGCCTTCCATGCTAATCCTCGTTAAATTAACGAGTTCGCTCGGAATTCCCAGCTCCATCATAGCATTCCATAGCTCCCCTCGCAAGGCATTGTCGTATGATTGTTTGAAACCGATAAAGAGCTGGTGTACTACTCTATCGTGATTGTGAAGATCTGATCTATGGTTGATCGCTTTTTTCTGAACCCACATTGGTAGTCACCAAGCTGATCTTCTACGTATGGAGTTAGTCTTTCGAGCAGTATCAATGCAGGGGCATGATAACACTCTCTTTCCAAGTACTTGGCATTTTCTATTCATTCCAAATGAAGGTGTGGAAAAGTTTTCCATCCATGCTTAAGATACTCTGCAGCTATGGTCACTACCCGGGGCTTTGTTATTTTTAAGCCTTCGCTACCTCCTCAAGAGTTGGCTCTTCCCCCAGCGGTTCTGCGGTATACTAGGTCACCGCGACTCACTCCTGGTCCTGCTGCGCGATTAGTAATTGGTCCTTCTCCATGTCTCTATCACCTCACTATTATTTCTCACTAGTCTTCCATTATCTGTTCTAAGAAACATATCAGCTCTTGACCTAAATCCTCCTTTAGCGCTTCTTACTTCTTGAAAAAATTTCTTATTTCTAATTTATTTAAAATATGTGTCATAAATTTTCCAAAATATTTCAAAAATAGTATTTATTGAGGTTAGGTACACATGCGTGCGAAATAACGGGTTTGAAAATAGCTTAAAATTGATTTTAAACTTACATTCAAGTCACTGAAATAAATGAGTAGTTTTAAAACCCCTTTACTTTCAATTCGGCTTGAAGCCATCGACAAAAACGAACTGTCTAAAAACATTATTCAAAAACATATTTGAATGCAAGGTGAAAATATAGTGACATCAATTAGGGTATTTTTTAGTGAAAACCGTATCTATTGCTAAAACAAAACAAAATCCGCAGTGAATCATGTGTCCTGATAAACCAACTGATAAATTAATGAGAACCGTTGATAGATAACCATACCCTTGATCTATTATTGGTATACTGATTCACAAATGTTTTTGGAAATATCATACTTTAACATGATAAAAATTAGGAATGGGTCCAGATTATATTTCGTTTAAACAAGGGTTAGGCAAAATTAGAGTTTTACAGTTAGATTCATTAAGAAGGCTTAAGTTTTAAACAGGATTTGTGGAAGTTAGATCTTCCAGTTGGTCAGTATGGATCGTTTATTGTTAAAATATAAATTACATATGTCAAATAAAAAGACCTTTAATTATACAGAAATAATTGTTATCTTCCGAAAATAAACAAAATTCTCCAGAAAATTGCTTTATTTTCAAGGTTTAATGCACTTAACTAATTTTTTTTTCAAGCTTCCGTAGCAAATAGGAACATATAATTTGGTCAGGTTCACCTGTCCGCCCTTCTAAAGGTCAACCTTGTAATTCCGTAATTTTTTTCTCAATGAGATTTTATGGGCACGTATTTTTAATTAACCCAAAGATAGATGGGGTCCGTATGTGGGAAGTTGAAGTAAATTTTCATCTTGCATATTTCATCAAGTAAGTCTCCAAAAAATGCAATTAAATAGGTCATATAAAATTTTTCATTTAGAGGAAATCACTTCAACTCGACCTCAATGATTTTGGTCATTTTTGCATATGTTATAGTACTTAAAAAAATAATAGACACGTATTTTTTTATCAGCTGACATCCACTTTTAAGGGGTGAAATTTACTCCCAAAGTCAACCCTTAAAATTCTTTTTTTCAATATATCTGAGTATCTAATAAATTTTTGAATAAAATCAAGTGTAAAATATTTGTCATAAAAAGTCACAAATGTGAGGTGTATTTGTGACCAAAGAGGTTGCAACTCCTATTTTATATTTTAAAAAAACTACCAATTTTTATGAATATTTTTTTTTAAATTATTATCGGGCAATGAGCTCAAAAGAATTATAAAAAGCACTTTTGTTAACAATATCGATTATTAGTATTGGTGTGTTTTGGGTTTTTCAAATAACTACCCCTAAATACCATTAACTACCCCTTTCAGTGATGAGCCACATATAAGTAGTAATTTTTTTTTCTTAAAAGCCATTCAAAGTGTAAAGCGAATGTATCTTATCACAAATACAAATATATTAAAATTATTTGCAATAGTTGTATCAAAAGGGATGAAAAACTCATCCCCAAAAGGAAATACCTAATATAACATGATGTATAATTAAAATTCTTTAATAAAACAAAATATAAAGTAAACCCTGTATGATTTAATAAGGAGAAAACTTTTTTTAACATACTAATATTCACTTGTAAGGTGTGGAAACTACCCCTAAAGTTAAACTTTACAATTTACCTTTTCATATGCATCAGCAAAATCCTGAAATATAAATTGTATTTATTACCGAAGGGGTTGCATTATTTTTAAGAATTTTTTTTATGAAAATAAAAGTATGAACTCAAAAAAAAAAAATCAGAAAAGCATTTCAGTTTTTAACATTGAATATTAAAGTAAAGATTTATTCCATGTGTAAACTATACAGGATTTATTATAAGTAATATTTATAAAAATTGTAGTTTTTTTTAATATAAAATAAGTATCGCAATCCCTTAGGTCATAAATATACCTTTTATTTCAGGCTTGGTAAGGTGTATCAAAATTAACTTTAAAGGTAAACTAGGGGTAGTTTTCAGCCTTTAAAAAATGTCGGTGTATTGAAAAGAATTTTATTTTCTTTTTCAGTTATACAGGGCTTATTGTCTTTTTTTTTTTATTAAAGAATTTAAATTCGAACTCGTGATGTATTAGGTATTTACTTTTGCGGGTGACGTTTTCACCCTTTTGGTACTATTACTGAAAAAAAAATAATATATTTACATTTGTTATAAATTAGATTCCTTATACGTAGGATGACTTTTAAGAAAAAGATATTTTTTTACCACTCATATGTGGTCTATAACTCACTGTAAGTGATGGTTAACGGTATTTAGGGGTAGTGATTTGAAAAATCCCGAACACTAATAGTCGATATTGTTAACGCAAATGTTTTTTATAAATTTTTAAATTTTATTCCCCGATATTTATAAAAAAATATTTATGAAAATGTAGTTTTTTTTTTAAATATAGAATAGGGCTTGCAACCCCTTTGGCCATAAATATATCTCATATTTGTGACTCTTTATGACGAATATTTTCCACTTGATTTTGGGGGTGAATTTCACCCCTTAAAAGTGGATATCAGCCGATACGTGAGGTCGAGTTGGGGTAGTTCCTTTGTTAGTAAATACTTCTAATGAAAAATGGTATGATGAAGGTATGTTTACTAAATACCTTACTAAAAAACATTTTAATTTATTCTTCGATAAAGTGTTTTTTAAATAGACAAAGTGGATGGAAAAGAGGAATATATTAAAATTCACGGTTAGAAGGAACAAAGCAGCCAACCAGATTTTAAATAAAGATGTTTTTTTTTATGATACTGAACCCGGAACCTTATTGTACGAAACATATTTTAAAGGTTAAAAAGAACGACACTGACCAAGTGGTTTTTTTGATTCCCTAAAAAGTTGTTTAAAATCTCTCGCAACGACCTTGGCAAGCGCATCAACAATCTTGATGATTCAAGAAGATACAAAGAAATTAAAGTGAAAAGTTATTTTTTGCTTCTAATAGAATGATTTTAAAACACCTAATATGATCTTGATGATTTTTTCCAAAAAAAAATCATAGTTAAAAAAATATGCATCACAAAAACCATACCTGAACCATTTTTTTCTTTTAAAGTATTCTCATAAATAAAATCCCAAAACTGGTACTACCGAAATTTCACACACTAAACAGTACCAAAAAACTGCCGCATAATGTTGCCATTCAAAAAACATGAAAAAACAGCTATAAAAATCGCGACAACGTAAAACGACGACTGTAATCCGACCAAGCGAACCGACTTCGGTACCGCGCGGCTCTATGTGGTTTGGGTACAAGTTTGGTTGACTGGTTCCCCGTAAAACTGAACTGGGTTTCGCTCGAGGTGGCCGTGAATATGAGGCGACGTTGCCTGATTTCGTAGCATGCTGATACTTGAAAAGTAGTACTCTTATCTCATAAAAAACTAAAATAATTGTATCGTACTTATTTTTTGAAGAACATTAGAGAGTAAGATCAAGTCGCCAAAAAACTATCGTATCAGTTCCCTAGTTTTTAAATAAGCAGTGATTTTCCAGCATTCTAATACTTGAAAAGTACTACACTCGTCTAACAAAAAACTAAAATTGGTTATAAAGTAATTGTATCGTACTTATTTCTTGATCAATTGAAGGACATTAGAGAGTACGACCAAGTCGTCGGATAACTACCCTATCAGTTCGTTAGTTTTTAAAATAAGTAGGGTACAAAACTGCTTTATTCTGAAGCGTGGAATATTGATGATGCCGCCAATCATTCTCGCTTTGTAAGATTTCAACGTGAAAAAAATTGGGTAAACAAAACGCAATAGTTAGTATAATAAGTATAAAAAATAAGGTATTGAATCAATTATGGCATAGAATTCGCTGATATCAATTCCTAATATATATTTTTTAATTAAATCTTGATTAGATATGTGGTTAAAAAATAGCAACTTAACAGATTTTAGAGAACATTGGACAACACCGCTCAGTGCATCGACAGCTGCCCCGTCGCATTGATGATGACCGGGTTGATGAACGCTCTAAGCAGCGTACGTTGCCAAATTTATCTGCATTTTTATAAACATCAGTTTTAATTTAATCTCGACTTATAAAAATTCCTAATTAGAATTTGATATGAGGAAGAGCTTTGGCCATGAAATTAAATGTTTTTTTAACAGGACTTTGTATATTGTTAAATTCAAGTTAATAATAGAATGGTAATGTTATATGTGGTTAACATTTGGCTACCAGTTCAGCTATACAGTGAGTTTCAAAACTATACCAAGGGCAGAAATTTTTTTGGGGAGGTATAAAAATTTTTCATGGTGCTGGAATGCCGGTATGTCTGTATATATATATATATATATATATATATATATATATATATATATATATATATATATATATATATATATATATATAATATATAAATAAATGCGTTACTGTTACACAAAACTCTCATGTAGTATCACTAAACTTATAGTTTGTTTTGTGTATCAAGAGCGGATTCAGAGAGGAGCCCTTGGGACAATGCTCCTCCCCACCAATATGTACATCAGCTAAAATAATAACCGAAATATTATACCATAAACATTCTACATCAATAAATTATGTATGTATAAGATTTTTGTATTTTTGGGAGGGGGCATTATTCCTTCTCTGGATCCGCCCTTGATACAGAGGACCAAATGAAAGATGACAGTTCATAGGGTAGTTAAAATCAACACATGCCATAGGGTTTAAAATATTTGCTGTGGATTTCTAACTTGGTTCTACAGACGATGGCGCTAGTCAGCAAGCATAAAAAGTAGGAAAAAAAAATATGATCCTACACTAGTGTTTTGTGTAACACTTTCTGATGAAATCCATGTTGTATTTAATACTTGTGTGATCTACCTAATTATGAAAGTAACCCGTTGTATATTGACATGGGGAACAAAACAATAAGCATAAATAAAAGAAGTATAGTTTAATGATATCACCTATAAATTGAAATTTTATTTCTACATTACAACGGGTCCAAAGTATGAAGTAAACTAAAAGTTTTTAGATTTGTATTTTGCTTTGTATATATAAATTCTAATAATTAAAGTATCATAAAATCATTTATATCTTTATCTTAATTCTTATAGAAATTCTGGGTATTCACATAAGTACTATATCTACCTAATCTTCAAAAAGAAAATAGAAAAATGCCGTAGACTAATTCCTAAAATTAATTATATTAAAATTAAAAAATAATCATCACGTCAGTATTTCTATAACATTATTCATTTATTATTAATAAAGATTGCACCAGACAACTTCTGTCAAAGGTTTATCGATCTCCTGTTACCAATCAAAATGTCACTACATCATACAGATTAGTATAAAAAAAATTATAGACGCCAGTGGCGGCAAATGAGGGAGGTCCCCAAGCGTCACCCTTTCTAGATTATTATGAGATGTAATTATATATATATATATATATATATATATATATATATATATATATATATTAAGTCGCGCCCGTGTCGAGTCTCCTTTGAATTTTGCCGACTTCGATTGGTTCATCACGCGAATTTCTCACGAAGCCCTTGTGTCTTCGGCGGCCGGCGTCAAAGGAGGTAATAAAAGCATTTGGGATACAGCAAACCAACTTCATCACATTTCTCGTTTCGTCGGTCTCGCTGTAAAGTAAATTTTTTCGAAAAAGCGTGCCATAAAGCCGTCCAAATTAAGAATAAAAAATGGATCACTGCGAGTCCGTGTGGTACTGGTACACGTTAAAATTCGTAGCTTTCCCTTTGCCTCTCTTCCCTTTTCGCGGACTGGCGCTGCTCAACAACTCCTAGAATACCCAGCGCTAATACGCGACGTCATCACCACATCTACGTTTTGTTGGATTTATGTGTTTTTCTTACTTTTAAATTTACTTATGCACTTTATATGGTCGTTGTTTAAATATTTTAAATTTATATTTAAGTAAATTACGTATCAACATAGGTACTAACATAGGTGACTATTTGAAAAGCACTACTTTGTCTAAAATCTTTTAATGCAGTTTTTTAGATAAATATGTAAAGGTAAATATTACTATAAATTATATAGAATAATACATAATATTAAACACAAAACCCTATATATATATATATATATATATATATATATATATATATATATATATATATATATATTGTGTGCCCTCAAATTGCATAATTTCTCATAGTTTTAGGTACTCGAAGATTTATGAGTACTAGATACTGAGAATTGTTCTTCGTTTCATTACTGCTTTACCCTGACTCTTTTTATTAAACAGTATGCACAGTTATTTTGTCTATATATTTAATTTCCTTTTATGACCTTTGCCTAATTAATTATTTTTCTGCCACAGTGTTTTTTAATCAAAATATTGGTATTACTGGTAAATAAAATGTCAATAACTGTTTTTGCTGAGCAGCCATCAAAATATATTAAAAATTCTTGTTTAAGGACATATGCAAATATGAGATTAGTCAGAAATGAGCTGTGATACAAAAAATGTTCAAGAATTTATTGTCATAGCCACACCACAAGTATTTTCTGGAATAAAATATATCAAACAATAATTATTTCAACTACAGGATCTCGAAGATATTGCAGTACACCTCTGCTTAAGTTAGTTATAAGATTAAAATAATCATCAATAAGTATTTTATCGCATATCAATGAATTTTTACAATAATTGCATTTTAGTTTCTTTAAAGCACTGTGGCTACAGTATCCCCTAAAATAAGGGAACATGTGCATTTCTGGTTTTAAGTTGTCCATATCATGTCCGCCAATACTAGTTATTTTTTAGTACACTCATAAAATCTGGTAATGTCGCTGGGTCCAAACTTTCAGATGAATCATTTTCTATTTTAACGGGCTTATATCGGCAGACCGTTTGAGTAATTTCTCTTACAACCGGGTATCTACTCCTTATCTTATAAGTATTTAAAACCATATTTACACTTGTAAGGAACGAATAAATAAAAAATGTCAATACTTTCAAACCGTGATCGACAAATGGGAAATTCACCTTCCTGTTTATGTGTTAGTTAAATAGAAGGGGGTTCTGCTTCGAATTCTTGAGGAGGCCTTTAAATGACCTAAGGTCGAGTTAAACTCGTTAAATGTCAAATGTCAAGAACTTTTAAGATTAAATCTTACAACTTTTCTAGGAACGTTTTCTCCTGTATGGCCGGTAATTTCAGAAATAGGAAGTTTCACTATTTCAATTTCACTATGACCTCTACTTTAGCCTCAAATTTAGGTCAAAGAAATATATGGATATAAAATTAACCTCTGTTTATGGTGTCAAAAGAAGTAGGTCGTATTCCAAATTCTGAAGTTGAGTGACCTTGAAAGCCAAGATGGGGGTAAAATTTGAGGTCATCATAAGATAGCTTGGGTGAAATCCTACAACTTTTCTACGAGTTATTTTTTCCAATACTTTTAAGACCTGACCTTGACCTCAAAGTCAAGGTTATATGTAGATGTAAAATTTACTGATTTCATCTGTGGTGTCAAAAGTAGAAGGTGTCTTTTAAAATTCTGAAGTTGACCTTCAAATGACCTTGGGGTCAAAGTCAAATTTAAGGACAGTTCAAGATGCACCGTTCGATTTCCTGAAACTTTTGTAGGAACAGTTTTTCTGCACTACTCTTAGCTGTCAAGTCATTAAATACTTTACACCAATCCATGGTATAACGACATTCGACCATCAAATGACCTCCAGATATGCTTTTACTCCTTATGTTATTTATATCGTTGAATAGGAAATTTTTCGCCTTCCATTTTTGCAATAATGGTTTCCATTTAAAAAATTCAACTTAACCTTCAAATAATCTCAAGCCCAAGGTCACATCTGAGATTGCCTGGGCAAAATCCTACAACTTCTGTACGGGACATTTTTTCCTAGGTTTCGTATTTTCGGAGATAGAAGAGGGCCCGATACTCTTGAACGTACTATTTATTTATATATATATATATATATATATATATATATATATATATATATATATATATATATATATATATATATATATATTGCATTGTCATTTATTAACTAAAAAAATTAAACTGAATTTTCTATAAAGCGTTATGGAGAACAACTTTAGATACAAAGCTTGTAGAAAATTAAAAGTTGGCATCCCATAGTAACCTTGTCGATATTTTACGTACATTTGACATTAAAATGACCTCAAGACAGCATCTTACTCCTTAAGTCACTTACATGCAGAGTTTCCGTTATAAAAAAAAATCAAATCAACCTCAAAATGACCCAAGGGGTATCTCAAGGTCATCATAACATGCACCGTTCAATTTTCTACAACTTTATTCCTTTAAATTTTCGCTTAATTTTCGAGTTATAAACTGATTTGTAATGAAAAATATCAGTTACCATGTTAAAAAATCTACCTGAACTTGAAATGATCACTGAAGTTATGCAGAACGTCGCAGACTTTCCATATTTGCAATAAAATATATGACAACATCAAGGTCATCATGCCATTCTCGCTTAATTATTTACAACTCCAGTGTTAAAACTTTTTCTTCAGGACGTTTAGTTTCCGAGTTATTCAATTTCAAATGAGTGAGATGAACCTACTCCAATAGCCAACATCGCATATCTCAAGAACTAGCCATTGGGAGGCTTCAGGTACATGAGAAATTATGGTTGGGAAGTTAAAAACTACATCATACTAGGTTTTGAGCTGATTTCACTGGGAACCGATCTCCATAAGGTTTGTGAAGGGTCTTCAAATTTCTAGGGCTGTCGAAAGCACGTCTTCGATTTCTAATGATATGTGGGTGAATGAGTGATTGAGAAGTAGAAGTAGGGGATCTAGAAGCCAAATAAAGTTTGCGAAGGTTTCTTGATCAGTTTAAAACTTTTACTCATCTCCAGATATGGGGTGCTCAAATTTACGCCGAGTTGATTCCAATAAAGATTGCTCCGCAGTACTTGCATGCCTTCAGAAAAATAATTATTAAGTCAGAAGTTATTACCTGTCGCGCCGCTACTGATTTGCATCACTTTTCATCTATCTACATTCATCCGATTTCTATGGTGGTTTGTGGTCAACCTCAAAATAAATGAAAAGTACTTTTTCCTTGGAACATCCGTAAACGCGTGACTTTTCACTACTTTTAATAGGTGTATTTTTTGTCTCATAACTTTTATTTTTAAAACGGACGATCTGAAATTATGTACCGACTAAAAATTATTTTTATTAATAAATGTAATTTAATAAACCCGTTGAATTGTGACAAACTATCGGGCAAGTGACAGCTAATTTTCTGGATAAAATCTTGAGTTTCCGATTAAACAACTTGAAAAATGGTTTTAAGAATCTCTTACAGAAAAGACAATTGTCGATTAACGCTTTTTTATATTTAATTTAAGAATTGGGTGAAAGAATTTGAAATTAAATATCGATCAAGTGCAAGCAGCATAATTCCGTAGCGCTTGATTTTGTTTCCATTTTTATTTCTCCAATACCAGTTTATTGTTTCACCCAAAATCTTAATTGTTACATGACTTCCTTTTTTTTTTTTAATGAGAAAGCATATTGGAACACTGATTTTATTAGTTGAAGGATACATTTTAAAATGAAATGCGTTTTTATCGAAAACTGCTTCATCCGATTCACTAATTTTTGTTTCAAATCTTTACAATAAAATAAAGAAATGGTAGAAGAAGAAAGAGATGCTAGTTATTCTTCTCTCTTTAAAGATGACAACAATTGTAAATTATTTCAGGTAGTTAGATATGCCCCCCTTTACAACATTTAAAAAATATTTAATTTCATCCGATTTCCATATATTTCTTTTATTACTCTCTTCTTTCTCCTTCTGCTTGCAACATTTTGGTTGAGAACATTTATACATTTTTTTTCAATTGCCTGTTTCATAAAAATGATATTTTTTTCAAGTACTAGTTTATATGACCGGTGTAAGTCGAGGCAATTTAGCCGGTTTCTCTTTCCTCGTCCCGTGCATCAACCCTCTTTGTCTGGGAACCCATCGGAAAGGTTAACTGGGTTTGGGATACCGTTTTCTAGGAAAAAAAAAACAGAAGCATACCTCATCTAAGACGGCCTGGATACTCCTATTATCCAAATAGGATTGTGGGTCATGTATGTGACATACCATAACAAAAAAGTCCCTTTCTGATAGATATTTACCTATTTTAGATCGATTCTTTAGCTTAAATTGCTGGATGCAGAGTTAACCGCCCGCCACAGGAATATCCATTGGCTTTTATTGCACAAGGGAACGATTTGTGTCCCGCTCACCGTAGAGTACGCAGCCGCCTACAAACTTGTCCCTAAGCATTTTAGGACTTACCCCTTACACAGCGCATTAAGCCCGGATCCCTGTATTCGTCCCAAAACGATCAAACCAAGGTTCCTTGCTTTTTGCAAGAGCGCACCGGCTACGTGTTGACAGTTTTACGATCAAAAGAAAAGTCCAAATAACGAATTGAATATTAACAAGAAAAAAAAAGAATTGTTGACGTACTTGTCTTTTCAATTCGATTTCGTTTTTAACGCGCAAAAATGTTCCACCCGATGTATGTTCAATGTTGCATCCGATTAAAACTTTAATCAGAACTATTTATTATGTGAGTTTCAAGTGAATGTAACCGCATCGGATCCAAATGCTTTGATAGATACAAAGTTATTGGGAAGTGGCAACAGTGACGTTGCTAGGTACCATTTGACATATCGTTGGTTTGATATTTTAAACGGTATACGTACTCAGAAATTTTTGACAAACGGACTCTATTCGTGTTGTTTACAGTAAATTCAAAATTTGATCGTGAACATTTTCGTGCGATTCTTTTTTACAATTTTCGACATGGTTCATCTTAACAAGAGTACATCGATGAACTTAATTCTTTCCATGTCGTTGACGCCCCTACAAACATCACTGTATATCGCTGGTTTAGTGAATTCAATCGCCCACGGACGAGTCGCTTGAAGTAGCTGATAACTCATAATGCAAGATCGTCATATGACATGCAGTGAGATTGAGACATCCCGGAGCATTAGTAACACCAATGCATAAAATATGTAGCATGAGCATTTGTCAGTAAAGAAGTTATCATCGCGTTGAATCCCGCATAAATTGATGGGTCTTCTACGATGAGCCAAAACCAACTAACTAGCGCACAAAAGTTCGAAGCAGATGGTCGCCTGTCGCAACCATGTAAACTGTAGAATGATCAAAGGTACATAACAATATGTTTGCCTGAAGTCTTCGGTGAATTGGGGAAAAACAAATAACCCGATCATTCTTCTCCCTGACATCGGCTGAAACAATTAACTTTTTGAGCAGTCAAAACATGGAATTGATCAGTCGTCCTTCGTACAGCCCTGATTTGACATCCGATAAATTCTTATTGTTCTCGAACTTGAAGAACAAACTGCACGGTCAACGTATTATTAGGTCGAATTTCTTCAGATTATCAATCTATTTAAAAAAAAACAGGAAATTCTCAATTAGACGGGAATATATAATGATGATCGATTAATTAGAGACACTGAAGAGAAAAGTAAAAATTTTATTTTTATAAAACACAAATTTGTTTACAACATTCTTTTAGGGTCGTCAGGTTAATTAGTGTATGTAATGTTTTTTCACCAAATTATTAGCTACCTGCAAAGCGCAAAAAAGATTTAAGAGATAATTACTGCCTACACGTAATTTAACACAGGTTGACAAGAAGGTTCAGTACCTTGTAAACGTTCTGCTGGTAATAACGCTGTATTTTTAATATCATTTCCATAGCGTCAGTAAATGGATTCGTTTAAAAAACTTTTGCAACGGATAGAAAAAAATTCCCATCTTTCCACCAGTAAGACAATTTTTAATTTGAGACAGCGTTATTAGAATTGTGACAAGAAAGCAGATCACATAAACTGATGTTTAATGGTCGTAAATACATACTAACACATGACTCTCATGGAAACGTTCCACGAAAGAAAGGATCTCGGAAAAACAGCGAAAGAATAGGCGAAGCTATTGTTCCTATGTATCCTTTCACGAAATTAGAATAAATAAAAATAGAACTTACTGCAGAAACTAGACTTTCTTCTCGAATCATAAGAAAATATCTTGATGTATTTGAGTTGTTTGAAAGGGCAGTAAAAAATACTTTTTAACCAAAAATAAACGACAAATTAGACGGAAGTTCGCTAGTAACCATATCCACTAGATGGCACATACCTGGGCTCTGACGAAGCGGAGATAAAATCGTGTTATAAGTGACGCCAGGTAAAGAAAATAATCCAAAGAACACCACTACTATCTCAAAACACCGTGGAGAAATTAATAAACTATAGAATTGGTTTTTTTTTGGAGTGATGCACAGTGAACTAATTTAAAGGGTTTTCATGCAAAATTAAATATCTCTTGATAGAAAAGTGCTACAGAGATGACCCAGGGACCATTCTAAAGGGAAAAAGATGCAGAATCGAGGAAAATTATAATGAAATCTTGATCTTCAAAACACGATTCCAAAGGCATTAGAAGTACGTAAAAAATTATTTTTTTCAGCTTAATTATCTGAAGATTTGATCAGGTAGAACACACTGGCGCGACGTGAAATGGGTTAGGGAGCTTGAAGCATAACGCTCGCCTATCTGAAGACTTCGCCATGAAGATATTGTTGTTCCTAGGTTAAATAGGTTTGAACCTGTCTACAGTTTTGGCCTCGCAGAACTCGCTGCCTCCCGATTGGATGGATTCAGGAGTATGAGGTTTAGTACTCGCTACGCTCGCCTGTCGTCAGTCTTAGTCATGACCTGTCCTTCGGTTATGTGAGTTGAAATGCTTGGGGATTAAAGCATGTCTATCTTCGCATTTGGTCGCGTATAACTCATTGTACTCCGGTCCACGGGTCTAGAAGATTAATATTTGTCTATTTCCGGTCTTTGTTACATGGAACTCGATGTCCCCAGGTTTTCTGAGATAGGAAACTTGTGGTTTGTAGCTCGCTTTACTATAGTCTTGGTAACTTGAATCTTGCGAAAAACATGTTCAAAAAGTTCCAAAACTCGCAATTCTAGAAGGTATTGAAATTGCAATTTTAGTCTACAAATATTAGGTTTTGGCCAAAACGCAATTTTTCTGGATTTTTAAAACCTTGAATGTCACTGGAATCACAAGTTTTGAAGTTTCTGAACGTACTAAAATGGAAATTATACATCTTTTTTTGGTACGTCTAAAAAACTTTAGGGGACATGTTTCTAGAAGCAGTTAAGTTTCAAATATTGAAAATTCATTTTCTTGGAAACTTTGAATGCTTGTAGAATCGCGAGTGTTGAAGCATTTTGGACTTAAATAAAGGAATTTTGTATCTTGAAAAGACCTTCCTTTTGTCTCTTACTGCGACCAAAACGCGATTTTAGACATAGTTAAGCATAAAAAATTAATTTGCGACTTCTAAAGCTTGTAAAATGGCGTGTTTTTTGAAATTCAGAATTTCAGCATAATTTTCTTCTATCCTATATATTTTTCCCTCGCGAATGCTCCATGACTGTAGCTCTTTTCTTTCAAGAGTTTTTTAATTTTGTAGAGTTCATCTTCTGGTGTGGGTTAAATGCATTTTGGATCAAGAGAAATTTAAAAAAAAACATGGAAAATCACATGCTTTCCGAAGAAAATATGCCAGTTACTTGGGTATATCAGCAAAGCAATGATCCCACTTATACAGCTTGTTCAGTAAAAAAATTGCATCAAGAAAATTTAGTTACATCAGATAGTTATCATGTAACCCGACCTCAATCCTAAACTTTTGAGGTGACCTCAATAGGAATTGTAAAAATGCAGGAATGTATTGATATATTAACCAATGTCTTTTGCCTCTTTTGGAGATGGATTTATGAATTTTTTCATTCGTCTGAAAACAGGCGTCTTATTCCACCTTAATTTAACCTGACTTTGTTCCCAGACCCGGAACGTGGTTTTTGGTAGTCCACAAAAAAGCTCTAGACCAAGAAAAGTAGTTCTTGTCAGTTCTTTAGCGAGAATGTCCTCTTCCTCGTTTCCCTTGTGCCCTGGCACCCACATTAGGGTTACCCGTTGTGCCTTGTCAATTGCTTTAGGGCTTAATTACAGTTCCAAGTCAACTTAGACTCGTAGAAGTTGGCTTTGTTAGTGTTTTTATTGAGACACAAAGTTATCGTATTATGTTTTAACTTTACCTGACAAAAATTTAAAAAAGAAATATGTATTGTAGACAAGTTATCGCCATATTTGTTGGACCCGTCCCACAAGTCGTGCTTTGCCATGACCATCATAAAATTTTAGTGCTTCATCTAAAATCAATCAAACAAAAAAATCATTACTTTAATAAATTAATCTAATGCTTGATCGAAGGATTTTTTTTATTAAAACTTTTTTTTTTATAAACAATAAAATAGTGCTTTTTTCTTGAAAATCCACAATTACATTATCAAGTGCCACCATTTAAAAAAAAAGCTTCGACCAGGCACTAGATTAACTACTAAACTGATGTTTTTTTAGGACTGATTATAGATGAACCAGTAAAATGTTATGATAGTCACCACAAAGCACGAATTGCGGGACAGGGTCCAACAAATATCGCGATAACTTGGTCTACAATAAATATTTCTTTTTTAAATTTTGGTCAAATAAAGTTAAGAGATGATATAATAACTTTCTATTATTTATTTTTAAAAATAAATTAAACTACTGTCAAAAAAAGTTATTTAAAATATTCATTTTTTTCACCCCTAATCGCTTAAGTTAGATACACATCTAAGGTAAATGTTTTATTAAGTATATTAATTTTACTAAAAGCTTATTTTTAAAAAGTTGTCTTCTTTATATTTCCTCATTGAGAAAATCTTGAAATTTACAATGCACAACAAATCACGTTTTTTAAATTTTTCCCATTGCACAATCAAAACAATCCTTTTCGCACATCATTAATTTATAACATGTATGTACAATATATTTGCAGAATTTCTAAAATTAATTTACGATGTATGATGTCATATATGTATGTTTTCAACCATGCATTTGTTTTATATATAGATAGCGAGCACTGACATTTTATAACCTGTTTTTTAAGTATTATATTCGGCCATGTAATATTCCATATTAGTGTAGGACGTAGGTAGCAACAGAAAAAAAATCATCTGGGTGTCAATTCTCAAATCTGACGAATTGTTTTACCCAAGATGCACAAATAATTCACTTAACAGCGGTTCTGGGTGAATAAGGCACACACACACACACACAACACGAGCCGCCCGATTAATGTGCTGAGACTAATTAATTTTAATATCGTCTATATGGGTTTACGTGAATCATCATTATGAAAATTTTATATTGACTAATTCTGAAACAAACCTTCGATGTTTTCGCATGCTCTTAAAAAAATTTGGATATAGAAGCACGGCCCCGCCAAGTCGGACAAGTATAGCGTAGCACTCTTTACTAAAATTAGCTCAGCGCACTTTTAAGTACCATTCTTCTTTGCACTAGAGATGAGGATAAACTACAAACTTTCGTTATCAAGAGAACTTGGCACACTGGACTTAACATCTAAATTTCATCTTTCCATTTTTTCTAGATCTTAAGTTAATCAAATGCAAATTCGACCGTCACTCTCCACAGTCCTGGAAATTTAAAATTTGGTATGAAGATAATATTTAGTATAAATATTTCTAGAACCAATATGGATCCAGGATTGTTAGAGGACAGCTTTACCCGCTGCTCAATAGAGCTCGCAAAATGAGCCTTAAGAACAAGCTGACAATCCTCAAGACCGTATTAAGGCCCAGACTCACGGATCTGCAGCTTGGGGCTATGCATCAATAACAAACCTTAAAAGATAAGGAGCTCAGAAAAACAGAGTACTGAGAATAGATCTAAACACTCCGTGGTTCATCAGGAATGAGCAAATACGCAGGGAAATGAGAAGGGCCCCCCTAAGGGAGGCCCTGAGATAGAAGGCCGCTAAAGTCTTCTTAAAAGCAGACACGTAACAACGCATTCATTAGGCAAGCAGTAGATTACCACTCTGCAGTAGACGGCAGGAAACACAAAATACCTAGACACTAGCTCTAGACAATAGGACCTAAGAACCATCCTGGAACAAGAAGCAGGAACCAGGCAGTCAAGGAAGAAAGAAGAAACGCCGAAAGAAGTTATTCAAGTCCCAGGCAGATCACCTCCTACTGGGTCAAGCACCAAAAGGACGTACAGGATCCAGGACCAGGATCACAATATTAACAACATAGGTAAAAGACAATTCCTTATTAATGAAATAATAATGAAATACTTAAGAAACCAACCTTACTTTGTATACGCAATATAAGAGAGTGGGAAGAAATGGTTGCACTGACACCTGGAGCGAAAATACCAATGCTGAGTAGACCAGAGGTTTGTAAAGCACCATCGGCCCGGCAACCTAAAGCGAGTCATTGCTAATCTTGGCCTAACCACAATCAGCAAGGACTACAGAATCCAGCACTACATCAACAATTAGTGGATGTATCTATGCAAGATTTCCCCTCCTCAAAAAAAAAAATGGATCCAGGATTTAGCTAATGGAATCTGGGGTTAGTTCAGGTTATGCATTTGAGGGTTCTATAGAAGCGCGTTAACTCTCGCTTAGAGAGACAGCGAAATAGGTCAGTAGTATCTCTCTTTCTATGGGTGAAATCGAGTACGCGCGATATTCTTCACTTAATCCATTAAGAAATATCTTTTTCTGGTTGTGGCTATCAGGCCAGAAGTACAGAGAATCTGTTTGGGAAATATTTTTAACGGAATACCTCGATAAACCCTTTAGAACATGCTGAAAACCGCATCGAAATATCTCAATCCTATCAAAGCTCATTATGAACAAAGCTGGATAAAAATTAAAAGAGATCCCATTATCAACTATGGAACCAAGTTTATAGCATTCTTATTAATAAGTGTTATACTTTAATTTACAAATCACTGTAGATCTCTACATTTTAGGTTAAAAAACATTAAGTCACGCAGGACAAAATGTGACAGCTACACTGTAAAAAGGAAATGCATTAAATTTAATGTAAATATGCTGGAAGCAAATTGCACAAACTTCTATTAAACGCATTTCATGTAATGCATTAAATTTAATAATTTACATTAATCTAAATTAATTGATTGAATTAAATCTAATGTAATCGTACATTAATTAAAGTTTGATCATTACTTTTTAAAGTGACTATGTACATTAAATATACAGCCAGTGTTCATTGAATTTGAGATATGTTATCACATATATAATGCACTAACATTAATGAGTTCAAATTATTCTGAAACTACCAGGAAAAGGTGAAAATTTTTCCCATAGATAGTGTACCGCCATCTGTAGACCGGTTTTAAGCTCACTGCTTCCTATCAGTACGCGGCAGAGATGTACACTTTACCATAAGAAAATTGAGTCCTTTAAGCAACTTATAGCATACTAAATAAAAAGTTCCATACAAGTTGCACCATCTCCCGGAATCGCATGCAACGTACGTTGAATAATAATGTAAATTCCTTTAGTATTAGGGTATATGTGAATTAATTTTAATGTACCGAAGTGAAATATATTTTTAGTTACTTTATTGAAATTTAAGATACCATTTAATCACATTTAATGTAGAACGAACTGATATTTGGATGAATTGCTTTAAATTCAAAGTAAATTTAAATTATTCAAGATTTTTGGTACAAAATCATTAAATTTAATGTAAAGTGAACATTAATATTAAATTTGCATTAAATTTAAGGTTTTTTTAACAGTGTATTTCTTACATTCAATGTTGTGACGCTGAAGTCACACAAAGTTCTAAGAAATTTATTGAACAAAGTATTCTTGATAAATGTTGTGAACGTAGTTTAGTATACCATAGTTAAGTCCTTCAATAAAACTAGTAGCTATCATATTCTTATCCTGTGTAACTGCCAAGTCATTCATAATACCTTTGTGGACTTTTTGATCGACTTCTTCGTGTCTCAGCGTCTTGAGTGCTTCTACAATCACTTTTAAAGTCCACAACTCATTTTTAAAGTCAGCAATCAATGTTTGTATAGTTACAAGTGAAGGAGCAGAGCTCCCAATATAGCGTCAGCGTTTATCTCTATTTTATCACGGCTTCTACTTAGAGAATAATAAAACGCTGAATAAAAATCACACAAAACAACTCTCTTAAATAATCAGGGAAAAGTAAAAAAGGATGATGTTTCAGGTGGCGACCACCATCACTCGGGGAAATTTTTCATCCAATCCTCGTATATCAGAAACCTTTATGTAATAGTTATTTTTTAAGATTACGTTAAATGGTTTCTAAATTATTGGTGTCTATTAATATGACCTGACTGATTCAAAAAATCACCGTTCATCAGTTTTATGTGTTAAATCTCAATTTAAGCTCCAAATTGCGTTAACAAATTAAATGCCACAAATGCGCCGCGAATTTCAATTATTTTATTAATTTACACTTCAGATTGGCGCTGGAGATTGTAGAATGTTTGCAAACACCCACTTTCAGAAAATTTCTCTTTGCGATTACGTAAGAATCTATGTTTGTATTTCAGATTAAGTATAATAATTAATATGAAGTATTCTAAATTTATTATCAGAATAAATTATATCAGGTTAAAATATCATATTGGGTAAAAATTATGGTACTATTTTTAGAAATGGTTTTTAAGAAGCAACAAAAAAAAATAGTTCAAGGTAGACAAAAATATATTGAAAATAATGGTTTGCTTTTTGTGACATTTCAGTTATATGGATTGATATTTTTGAAATATATAACCTATGTCATTTGAAAAATTTATAAAAAAATAAAAATAGGAGAGAGGGTATTCAACAAAATAAAATATAGGATATTCAGAATCAACATATACCTAGAGAAGCAATTCTATATGACAGAATAAAAGTAGTATATCATTTAATGAATTTTAAAAAATTAAGTCCTTAGAAAAACCACTAAAAAGTAAAAAATAACCACCCTGAACATCCTTCAATATCAATGCCTTAAAAAATAGAAAAATGTCAATGTTTAGCCTGCCATATCAAATCTACTTTATTGAATTACTTATATTTTTGATAAATATGTCTAATTGCATTTGCAGTTGGGCCTTTTTGAAAAAAAAAATATGAACGACTCCTAGATGTAATAGTGAATTGTTTGTTATAAATACTCATCTACTTTGTCAATTTATATTAAAACCCATAAAAAATTGTTTTGATATTTCTTATTACAATAATGTTCTATAATACAATTTTCAAAATGGCGAATCCAAGATGGCGGATTTGAGGACTAAATTTCATTATTTTGCCATGAAAATGTATATCACGAGATTTTGTGGTAAAGTACTTTTTAATAATACAAACGAAGTTTCCTAAATTTCAAAACGGTGGATTTACAATAGACTGTCAAACCGATCACTTTAAAACAGAAATTCAAATAAATGAATTTTAGCAGCTGCTTGTTAAGAACTTGAAGTACTTGAATCAATTTGCAATGACTGAACTTCAGTTAATATATTTTCAATAAGGTAGATCTACTAAGGTGGCGGTTTTAGGGATTCAATTTAATTATTTTGCCATGGGACTTAACTTCCACAAGTATAAATTTTTATGTGGTTAACTGGTTTTTCATCATTGAAGTGTAGTTTCCTAGATTTCAAAGTAATGGATCCAAGATGGTGGACCCAATCACTTTTAATCTAATCACCTCAAAAAGAAATTTAAATAAAGGGATTTTAGCAGTTGTTGATTAAAAATTTGAAATGCATGAATAAATGTACTATAGTCAAATTGAAGCTTTCAAAATTTGAATATGGCAGATCCAGTATGGCGGATATATATTTATTTTACTAGATCGTAAATCTAATTCCTTTGAAATTGAAGTTAAGGAATTTATGGACTTGCTGATCAAAAATATGAAGTACTTTAATGACTTTTTTTATAGCCTCATATTAGTTTTTAGAATTTTGAATATTAAATTTAAGATGGTGAGCTGAGTAAGTAATTTACTTTTTTAAAGAATTGAAATTTAATTTTGGTTTCAATTACTTCTTTTTATTATTTGTATATTTTTAATGCCTTAACTTACTATCTATTACATTCTGTATGTAATAAGAAATTGTTAGATTAAAGTATGACAGTACTTTAATATCAACTATAAGTGTATATGTTCTGTAGAAGCTAAATCTCATAACATATAGTTTCATGGCAAAATAATGGAATTTATTCTCTAAAACTGGTATCTCAGACCTACGATTTTGAAAATATACTGACTGAAATTTAGCTATTGCAAATCTATTCAAGCATTACAAATTCTTAGTCAGCAACTGTCAAAACCCTTTTATTTAAATTTCTATTTGAAAGTGATTAGATTGACGGTCTAGTATAAATCGGCAGTCTTGAATATGCCCATTCAAATTTAGGAAACCTCAGTTGTATTATTAAAAATTATTTAACCACATGAAAAATTATATTTATGGAATTTAAATCCCGTAATGTATACTTTCATAGCAAAATAATGAACTTTAGTTCTTAAGTTCGCCATTTTGAAAATCGTATTATAAAACATCATCACTGCAAAGAAAAATACTAAAAATAATTTTTTATGTGTTTTGAAACAAATTGACAACGTATTTATAGCAAAAGACAAAATATTACATCTAGGATTTGTTTATATTCGTCGCCATAATTGACGTGCAATATTGGTTGTTTCAAAAATTTAATACCAAAATAAGCTATTTTGGTGGCGATAAAAAATGGAGAGAAGGGGTGGCCCATATATATATATATATATATATATATATATATATATATATATATATATATATATATATATATATATATATATATATACATATGATATTGTTGATGAGATGATATTTGGCACGAAAGTCTAATGTCAAATATCTCTTGCCACCAGCAAGATGACGATACTATTTTAAACGACTTATTACCTTTATTTTATTATACAGAATCACCTTCTAGGTTTTCAGACACCGTGAAAAGATCTGCCACAGAAATGGACACTTTCGGACCTATAAAGTCAAGAACTGTGAAGTAACTTCCTCGAATGTTTATTATATTAATTTATACTGGTACTTTATTATAACAAAGGCACCAAAAATTATAAGGTGATTTTAAAAGAATAAGTTGTAAAATTACATATTCATATTTCATGTAAGACCGCCTTGTGTAACAAAACGGTTAATAAAGGAAAAGTTTTCAATTAATTGTTAAATAAATATTTACTATCTAATAATTTTTTGTAGATTACTAAACTCTTGATAAATACAAAAAATATTATGTTAAGACTGATTAAAAGTATGCGGCTGAAATTTCGAACGTTCACGCGAACGAATTTTGTACACAGTAAAAAATAATTTCAAAAATTATAGAAATTTTTTTAAAATTCATATTAAGACAGCAAAACAATGTAAAATATTTAAAAAATGAATTCTTCTTCTATTTTCTACCTGAAATGTTTATAAAACTTGGGAATTATATTTGGTATCACTTGAAGGTTAACATTTATTAAAATAATTTTAAAAATATCGCCCGTGAGGGTTTACAAATAAAAATATAAGCAAATTTGTTATTGACTGGCTGGATCGGTTGATATTAAAACATATTGACGAACTAGGTATGTTCATATTAAAGCCCTGTATAAACAGATATTTCTAAAAATGCTTGCGGACAGGAAACTACCACCCATAAATTTGATTTCAAAAAAAATCGTCTATGGCGTTTCAGAAGTTAAAATCCGCACATATTTTATATTAACGGGCTAGGTATATTCATATTAAAGCCCTGTATAAACAGATTTTTCTAAAAATGCTTGCAGACAGGACATAACCACCCTTAAATTCATTTAAAAAAAAATAGTCCATGGCGTTTCACAAGTTAAAATCCGCACATATTTTATATTGACGGGCTAGGTATGTTCATACTTAAGCCCTGTATAAACAAATATTCCTAAAAATGCTTGCGGACAGGACACTACCACCATTAAATTAATTTTTAAAAAAATCGTCTATGGCGTTTCACAAGCTAAAATCCGCACATATTTTATATTGACGGGTTAGATATGTTCATATTAAAGCCCTGTATAAACAAATATTTCTAAAAACGCTTGCGGACAGGACACTACCACCCTTAAACTCATTTAAAAAAAAATCGTCTATGGGGTCTCACAAGTTAAAATCCGCACAAATTTTATGTTGACGGGCTAGGTATGTTCATACTAAAGCCCTGTATAAACAAATATTTCTAAAAACGCTTATGGACAGGACACTATCACCCTTAAACTCATTTTAAAAAAAATCGTCTATGGGATCTCACAAGTTAAAATCCGCACATATTTTATATGGACGGGTTAGATATGTTCATACTAAAGCCCTGTATAAACAAATATTTCTAAAAACGCTTGCGGACAGGACACTACCACCCTTAAACTCATTTTAAAAAAAATCGTCTATGGGGTCTCACAAGTCAAAATCCGCACATATTTTATATTGACGGGTTAGATATGTTCATACTAAAGCCCTGTATAAACAAATATACCTAAAAACGCTTGCGGACAGGACACTACCACCCTTAAATTCATTTAAAAAAAAATCGTCTATGGGGTCTCACAAGTTAAAATCCGCACATATTTTATATGGACGGGTTATATATGTTCATACTAAAGCCCTGTATAAACAAATATACCTAAAAACGCTTGCGGACAGGACACTACCACCCTTAAATTCATTTAAAAAAAAATCGTCTATGGGGTCTCACAAGTTAAAATCCGCACATATTTTATATGGACGGGTTATATATGTTCATACTAAAGCCCTGTATTAACAAATATTTCTAAAAACGCTTGCGGACAGGACACTACCACCCTTAAACTAATTTAAAAAAAAAATCGTCTATGGGGTCTCACAAGTTAAAATCCGCACATATTTTATATGGACGGGTTAGATATGTTCATACTAAAGCCCTGTATAAACAAATATTTCTAAAAACGCTTGCGGACAGGACACTACCACCCTTAAACTCATTTTAAAAAAAATCGTCTGTGGGGTCTCACAAGTTAAAATCTGCACAAATTTTATATTGACGGGCTAGGTATGTTCATACTAAAGCCCTGTATAAACAAATATTTCTAAAAACGCTTGCGGACAGGACACTACCACCCTTAAACTCATTTTAAAAAAAAATCGTCTATGGGGTCTCACAAGTTAAAATCCGCACAGATTTTATATGGACGGATTAGATATGTTCATACTAAAGCCCTGTATAAACAAATATTTCTAAAAACGCTTGCGGACAGGACACTACCACCCTTAAACTCATTTTTAAAAAAATCGTCTATGGGGTCTCACAAGTCAAAATCCGCACATATTTTGTATTGACGGGTTAGATATGTTCATACTAAAGCCCTGTATAAACAAATATACCTAAAAACGCTTGCGGACAGGACACTACCACCCTTAAATTCATTTAAAAAAAAAATCGTCTATGGGGTCTCACAAGTTAAAATCCGCACATATTTTACATGGACGGGTTAGATATGTTCATACTAAAGCCCTGTATAAACAAATATTTCTAAAAACGCTTGCGGACAGGACACTACCACCCTAAAACTCATTTTTAAAAAAATCGTCTATGGGGTCTCACAAGTTAAAATCCGCACATATTTTATATGGAAGGGTTAGATATGTTCATACTAAAGCCCTGTATAAACAAATATACCTAAAAACGCTTGCGGACATTACACTACCACCCTTAAATTCATTTAAAAAAATCGTCTATGGGGTCTCACAAGTTAAAATCCGCCCATATTTTCTATTGACGGGCTAGGTATGTTCATACTAAAGCCCTGTATAAACAAATATTTCAAAAAATGCTTGCGGACAGGACACTACCACCCTTAAATTCATTTAAAAAAAAATCGTCTATGGCGTCTCGTAAGTTAAAATCCGCACATATTTTATATTGACGGGCTAGGTATGTTCATACTAAAGCCCTGTATAAACAAATTTTTCTAAAAATGCTTGCGGACAGGACACTACCACCCTTAAATTCATTTAAAAAAAATCGTCTATGGCGTCTCGTAAGTTAAAATCCGCACATATTTTATATGGACGGGTTAGATATGTTCATACTAAAGCCCTGTATAAACAAATATACCTAAGAACGCTTGCGGACAGGACACTACCACCCTTAAACTCATTTAAAAAAAATCGTCTATGGGGTCTCACAAGTTAAAATCCGCACATATTTTATATGGACGGGTTAGATATGTTCATACTAAAGCCCTGTATAAACAAATATTTCTAGAAACGCTTGCGGACAGGACACTACCACCCTTAAACTCATTTTTAAAAAAATCGTCTATGGGGTCTCACAAGTTAAAATCCGCACATATTTTACATGGACGGGTTAGATATGTTCATACTAAAGCCCTGTATAAACAAATATTTCTAAAAACGCTTGCGGACAGGACACTACCACTTTTAAAAAAATCGTCTATGGGGTCTCACAAGTTAAAATCCGCACATATTTTATATGGACGGGTTAGATATGTTCATACTAAAGCCCTGTATAAACAAATATTTCTAAAAACGCTTGCGGACAGGACACTACCACCCTTAAACTCATTTTTAAAAAAATCGTCTATGGGGTCTCACAAGTTAAAATCCGCACATATTTTATATTGACGGGTTAGATATATTCATACTAAAGCCCTGTATAAACAAATATACCGAAAAACGCTTGCGGACAGGACATTACACTACCACCCTTAAATTCATTTAAAAAAAATCGTCTATGGGGTCTCACAAGTTAAAATCCGCCCATATTTTCTATTGACGGGCTAGGTATGTTCATACTAAAGCCCTGTATAAACAAATATTTCAAAAAATGCTTGCGGACAGGACACTACCACCCTTAAATTCATTTAAAAAAAAATCGTCTATGGCGTCTCGTAAGTTAAAATCCGCACATATTTTATATTGACGGGCTAGGTATGTTCATACTAAAGCCCTGTATAAACAAATTTTTCTAAAAATGCTTGCGGACAAGACACTACCACCCTTAAACTCATTTAAAAAAAAATCGTCTATGGGGTCTCACAAGTTAAAATCCGCACATATTTTATATGGACGGGTTAGATATGTTCATACTAAAACCCCGTATAAACAAATATTTCTAAAAACGCTTGCGAACAGGACACTACCACCCTTAAATTCATTTTTAAAAAAATCGTCTAGGGGGTCTCACAAGTTAAAATCCGCACATATTTTATATTGACGGGTTAGATATGTTCATACTAAAGCCCTGTATAAACAAATATACCTAAAAACGCTTGCGGACAGGACACTACCACCCTTAAATTTATTTTAAAAAAAATCGTCTATGGGGTCTCGCAAGTTAAAATCCGCACATATTTTATATTGACGGGCTAGGTATGTTCATACTAAAGCCCTGTATAAACAAATATTTCTAAAAATGCTTGCGGACAGGACACTACCACCCTTAAATTCATTTAAAAAAAAATCGTCTATGGCGTCTCGTAAGTTAAAATCCGAACATATTTTATATTGACGGGCTAGGTACGTTCATACTAAAGCCCTGTATAAACAAATATTTCTAAAAATGCTTGCGGACAGGACACTACCACCCTTAAATTCATTTAAAAAAAAATCGTCTATGGGGTCGAACAAGTTAAAATCCGCCCATATTTTCTATTGACGGGCTAGGTATGTTCATACTAAAGCCCTGTATAAACAAATATTTCTAAAAATGCTTGCGGACAGGACACTACCACCCTTAAATTCATTTAAAAAAAAATCGTCTATGGCGTCTCGTAAGTTAAAATCCGCACATATTTTATATTGACGGGCTAGGTACGTTCATACTAAAGCCCTGTATAAACAAATATTTCTAAAAATGCTTGCGGACAGGACACTACCACCCTTAAATTCATTTTAAAAAAAATCGTCTATGGCGTCTCGTAAGTTAAAATCCGCACATATTTTATATTGACGGGCTAGGTATGTTCATACTAAAGCCCTGTATAAACAAATTTTTCTAAAAATGCTTGCGGACAGGACACTACCACCATTAAATTAATTTTTAAAAAAAATCGTCTATGGCGTTTCACAAGCTAAAATCCGCACATATTTTATATTGACGGGTTAGATATGTTCATACTAAAGCCCTGTATAAACAAATATTTCTAAAAACGCTTGCGGACAGGACACTACCACCCTTAAACTCATTTAAAAAAAAATCGTCTATGGGGTCTCACAAGTTAAAATCCGCACAAATTTTATATTGACGGGCTAGGTATGTTCATACTAAAGCCCTGTAAAAACAAATATTTCTAAAAACGCTTGCGGACAGGACACTACCACCCTTAAACTCATTTTAAAAAAAAAACGTCTATGGGGTCTCACAAGTTAAAATCCGCACATATTTTATATGGACGGGTTAGATATGTTCAAACTAAAGCCCTGTATAAACAAATATTTGTAAAAACGCTTGCGGACAGGACACTACCACCCTTAAACTCATTTTAAAAAAAATAGTCTATGGGGTCTCACAAGTTAAAATCCGCACATATTTTATATTGACGGGTTAGATATGTTCATACTAAAGCCCTGTATAAACAAATATTTCTAAAAATGCTTGCGGACAGGACACTACCACCCTTAAATTCAATTAAAAAAAAATCGTCTATGGCGTTTCACAAGTTAAAATCCGCACATATTTTCTATTGATGGGCTAGGTATGTTCATACTAAAGCCCTGTATAAACAAATATTTCTAAAAATGCTTGCGGACAGGACACTACCACCCTTAAATTCATTTTTAAAATAATCGTCTATGGCGTTTCACAATTTAAAATCCGCACTTATTTTCTATTGACGGGTTAGGTTTGTTCATACTAAAGCCCTGTATAAACAAATTTTTCTAAAAATGCTTGCGGACAGGACACTACCACACTTAAATTCATTTTTAAAAAAATCGTCTATGGTGTCTGACAAGTTAAAATACGCACATATTTTATATTGACGGGCTAGGTATGTTTATACTAAAGCCCTGTATAAACAAATATTTCTAAAAATGCTTGCGGACAGGACACTAACACCCTTAAATTTATTTTAAAAAAAATCGTCTATGGCGTTTCACAAGTTAAAATCCGCACATATTTCATATTGACGGGCTAGGTATATTCATATTAAAGCCCTGTATGAACAGATATTTCTAAAAATGCTTGCGGACAAGACACTACAGGGCTTTAATATGAACATACCTATCCCTTCAATATAAAATATGTGCGGATTTTAACTTGTGAAACGCCATAGACGATTTTTTTTTAAATGAATTTAAGGGTGATAGTGTCCTGACCGCAAGCATTTTTAAAAATATCTGTTTATACAGGGCTTTAATATGAACAAACCTAGCCCGTCAATATAAAATATGTGCGGATTTTAACTTGAGAGACGCCATAGACGATTTCTTTTAAATGAATTTAAGTGTGGTAGTGTCCTGTCCGCAGGCATTTTTAGAAATATTTGTTTATACAGGGCTATAATATGAACATACCTAGTGTGTCAATATGAAATATGTGCGGATTTTAACTTATGAGACGCCATAGACGATTTTGTTTTAAATGAATTTAAGGGTGGTAGTGTCCTGACCGCAAGCATTTTTAAAAATATCTGTTTATACAGGGCTTTAATATGAACAAACCTAGCCCGTCAATATAAAATATGTGCGGATTTTAACTTGTGAGACGACATAGACGATATTTTTTAAAATCAATTTAAGGATGGTAGTGTCCTGTCCGCAAGCATTTTTAGAAATATTTGTTTATACAGGGCTTTACTATGAACATACCTAGCCCGTCAATAGAAAAAATGTGCGGATTTTAACTTGTGAGACGCCATAAACCGTTTTTTTTTTTAAACTAATTTAAAAGTGGTAGTGTCCTGTCCGCAAGCATTTTTAGAAATATTTGTTTATACAGGGCTTTAGTATGAACATACCTAGTCCGTCAATAGAAAATATGTGCGGATTTTAACTTATCAGACGCCATAGACGGTTTTTTTAAAAATTAATTTAAGGGTGGTAGTGTCTCGTCCGCAAGCATTTTTAGAAATATTTGTTTTTCCAGGGCTTTAGTATGAACATACCTAGCCCGTCAATAGAAAATATGTGCGGATTTTAACTTGTGAGACCCCATTGGCGATTTTTTTAAAAATTAATTTAAGGGTGGTAGTGTCCTGTCCGCAAGCATTTTTAGAAATATTTGTTTATACAGGGCTTTAGTATGAACATACCTAGCCCGTCAATAGAAAATATGTGCGGATTTTAACTTGTGAGACGCCATAGACGGTTTTTTTAAAAATTAATTTAAGAGTGGTAGTGTCCTGTCCGCAAGCTTTTTTAGAAATATTTGTTTATACAGGGCTTTACTATGAACACACCTAGCCCGTCAATATAAAATATGTGCGGATTTTAACTTGTGAGACGCCATAGACGATTTTTTTAAAAATGAATTTAAGGGTGGTAGTGTCCTGTCCGCAAGCATTTTTAGAAATATTTGTTTATACAGGGCTTTATTATAAACATACCTAGCCCGTCAATATAAAATATGTGCGGATTTTAACTTGTGAGACGCCATAGACGGTTTTTATTTAAATGAATTTTAGGGTGGTAGTGTTCTGTCCGCAAGCATTTTTAGAAATATTTGTTTATACAAGGCTTTAGTATGAACATACCTAGCCCGTCAATATAAAATATGTGCGGATTTTAACTTGTGAGACGCCATAGACGATTTTTTTTAAAATGAATTTAAGGGTGGTAGTGTCCTGTCCGCAAGCATTTTTAGAAATATTTGTTTATACAGGGCTTTAGTATGAACATACGTAGCCCGTCAATAGAAAATATGTGCGGATTTTAACTTGTGAGACGCCATAGACGATTTTTTTTTAAATGAATTTAAGGGTGGTAGTGTCCTGTCCGCAAGCATTTTTAGAGATTTCTCTCTATACGGGGCTTTAATATGAACATACCTAGCCCGTCAATATAAAATATGTGCGGATTTTAACTTGTGAGACGTCACAGACGATTTTTTTAAAAATGAATTTAAGTGTGGTAGTGTCCTGTCCGCAAGCATTTTTAGAAATATTTGTTTATACAGGGCTTTAGTATGAACATACCTAGTCTGTCAATATGAAATATGTGCGGATTTTAACTTGTGAGATGCCATAGACGATTTTTTTTTAAATGAATTTAAGGGTGGTAGTGTCCTGTCCGCAAGCATTTTTAGAAATATTTGTCTATACAGGGCTTTAGTATCAACATACCTAGCCCGTCAATATAAAATATGTGCAGATTTTAACTTGTGAGACGCCATAGACGGTTTTTTTAAAAACTAATTTAAGGGTGGTAGTGTCCTGTCCGCAAGCAATTTTAGAAATATTTGTTTATACAGGGCTTTAGTATGAACATACCTAGCCCGTCAATATAAAATATGTGCAGATTTTAACTCGAGAGACGCCATAGACGATTTTTTTAAAAATGAATTTAAGGGTGGTAGTGTCCTGTCCGCAAGCATTTTTAGAAATATTTGTTTATACAGGGCTTTATTATAAACATACCTAGCCCGTCAATATAAAATATGTGCGGATTTTAACTTGTGAGACGCCATAGACGGTTTTTATTTAAATGAATTTTAGGGTGGTAGTGTTCTGTCTGCAAGCATTTTTAGAAATATTTGTTTATACAGGGCTTTAGTGTGAACATACCTAGCCCGTCAATATAAAATATGTGCGGATTTTAACTTGTGAGACGCCATAGACGATTTTTTTTAAAATTAATTTAAGGGTGGTAGTGTCCTGTCCGCAAGCATTTTTAGAAATATTTGTTTATACAGGGCTTTAGTATGAACATACGTAGCCCGTCAATAGAAAATATCTGCGGATTTTAACTTGTGAGACGCCATAGACGATTTTTTTTTAAATGAATTTAAGGGTGGTAGTGTCCTGTCCGCAAGCATTTTTAGAAATATTTGTTTATACAGGGCTTTAGTATGAACATACGTAGCCCGTCAATAGAAAATATGTGCGGATTTTAACTTGTGAGACGCCATAGACGATTTTTTTTAAAATTAATTTAAGGGCGGTAGTGTCCTGTCCGCAAGCATTTTTATAAATTTCTCTCTATACAGGGCTTTAATATGAACATACCTAGCCCGTCAATATAAAATATGTGCGGATTTTAACTTGTGAGACGCCATAGACGATTTTTTTTTAAATTAATTTAAGGGTGGTAGTGTCCTGTCCGCAAGCATTTTTAGAAATATTTGTTTATACAGGGCTTTAGTATGAACATACGTAGCCCGTCAATAGAAAATATGTGCGGATTTTACCTTGTGAGACGCCATAGACGATTTTTTTTTAAATGAATTTAAGGGTGTTAGTGTCCTGTCCGCAAGCATTTTTAGAAATTTCTCTCTATACAGGGCTTTAATATGAACATACCTAGCCCGTCAATAGAAAATATGTGCGGATTTTTACTTGTGAAATGCCATAGACGATTTTTTTAAAAATGAATTTAAGGGTGGTAGTGTCCTGTCCGCAAGCATTTTTAGAAATATTTGTTTATACAGGGCTTAAGTATGAACATACCTAGCCCGTCAATATAAAATATGTGCGGATTTTAACTTGTGAGACGCCATAGACGATTTTTTTTTAAATTAATTTAAGGGTGGTAGTGTCCTGTCCTCAAGCATTTTTGGAAATATCTGTTTATATATGTTTTTAATATGAAGATGCCTAGCCCGTCAATATGTAATATGTGCGGATTTTAGCTTGTGAAACGCCACAGACGATTTTTTTTAAATGAATTTAAGGGTGGCAATAATTTTTAAAAATATCTTTTTATATAGGGCTTTAATATGAATATACCTAGCGCGTCAATATAAAATATGTGCGGATTTTAACTTGCGAAACGCCATAGACGATTTTTTTAAATGAATTTAAGGGTGTATTTAAAATCCTTTTTTTTTTGTTATATAGTGTCAGTCAGGTGTCCTAAATTACTATAAGATTTTTAAAGACAGTCCTAACCAGTAAAATTTGTTTTTTTACAACAATATAGGATGAAATACTTTTGTAAATAAAATTTTGTTTCTCATTTTTCGGTAATATTTTTTTGAGTGTATAATTCGTCTCGTGAACGTTCCAAACTTCAGCCGCATTTAAAAGTACAGGAAAAGAAAAAATATATAAGTATATTTATTTTGCACATTTTTAAAGAACTTTGGTTTGTACTGACTCAGTAAACTAAATTATATACAATTGTTAATATTTTTTATTACTGTTAAATTTGCATTATACTGATAAGTCAGTAAATTATAGTCTTTCCTTGTTTTTGTGATATTTTTATCTATGACAATAATAATTTAGTTTTCTCAAGTGATAAGCAATATTTTGATGATTTTTAATTATTCTTTTAAAGTTGGATTATTTTAAATCCTTATTATATTGACATGTGGCCCTGAAAAGCAATAAAAATATTAAAAATAACATTGTTTTTAATGGTGCTTTTTAATTTTAATATCACTCCCACATAACAAAAAATATCTAATTAAACATATAAAAATAATTTAGAAGCCGAGAAACTATCATTTTATTTCATGTCAATTTGTTGTATTGACACTAATATTTAATTATATTATCTAGGATTTTAGGGCCTATGCCTACCATGAATCTGATTCCATGATGTGCATATAAGTTAATATTACAAAACCAAATAAAACTACTAAGAAACAATCTCGAAGTAGGAGCTAACTAAGAGCTTGTATATGCATATATATTTTTGAGAACTTTTCAGAACATTCTTTTGAGCCATTATTAGTGACCAAAATGATACAAATATAACTATCTGATCACTCTGTGCTTTAGACATCTCGTCTCCATTTTGGTAAACTGATCATGATCAGTTGAAAATGATATAACTAAAACTAAAGTGCTAAAATTGAAAGTGATTGAGTTCAGAAGAGGGAAAGGTTATAACTGAGAGTAGGTAGACATCTCGATGAACACCTATATCTTCGAACAGTTGAAATATCAGTACAAAAATTAAAATAGTTGTTAGAAATAAATGTTAATAATTAATGTTTTATAAGAAAAATCTTACTCACCTCATTTTTTTTATTTTGATTCCTTAGCCTGGCTATTAGATCCTTCTTCCATTGTGGAATATTATCTTCACTTAATGTGGGAGTGCTTATAGTTTTCTCCACAAATGTAGCCATTGTTTCAGTATTTAACAGCAACAATCATTGAAAAATTAGTCTACACAAAAAAAATCGTAGGTTTTTAATGTTGTTTTACCATAAAAAAAAGCTTGTTATGTATTAATAAGATAAAATCAAACTGAATATTTATCTGAAATACTAGTTTTACCAAATTCGGACAACTTGGAGTACAATTTTTTTCAGAAAAAAAACGACGAACAAAATTATCTTACCACACAAGTCACAAGTTAATAGACGACAAATTTTTTTATTAATAAATTGGAAATAACTTATTTTTACAATAATTTCTTATCAGAGATTAGTGGGGGGACATTTCGACGATTTATTTACGATTATCTGATAAAAATATTGTTTGAAATCCTCTTAAATTAGATATAAATAAATCAAACAGTACAAACAAATACCTACTATTGAAAAGCACTGTACACTTTAAATAAACACATCGCTTTCTCTACACCGCTTACATACAAATAAATAAACTACTACATAACTCGCATTCTCTCACACACTGCACTAAAAAAATCTTATGTTATTGTACTAATGCAAAACACATATGACGGAGAATTAAACTATTCTAAATAAACGTTACCGTCGGCTCAATTCGATTTCCATACTCTCGATACTCACACACACTTTTTAGCTGTCAAACTAGCAGCTGTCATAAACGCGCAAGTCGAGTGATATATCAATAAATCATTGAATCGCTCATACTGCCTGTTCTGAATTTGCTAACTTTTTCCTTGTTTAGCTAATAATCTTGACAAAAATACATATTCTCATGAGGCAAATCTCATGATTTAAAAGATTATTTCAATATTTTTCGTACTATTTTACTCTTTTTTTCTTGGCAAGAAAGAGAAGGATAAAAAGCTGCTCTGATTGATTCAAATATTTTCTGCCGTAAAGATAAAAATTATATAAAATGTCCGGTGACATCTGTTTTAATATTGTTAAACTAAAGATTTCTTAATATTTTAATAAATATGAACGGTTTTCGTATTCCTAATCTAAAATCATAAAAAGCCTCATTTGGTATGCCGTAATTTTAGGAAAATATTGAAAAATAAAAGAAAAATAGATCTTATTTCTTAAACTGACTTTTTTTTAAAATTAAATATCTTTATTTTTACTTTCCTTCACATCATTAGGCAACCAAATATACACTCGTAAATTTTGCAAGCTGAAATGTTGGTGTTAGAATAAGTTTATGATATTTTTGTCTGGATGGCAGCACATAATCCATAATTTAAATTATAACGAAAAACTAATGAAAATCTTTTCGTATACATATGTAAAGTAATTATGCTGCCGTGTAATAAACTAAAAATGTCGGGACTATGCTATCCGGCATATTCGGGAAAGTTCACTTATAAAAATAATGACTGCGGTATTGCCATCGGAAAATTATATGGGCTAAATATAATCGGTTATTTCTAACTGACAGAGGTAGAAGCAGTTCGCATAGCTTTCCGAATTTTTAACCGACTTTTAAAAGGAGGTCCTCAATTTGTTGAATAAGTATTTTTTTTATGTATTACACCGATTATTCCGAGACGGCGGCATCGATTTGAATGAAATTTTTTACGTTATGTTCAGGAAGTTACTGCGGTTGTCCCATATTTTTTTGGACGAAATTGGTGCAGCAAATCCAAGATGGCGCTGACAATATGCCGGCTAAAAAAATTAATTTTGTCCGATTTTCTCCAAAATTGGTATAGGGCAGTTTTTGAGGTCGCACATATCGAATCTAAAATTATTTTTAAAAAATTCAATATGGCGCCTCCAATATGGCGGATAAAAAATTAATTTTATCCGATTTTTCTCAAAATTGATATGAGGAAGTTTTTGGGATGGCACATTACGAATCTGAAATTATTTAAAAAAAAATAAATATGGTGGATCCAAGATGGCGGATTAAAGATTCTACATCTCTCGATTTTGTCTAAAATCAGTATTGGGAGATCTTTCTAAGTGTTAAAAACGAATTTAAAATATTTTTTGAAGAACTGAATCTGGCGGTTTCAATATGGCGTCCCAAAAATTTTAGTTTTCGATTTTCTCCAACACTGATATAGAAGGTTTTTGAGGGTGTAAACAATGAATTTAAAAGTATTTTTTCAGGATTCAAAATGGCGAATCCAATATAACGGACTAAAAATTCTACATTTTTTGATTTTGTTCAAAGGTGGGACTCAATCACTTTTGAGGATGTAAATAGTGAATGTAAAATTATTTTAAGAAAATCTAATATATCAGATGCAATATGATGGTCTAGGAATTTTAAATTTCCGGATTTCATCCAAAATTGGCACAAAGGGGCTTTGAAGGGTTTAGATTTAGATTAGATTAAGACGATAAAATAATTTTTTTGAAATTCAATATGGAGGCTTCAATATGGTGGGTTGAAAATTTTACCTCATTCGCATTTTTTTAGATTTGGTATTAGGGGGTTTTCGGGGCCATGTATTACGAAGATGAAGTTAATTTTTTATAACTATTGGGTTAATAAGATACAATATGAGGGACTGAAAATTTTACATTTTCCTATTTTGTCTAAAATTGATAATGCGGGGTTTTTCGATATTGAAAGGTTTTGGGACCAATATTACCAATCTAAATTAATTTGAAATTTAAGATAGTGGATTTACCATGACAGACTAAATATTTGCTTGACACAATTTCACTGATATTTGGAGAACTCTAAGAATCAAAGAATTTGTAGTGGTTCATTTTAGGATGATTTACAACTTTGGAGAAAACGGGTACTTTTTTGACAGCCTGTAGTCATTGCGAGGTACACTAATCTCGATTAGTACTTAGTTCAAATAATTTATGGATATCATAATGAATTAAAAACTAAAAATCTAAAAATAAAATTTTTATAAAAAAAATTGAACGGACTTCTAAAAGTGTACTAAAAAGTGAAAAATAACTATAAATTTTTATATGAAATTGAAGTTTTTGAAGTCGGCGCCAAATTATTTCTAAATGACATTTCGAATAAACTATTTTCATCTGTTTATGCGAATTACATTTTGTCAGACATTAGTTTGACGCCGACTTCAAAAATTTCAATTTCATATAAAAATTTATAGTTATTTTCACTTTTTCGCGCACTTTTAGAAGTCGGTTCAATTTTTTTTATAATAATTTTATATTTTTGAGATCTGTGTTGTTTTTTGTGGAGAAAATATTCTTCTTTTTTATTGACACATAATTAGTATTTTTAAGTGTTTTTGTGTGAGTAGGTTTTAATTTTTAGAAAAAGACTCAGAACAAGGTTAAAATGACTAATAAGCCAGGACACTATGGTCTATGTGTACACGGTAATATTGGGCAGTACAATTGCGTCAAGCTAGTAACAAATATAATAATAGTTAGTAAGAAATAGTAAATATTTCCACAGGACACTGTCCTCTCAGGTACCATCTCAAAAAAATTGGCAAAGCTGAGAGCAATATTTACAGTTTCTGCGATCGGGCAGTTGAAACAATTAAACAGTTTTCCGATGTGCTATTTTGACTGCCTTAATTTTGCGGCTTTCTTCATTCCTAGATTGGCTTTAACTTAATAGATTATTGTGAATTATTTATTTTAGATAAATATATTGTTTCATTTATATGGTAAATAATCAGTGAAATTCAATTTTCTGTAGTTTGTACCCGTACTATCATTATATTTTACCTAGAAATTTGAAAAAGAGCTCTATTTGGAAAGCAACAAAGCAAGTCAGTGGTGATAGGGTAAAAACTGTTCGTCATAATTCCTTTTAATTTTTTCAGGACAATACATCTACAAATATTGAATAGTAGCAGAAATCTTAAAATGTATATCAAGGTAAATACCAGGTCTGTTGTTCCTATACTGCTGCAAGGACCATATCCTTTTCCATTTCTATTTTATTTTTACAACTTCTTTAGGCCTAAACAGTCTTTATTTTATTAACTTATTTATTAACGAATTTTAAATTGCAATTTTTTAATATAATAACACAATAAAAAGATTGTCCGGTTCTGTGCACTGACCTATTGCACAAGTGCAGTATAGACTTTTTTTTAGGGAAGTACTGCTTTACATACCAGACATAATCCATTTTAGAGTATTCTGCTTTCATTTACCTCCTCTAACTTCCCTGATTTGATTACTACCCTTATTTTTTCTCTACGAAAATCTCAAATATTGCTACACAAACGTTTACTTTTTCACCATAACAATACTTTTTTGCGCTATTCAGCTTGTCGCTCCTATTTATAAACGTTTTGAGGAAATACAAATCTTTCTACAAGTCTCTCAATTACTTCTAAAGTAATAAATAAGGATGATAAATCGAATATTCTCGGTCCGCGATCGAACGCGACGTTCTTTCCGCATGCGGGAGGTTAGGACCACTACTTGTAAACAGGATAATTTTAATGAACCGTTAGTTACGTACGGTGTTATTTATGTTACCTTTTTATTATATTCAACTCATATTTGTTAATTATAATTTTGCTGTCTACCTTCTGTGCATCATCTTGTATTAATTGAATAGTGGATTATTTGACGTAAATAAAAGTGTGTTTTTCGCAAATCTGCAAATTCTGTGAGTTTTTCGATATATTCTTGAAGATATAGATTTTGCTATTCATGAATCATCTTTATACAAATGTAGAACAGATTTGATTTATAACAAGTAGTAAAACATTAAAGTGATAAGTAAAGTATGCCACCCGGCAAATAGCATGGAATCTTCAGTTCCTACATCTTTTTTTGCCACTCGTAAAGAAAAATACAAGGTGAGATATTGTTTTACTATATCATATTGTATGACGTTTCTTTTGTGAAGTTAAATATATATACCCTTCAAACTCTTTTTTGTTTTTAGTCGATATCTCCAGAATCATTGAAGTCTAGTTTTTACTTTTAGCCAAACTTTTGATTCCCTGTTAAATTTTGCACATATAATGCTAAGTCTATAGTTAAAGAGAAACATTATTTAATAATAAAAAAATATTAATTTTGAAAATTCAGGTTATGCTATTCTTTCGCAATTTCAAATTGTAATTTTTCCTACACAAACTTTTAAAATACATAATTTACATGATATTAGAAAAGTTACCTTTCCTTTTGGATTTCCGAATATTTTCAAACTGAATATTGCTGGTTTATACAGAGGCGTACCATGAACATGTCAAGTGTATTTTGGATTTTTTTCTATTTACTTTGAAGGTTGTGAAGCCCTTATACTGCAGCCTAGTGATTGGTTAGTTGCATCAGTCAGGGTTAGGAGATTGTTCACTAGTTTGTCCTCTGGGTATAAGCCTTCAGAATTGATCGATACTTGAAGGTATCTCCAGTATGTTAGAGCTTAGCATTCGTAGATGATGTTTCATCCTCTTTGTCACATAATCTATATATTAGTTCTCCATTATAGAAGGTCATTGTAAGTAGACGTTTCCTTAACCTGCAGTGCTTTGTTATTATTCCTGACACTAGCCTGATGTTTGTTTAAAATTAGGATCTCGTGGCTTAATTTGCCGAATGGGTAGCTCACCAATAGTTTACCGTGGCGTTTGTCCTACAATGTGCTTCTAGTGTGTCTGATGTTGATGGTTTACCCACCCACCAACAGAGCTACATACGAAAAGTAGCCTTAGTAATGCCAAATACTGATTCCGGTACAATAAATGCTGTTGCAGACCCTTATCTTGCAAATTGGTCTGCTTTTTCATTGCCCAGGATGTCCTTGTGTCCTGGTATCCACCCAAGAGCAACTTTGTGTTTTTTGCCAAAATCTTTTGGAGATAATCTCAGACTTGTTTTGATGTCGTCTCATGATAGGTGAGCGTTTTCAGCGCTGCCTGATTGTCGAAAAAAATAAGAACGGTCCTGCCTCTGTAACCTCTCAATAGATTCTTTCGATAATGGATATCAAATAACATGTATTTCTGCCAGGAATATTGTAGTGTGCTGCCCGACTAACTTTCTTATGTTGAGTCTGGGTATGGCTTAGTGTATTCCGGTTCATGTACCATGGTAAGTTTTGGATCCGTCTGTAAACTAAACGATGTTTCCTGGCTAAGTTAGTGATCTATCAGACCCTTCATTCCAGTCACTCTGAATGATATAGAGCATGTTAAAGTGATAGGCTCTTGGACTTATCGCCAACGATGAGTTCGTCACAATGCCCTTAATGCTGGTGTATCCGAGGGTATGTCCAGTCAACCAAACCTTGTTTTGTTCCAACCTGTGTGTTTACCTTCACCTCAGCCTTGATTATTATGTCAAGGGATGGCTCCTGTGATGTACAGGTAGTCTAGTCCTTGGAGTTTAGAGAGCTCCTGGGAGTGGTTTTTGTCCACCGTACAACCGAGCCATAGGTTATAATGGGTCTTACCACTGCAGCGTACATTGCGTGATTTTAATCTACACGTTTTTTTTTAGTTCCCTTTTTGTTGTCATGATGGCCATTTTTCCTTTGGTAATAATTTTCTACACTTGGGTAGATCATTTGTATTTTTTATGGTGTTTTTATAAATCAGATTGACAATTTGTTTAATCATCATTTAAAAAGTGAATAATTGATCATAAAATGATAACATTTTTGTAATTTGTTACGTCGAAATGATATTTAAGAGAGTTTTTGAAATTTTCGGTTATACACGGATATATCTAAGTACTGCTAAACTTTTGTGTGTTTCCGTCTATCTGTGTATTTGGTGGTGCTAGCCATATACCTCTTGTTCGGAAATAAACTGAACTGCAATTATTTTAAGTTAGTACAACTGTAAGTGAGAGTCGTGTGAAATTTCATTACGTTACATACATTAGTAATACTGTGCTCACGTTATCACCATGAGGGACAGAACTATCTAAGTGAACTTAAGACTATATCACAATGCACCTACGTGGGGACTAAAAAAATCGTTGGCATATGTATCCTCTCGAATGTGAAATATTTAAAGGCAACAAATTAACTATTAATGAATTAACAACGTTTCATGTGTTTTTTTAAAACTCCATTTATTTCTGGACCGAAGATATATGAATTAATAAGGAACTAATTAACTATAACCCTGCAGGTGAAAATTTTTATTAAATATACGAAAAATAAAGGAAACTTAGCAACCCTTTGTAAAACTCCCACCGGTACTTCCCTCTGTTTACCAAAAAAACTTTTTCACGTTTAAAAAAGAGTCATTAAAGTTAGTCAGCGTGAAGAGTGAAGCGTTCTCGAAGTTTTCCATACTGACAGCTTTATTTAAAAAGTTTTTAAATTATATAAACCTGATATATTTAGTTTAGGTTTTTCAAAAACAGTCCTTTAAAAGTTGATGTTGATATTGAAATAAAAATGTATCAGCGTAAGGTACAATATAGATGTTTTTATTTATGCCCACATTATAAACCATTTTTTGCAATTTCAAGATTTTATTTTTACCATTGATGTCAAAAAGTTATTTGTTTGTTTCAAAGCGTAACGGTTGATACGTAAGGTCTCGAAAAAGGAAATTGTCAAACAATTTTCATTGAATGAACTAAACTAATCAGAGATATCATATTGGGCCAATTAAAGCTGGTTCGCAATTTTACAATTTCACACTCTTGCTGTTCGCGAGGTTGGGAATCGATCTTAACAATATTTAAAGAAATTCTGAAAGGAAATAAAATTTTGGCGAACTTAAATAACAGAAACTAAGCATTTGTTTGAAGGTTGTAGAAACTGCTAAAGATTGACTAAAATGTGGTTGTTGGACTTGCATTGTCTTTATCTTTGTTTATCTTTACGTCGTTTCGATAAGGTTGTATCTCTAATTGTTATCAAGTATAAACTGAATGTGTTTGTCTTAAGGCTTCCAGTTTATATACGAACTATGTCCATTGAAGTGCAAGGTTTTGCTTCAACTCAATGATTTGATGTTACAAAGATTAGGCATCTCAGCACTGGGTTAACTAAAGATTCCATTATTATTTTTAATGTAAGCTGCTTCTATAAATATTCTTTTTTTCATGTTGGGTTCCATATATCTTACTGCAACAACGAGGAAGTGTACGCAACCTCTATAATCGCGCTATATCTATATGGAATAATGCCAATTAAACATTAAATCCGATTTACAATAGAATAGTTATTCTTTAAAATTAATTGACGATGTTATAAATAACTTTAGAACAACGACTAGCGGACAGCAAGGAAAACATTCCTTCTTCACAATTCCGTAGATTAAGGAAACCACGGAGAAAATAAGACGAATTGCCAGCAGTTATAATATGAAAATAGCCTTTAAATTAGGAAATACACTTAGAGCTCATTTAACAAAAACAAAACTAAAAAGTACCGATAAGAAAGAATGTGAGTGTGGTGAAATGTATATTGGAGAAATCAAGCGACCACTAGAAGTTAGAATTAAGGAATATAAAACGCATACGTAAAAAGGGGAAACGTCGAGATCAGGTATTGCAGAACACGACTGGGATAAACAACACCGTATAAAATGATCTGAAGCTGCGGCAATATATATGGAACTCAACATGAAAAAAAAATTATAAAAGCAGTTTACATTAAAAATAATAATGCAATCTGCAATAAACTCAGTGTTGAGATACCTAATCATAGTACTGTTCTGCGAAAGACTTAAAGTTCTAGAAAACGTCACCTTAGCGGCCGACGAAATGAAGCACTAAGCCCTCAGAACCATGATAGAATTCGTGAAAAGTTTAATATCCCGGACTTAGATTAGGGTAACGTATAAAAGATCTTAGGGCTGAAGGGCTCTAGAGGAATAATTTCTAGGTAAACATAAATCGTATCCTTACGCTCTAATATAGAAATTGAAGGAGAGTTGGACTTTACGCTTACATGATCGGTTTTGGATGTAAAATTTACCTGCTAACACCACTAATCACTGAAAATGTCCTAAAACGGCCATTTATGCACTTGTAAGTTCGAATATCTCAGAATTTTGATGTGAGGGAGCAATTCTGCAATCAGGTTCAGCGCACCAAATTCCTTTCGAAATCAATGTTGAAGTCCATACTATAAAATATTGTTGATTGTGTAATTACTGATAACCCGATATTAAAAACCAATAAAAGCAATGCCATAAAACAAATTTTTAATTATAATTTTAATAATAATACATTCATATTTAAAAATTAATACAATAACTTTTTATTTTTCGCAATAAAAACACTTTTGTGCTAGTGTAATGGAACAAATATTAATTATTTTACACTGTTCAATGTGAACTATATTCCGTTAAAATAAATAATTAAATAATCACTCTGTGAATAGATTTCCCGTGGAAATAGGGTAGTTATATTTTTTATCACTATCCACGAAAGTCTAAAGGAAAAATAAATCAGTTATCAAGCTTAACTGTTATGATCTTTGTCGTTTAAATGTTTTCTTAAAAAAATACATAAAGTTAGTTAATTTGTGAAGACCTAAAAGACCCTCTCTTAGAATTGCCTATAAATCTGTCTAAGTAATCCTGCCCTGGTTATGTAAATAAAACCGAAAAATAAGGGAGGTTTATAATATATGGTATATGAACAAACCGTTAAAATGTCTTAAAATATTGAACGATTTTCCCATTATTAGGAAACAAATGAATGATCAAGTAAACTCACTATAATAGAAATATATCGTTTGGCCATTTGTAAAAGAATTTTGATTTAATCACTGTTTTTTCTATTCACAAGAAATAACGAGTTAAGATGTTTATTGCCAAAACAGCCAAGAAAAGTGGATAGTTTTTTTTAAAGTCTTTAACATATATTCTTTTAGTTATAGAAAGAAATAAAATAGTTTTATTAATCGTGTTTATATAAAAATTATTATTACGACGCTTAGAGGCAAATTCGGAAATCAAACATCCGGTATAGAATAGCTAACGCCCTCAGACGTAACGATCGAAATCATCGAACTTTAAAGGAAATAAGTTGACGTTTCAGGGTTCCATCGGGTAATATGGGTACAAACGGGAATCAGAGGGGTGTAAGTTTTGAAGACACTCTTTTAAGGAATAGTAAATGTCAGTAACAATTTGAATTTCGTTAGAAGGGTACCGTGAGTACCAGTGCCCTAGAATAATTACGTCACGGGCATAATCGTCGGGAAAGAAGGTTTTCTTCGATTTGTTTTGATTAAATTTGGGAAATTAAGGGATTATCCTGTTTTATTTTAGTGGGGCATTTCGCGATTTTAATACGGTTTGACTAAGTAATATAAATAGCTGTTTTTCGCGTTTTATTTCTTTTTTCTGTTCAATATTTTAGTAAACTATTTATACATGTTTTTTTTTTTCTAAATTGAGTTTTATATTTTTGGTTATTAAATCGGCCAATAAGAGCAATTCTGTTAGTTTTTTTGAATTGTTATTAGTTTTATGTTTCTCACTGTAAATAGTTCGTTTTTCTATTTATTTTTGTTAAATAGATTTAAATGTTTTGAGAAACTTGTTTTATTCAATTTAATTAAAACCTTCACGCGAATTAACTTGCGGGCGCGCTGTTGCGAGACCTACAAAACAAGAGGTGTCTTCTGACCAACTAATTAGCAGCCTTTCCTGAATCCTGAAGCTCTGAGTTGTTGTTGGTAAGCTTAAATAACCGTAGTTGTTTGATACTAAAGCTGCAAGAGAGAAGATGCACGACCAGACTTCCAGAGTCTCTTTATTACTGTGAAATTTAATTGTAGGTTATTAAAATAGTTACTAATTCATATGGGGCAAAAATGATTATAGATAAAATGATTAACGCTACCTCAATATGGCACTAGCAGGAGTCTATAATCAAATTCTGTCACACTAGTCAGCTTGTCACTCCTATTTATAAACGTGTTGGGAACATCAGATCTTTCTACAAGCTTTTCATTTGCTCCTAGTAATCGAATGCTTCGCTTCCTCTTAAATTAAATTGGATAAACAAAAATAATTAATCGAATATTTAACGTATGTTTGAAGGTTGTAGACAATGTTGAAAATTGACTGTGGTTGTCGGACTTGCATTGTCTTTATTTTTGTTTACTTTTACGACGTTTTGATTAGGTTGTACCTCTAATCGTTATAAACTGAATGTTTTGTTTTAAGGCTGCGAGTTTATATTGGGACTGTATCCATTGAAGCGCAAAGTTTCGCTTCACTGTACACACCGCAATGATTTGATATTACAAATTAGTGGTTGCCAAAGATTAGGTATCTGAACATTAGGTTAACTGAGGATTCCATTATTATTTTTAATGTAAGCTGTTTCTATATTTTTTTTTCACGTTCTTTAGATCATTTTATTTGGTGTTGTTTATCCTGGGCGTATTCTGCAATACCTGATCTCGACGTTTCTTCTTTTTGTGTATGAATTTTATGTTCCTTAATTCTAACTTCTAGTGGTCGCTTGGTTTCTCCAATATACATTTTATCACACTCACATGAAACTTTGTAAACACATTCTTTCTTATCGGTAGTTTTTCAAAAAAGGAACATATCATTGAGACCAATAACCAGCTCCCGAGGATCCCCAACAAGAGCACTGGCGAAGTTTCTTTTAAAAATCATGTAACCTTTAGAAGGTAAGAGGAATATGTTTTGATGTGGAAAGTCTGTATACTAATGTGCCATTAGGGGAATCACTAGACATAATCAAAACTAGACCTTTTAATGATACAACATTATCAGGTTGAACCATGTTATCGCTGGACGGAGTGATGGACCTTTTGGAATGTTGCATGCGTAGTGTTTACTTCAAGTAAAGGACAAGTTCTACGCTCAGAACGACGGACATCCGTTGGGTTCTTCACTCTCTCCAGTCGGCGCCAATATTTATATGGAATAGTTCGAAACTTATGCCATAAACACAGGAACTGTGAAACTGAAAGTCTGGTTGAGATATGTCGATGATATCTTCATCGTATGGGAAGGCAATGATCAAGAACTTAATTATTTCTTGGAACATCTCAACATCATTCGATCTACAATTCAGTTTACCATTGAAAAAGAGGTAAATGATCAATTGTCCTTCCTAGATCTCATGGCGAATCATTGAAACTAAACTATTAAAACTTCAATATACAGGAAGCCAACACATGTTGGACATTATCTTAACCATAGTTCTAATTACTCTGTTGTAACAAAACGGGGAATTATACGCAACCTCTATAATCGCGCTATATCTATATGCAATAATGCTGATTCATTGGAAAAAGAGGTAGTAAATATTAAATCCGATTTACAACAGAATGGTTATCCTTTGAAACTAATTGACGATGTTATAAATAACTTTAGAATAACGAACACTGAAAGGATGAAGCTACACAACGCTACGAAGAAATCAAAGCCGAAACTTTGTCAGATGATTATGAGCCAATTTTCCATAAAATATATAACATATGCAACAAGTTGAAAGAAAATATGGCGAGGAAACACCGAAATAAACTAGAAAAACTAAAATCACATCAATAACGGACTCTACCTGAAACAAGTTTAAGAAAAACCATTATAAACGTATCTTCAAGAATACTTTCAACAGCAGAAGAACCACTACTAAGCAAAGGGCCTAATTTCGCAGGAACACCAAAAAGCATGCCTGTTCTAGACATAAGCTCTGTAGATTCCATACAAGTCGACGAAAACCATTCCGACGAGTTTAGGTGTAAAAGAAAATCAACTTTGGAAGATAAGAAAAATCCAGTTCAAAATCTCTCGAAGCTAGAAGCATCAGTCTTAAAAGAACTTCGTAAGGATGAATCCATAAAGATTTTACCAACGGACAAGGGAAATGCAACGGTGATAATGCACTTCGTAACGTACGACCAAAAAATCGGAGATATCCTGGAAAAATGAAAATATAGACAATTACCTCGTGACCCCACTAAATCTATAGAGTCAAAAATCTACAGAACACTAAGGAAATACCAAGACCATATACCTGACAATCTACGATCGGCGCTCACGCCACACTACAGTAAGCCACCACATCTTTACGGACTACCAAAAATTCATAAAACGAACATACCGTTGAGGCCAATAACCAACTCCAGAGGATCCCCAATAAATGCACTGGCAAAGTTTCTTTTAAAAATCACACAACCTGTAGAAGGTAAGACGTACATATATGTTAAAAATTCCACACATTTCGTGAACATTATTAGTAGCATCAATATAGAGCTAGACAACAGACTAATAAGCTTTGATGTGGAAAGTCTGTATACTAATGTACCATTAGGGGAATCACTAAACATAATCAAAACTAGACTTTCAAATGATACTACTTTATCAGATCGAACAACGTTACCACTGGACGGGGTGATGGATCTTTTGGAGTGTTGTCTGCGTAGTGCTTATTTTCAAGTAAAGGACAGGTTCTACGCTCAGGACGACTGGCTCCCGATGAGTTCTTCACTCTCTCCAGTCGTCGCCAATATATATATATATATATATGGAACGGTTCGAAATTCAAGCCATAGAAAAGGCAACAGTAAAACCGAAAGTCTGGTTGAGATATGTCGATGATATTTTCATCGTATGGAAGGGCAATGATCAAGAACTTTATGATTTCTTAAAACATCTAAATAACATTCGACCTAGAATTAAGTTTACCATAGAAAAAGAGGTAAATGATCAATTGCCTTTCCCAGATATCATGGTGAATCGCTCAAACGAAACTATTAAAACTTCAGTATACAGAAACCCAACACATACTGGACAATATCTTAATCATTCTGTTGTAACAAAATGGGAAATTATACGCAACCTCTATAATCCCGCTATATCTGTATGAAATAATGCTGATTCGTTGGAAAAAGAGGTAGCAAATATTAAATCCGATGTACAACAGAATGGTTATCCTTTGAAACTTATTGACGATGTTATAAATAACTTTAGAACAACGAACACTGGACAGCAAAAAACACATTCCTTCTTCACAATTCCGTACATTAAGGGAACACTGTAGTTATAATATAAAAACATCCTTTAAATTAGGAAATACCCTTAGAGCTCATTTAACAAAAACAAAATGGAAAAGTACCTATAGGAAAGAATGTGTTTACAAAGTTCCATGTGAGTGTGGTGAAATGTATATTCGAGAAATAAGTGACCACTAAAAGTTAGAATTAAGGAACATGAAACTCATGCACAAAAAGAAGAAAAGTCGAGATTAGGTATTGCAGAGCACGCTTGGGATAAACAATATCATATAAAATGGTCTGAAACTACGGCTATATACATGGAACCAAGCGCGGATCCAAGGGGGGGGGGGAGGCGGTAGGGGCGTTTGCCCCCTCTTGAGCGTTTTGAGTTCAGGAAAATAGACCCGATTTTGCCTCTTATATTATAGTTTATTCAAGAACTAGAGAGGGTAATAAATCATTTTTACCCTTTTTTTTCTTCGCAAACTACCTGTGTTCTTTAGTCCGGTGTCTGGCAAAATCTGTTAGATACATATATTTTTTATAAGAATGGGTTAGAAATTTTATAATTAAAAAATACCGGTCTATAATAATGGACTATTTGGGTTGGATAACAATAGATATTTGGAGGTGCGAAGTGTTAAAATGAATTTTAATCCTTGTCATAGGCGTCGGAAGGATGTTTATTTTATCACTGACTATTTATGGCCTAGAATATTATTTCGGTAATAAACTTAAAATTAAAAGTTTTTATAATATTATTTTATTTCTAATGATTTCTTAGTAATTCACATACATTACAAAATATAGATAATTTTGACATATTTAACACAAATCACAACTGTATTTTTATTATTCTTAATTTTGGCATAAAAACCGTTTTAGGCAAGTTCAGGCTAAAATGTAGCCTTTTACTCTCAAAAAATTTAATTACTTACAAAATACTCATTGTCAAAAATACAAGAAGTTAATCATATATAAAAAAATAGAATCGTCCATATAATATTAAAATTTTTTTGGGGCTATCGGTCTTTTTTTATTAATCAAAAATTACGTATCTAATTCGTAATCAAAGTCAGTGAAGCTATCTTCGCTCAAATTAATTACAGTTGGTTCCTCTATCTCACCGATCATGAGATCGAGTTTTCAAATTTTCTTTTATTCTTTTATTATATGGTTTTTCCCCATTTTTCTGCAGTAACTTTATTCAAAAAAATCTTTAAAAAGTTCAGTTAAATTACTAATTTTGTAAGTTGTGTTACTTCTAGCAACTCTTCCTTTTATTTGAGAGACATATTTCCTTCTCCAACGAACATTTTCCGGACGATCTATAAGAACAGATTTCCAATCTGATTTTTCCCAGCAAAAATTAAGTTCTGTGAACAACTTCTGGAGCTCAGTTCTTTTAATTTCAGGTAAATCCCGATCTTCATTGATTTTAGTTAGAATTTTGTCGACGGTTGAGATCTGCTTCTCATAATAAAATGTATGTACAATTGCTTTTATTGCAGTTTACATCTCTTCTTCCAACGAGGTTTTTCGTCTGGCTGTGATCAAATGTGACTTAGGAGTATTAACAATTCCAGTCGTTTTTTTCTCCTTCAGTATTCGGTACATAGTAGATTTTCCAACTCCTGGTATGTTAGAACACATCTCAACAGAGATTTTACCATTATTATCTAGATATTGATATCTTAAGGCTTCATAAATATTCATCGTAATAAGTTTTTCGTTGAGGAAAAAATGCCCTGGTTTAACGATTTTGGAATAAATATAGATATGGAAGCCATATCTTTTGGGTATCTCACTAATCTCAAATAATATATGAAAAGAAGCACAAACAAGATAAATCACTAAGGACGCACTGTAAGGTGTACTTTGCTCACTGAAAGAAATTAAATTGAACTATCAGAAATTTTATAGTTGCAGTAAATTTATAAAAGCTTATAATATTTAAATATAATTAAATATAATGAGATTTACGGCAGTCCTCAGTTACCTGCGGCATTGGACCAGGTACGTTGGAGATTTCGGTAACAGTTTTATTACTCTCTCTAGTTCTTGAATAGAGTATAGGAATGCTTGCGATCGCCCCTCACTTTCCTAAGACCTTTAAGTTCAGGAAAATAGAACCGAGTCTGCCTTTAATATTAGGAATGTGTATGCTGCTGGCACTCCCCCCTCCCCTTCCCAAGCGCTTTGAGTTCAGGAAAATAGACTCAATTCTGTCTCTTATACTAGGAATGTGTATGCTGCTTGCATCCTCCCCCCCCCCCTGTCGGTAACTTGTTTTATCTTGTGATCGCCCCCCCCCTTCTCCAAGAGCTTCAAATTCAGAATAATAGACCCGATTCTGCCTTTTATACTAGAAATGGAAATGTTGCTGGTGTCCCCCCCCCCGTCGCTTTCGCTTGCCATACTGTACTTTTGTGATATCACCTCCCCCACCCCCTAAAGAGAAAGGCTGGATCCGCCCCTGCATGGAACCTAACATGAAAAAAAAAAAGAAAATGTATAGAAGCAGCATACACTAAAAATAATAATGAAATCTTCAGTAAATCCAATCACTACTTTGTAACATCAAATCATTGAGGTGTGTACTTCTTCTTCTTTAGGTGCCACGCCTGTATTCAGACGTTGGTGGTCACCATGTTTACAATTTCCTGAAATCTTTCTCTATCGGCTGCTGCGCGAAATAGTTCTTCTACCGTGCAATCACACCACTGCCTGATGTTACACAGCCATGAAAGCTTCTTTCGGCCTATCCATCTTTTTCCTTCCACTTTTCCTTGTATTATAAGGCGAAGTAGCTGGTATTTAGATCCTCTAATTATGTGACCGAAGTATTCTGTTTTCCGCTTCTTTATAATGTTCAAGAGCAGTCGATCTGTATCCATCATTCTGAGAACATCCTCGTTAGAAGTGTGCGCAACCCATGATATCTTTAGGATTCGACGGTAGCACCACAATTCGAATGCTTCCAGTTTGTTTGTGGTTTTTAGTGTACATGTCTCGCAACCGTATAATAGAATAGACCATACATAGCATTTCAGGACCCTTTTACGAATATGCATTGATAGGTTCCAGTTGCATAGAACTGGTTTCCATGTCATAAAGGCCTTCCGCGATATTTCTATCCTAGCTATTATCTCTTCATCTGAGTCCCCATTTACATTCAACCAACTGCCAAGGTATTTGAAATAGTTTACACGCTCTATCCTCTTCCCATCGAGCCAAAGTTGACATTCATCTACAGTATCCTTTCCAACGGCCATCCACTTTGTTTTTGAGATGTTGATTTTAAGGCCTCCTCGGCAGCTCGCTTCATTGACTAGGTTTACTAATGTTTGGAGATCCTCGATGCTTTCCGCAAGAATGACCGTATCATCAGCAAATCTAATATTGTTGATTACTTCTCCGCCTAGTCTTACTCCTTCTTGTCTGTCATCCAAAGCCTCCCTAAAGATTTCTTCAGAGTATACATTAAAGAGACAGGGTGACAGAACGCAACCCTGTCTTACTCCACGTTTGTAGTTTTTGAGTACGACTGTTTTCAATTTGGATAGAGGCTACTTGATTGTAATATAGATGTTTTAGCAGTCTTATATCGTACTGGTCTAGACCTGCCGCTTGTAGGCACTCAAAAATTTTATCATGTTGTACTCGGTCGAATGCCTTTTCAAAGTCGATGAAACAGACGTAGATGTTCTTTCGGAATTCACAGCTCTTTTGTAAGAGAACGCGCATACAAAATAGTGCCTCTCTTGTTCCTAGACCATTTCTAAATCCAAATTGCTTATCACTCACTCTATTTTCGCATAAAAGGAATATTCGGTTCTGTATAATTAGTAGAAGTATCTTAAGTGTGTGGCTCATTAAACTAATCAGCCTAAAGTCGCTGCATTTGGTGGGTCTACTTTTCTTTGGTAATGTTACAAACAGCGATTCTAACCAATCATCTGGTATTATTCCTTCGTTGTAGATTTTATTAAAGAAAGTGGTTAAGTAAGAAATATTTTCCTCATCTAGAAGTTTAAGCAACTCAGCAGGGATCTGACCTGGTCCAGGTGCCTTATTATTTTTCGCTTGCTGTATTGCTTTCCTGATTTCCGACTTCAATATACTGGGGCCCCTGTCTATCTCGCTGCTGCATATAGTATGTGTATGTGCAGCATTTTCTCGAGTAGCATCGTCAAAAAGGTTACTGATGTATCTCTCCCATTCTCTGCACTGTTGTTCGTGATTACAGATTCTTCCGTCGGCGTCCTTGAGTAAATGAACATTTTTTGGTTTTCTGATTCCGGAGGTATATTTAAGTTTCCTGTGGAGATTGAAATTGTCGTGTTTTTTTTGGAGGTTCTCTATTTCTTTACAGGAATTTTCGAGCCAGAGTTCTTTGGCTTGCTTAATTTTTCTTTTTATGAGTTTATTGACTTCACTGTATTTGTCAGTATCTCTATTTTTATATTTCCGTCGTACCTCCATAAGGTCAAGAATTTCCTGTGTCATCCACTCATTTTTTGCCATTCTTTTAGGTGTTTTCAGAGACTCTTCCACTTCTTTCAAAATCGAGTTTTGTATGTCGTACCAACATTCTTTAATGGTTCTGTTTCCGTTTGGTATTTTCGATATTTTGTGCATTTCGTTATTTATTCGCTGCGATATGTGTTCACGTGTTTGAGGATTTCTGAGGGGGTCGAGGCACATCCTGTTTTGTTGGCTTTGTTAATTTCTTTAATTTAATTTGTATTTTGGAGCAGAGTAAGTTATGGTTTGAGTTTATATCAGCGCTGGGGTAAGTTTTTACATCTTTAACATTGTTACGAAATCGGTGGTTTATTAAAATGTAGTCTATCTGGTTCCGTACTATTCTGCCATGTTGTCCGTCTTGAGGGGATTTCCACGTATACAGACGTCTTTCTGGAAGTTGAAACCAGGTATTTGCAATGACAAAGTGAGCTTCTTGGCAGAATTCGATTAGACGTTCACCTCTTTGATTTCTCTTTCCCAAGCCAAAGTTTCCAGTGATGTTATTCGTTGCCTTCTGTCCAACTTTAGCGTTAAAATCTCCCATGAGTATAGTTGTTTTTAGCACTTCTTCTATTTGGTGGTAAAATTCTTCGATTTCCTTTTCATTTCCCTTTCATCCTTGTCAGCAGTAGGAGCATAAACTTGAACAATGTTTATATTTACAGGTTTGGCATTTAACTGTATTAGTATTACCCTGTCTGACAGTGGTACGAAGTTAATGACATACTTACTAATATGTTGTTTCATAATTATTGATACTCCATTTCGGTGCATAGGGTCTTGGTTTCCAGAAGAATAAACGGCATATCCGTCTGATATGTATTTTCCTGTGTTTTGCCATCTTGTTTCACTCACCCCCATGATAGTGATATCTAGCTTGTCCATTTCCAAGAGTAGATTTCTAAGCTTACCAGCCTCATACAATGTTGTTACATTCCATGTAGCTATCCTATACGGGTTCTTCATTTTCATATTCGTCTTATGTCTGGTGGTGTTTTGTTCACAGGGATTTCGCAGGCTAACGACCTGGGAAGCCCTGTGGTCTAATTTCGATTTGCTTCCCCTGCCGGATCTTGGGTTCCGCAGCCCATGATCAGTAACATTCTTCATTCCATTTATCAATGCCATGATGACTATACTAGGGAGTATAATGGGGTGTTTCCCGTTGCCTTCCCCATCGCAGTGTTTTAGCCGTCGCAATCTAATATACTGATTGTCGCCTAAAAGTATCCGTGTTAAATTGTTCCGAAGTATTCTTCTCCATCCTAACACAGTAATGAAAATGCTGCTTCCCATTTTCATGTGCTAGTTTTGGTCCGCCCCGAGTATTTCATTTCCTCGGTACCACCCATATCTGGGAGGCGTTCCCCTATCCGCCACCTGAGGAGGCGCCCGATAGGGGATCTAGCAACCCCCACGAGGTGTGTACAGTGAATCGAAACTTTGCGCTTCAATAGACGTAGTCCCTATATAAGCTCGTAGCCTTAAGACAAAACATTCAGTTTATTCTTGATAACGATTAGAGATACAACCTAACCGAAACGCTGTAAAAATAAACAAAAATAAAGGCAATGCTCGTGAGACAATCACATTTTAGTTAATCAAGTATTCTCAAATATAACCTACTTTACAGACTTTTTCAATCTCATTACAATAAAATTCAAGAAACATACCAAATAAAAAGTCTAATGGCACAACATTTTTTTTTTTAATTCGTTTTATAGAATAACTAAAAAAGTCCAAATTAGATTTATTATGTTTGTTGTATTTGTCACACATCAAATATATGGGAAAATATTTTTAGACATTAATGCGTGGAGTAGATAAATAAAAAGTAACATTTTGACATGAGTTTGGGCGTGGAACATTAAAATTTACTTTGAATATGTATTTTTTTCTTAAAATAATAAAGAACAGACCTTAAACTATCGACTAAATATAAAAAATGAACAAAAAAGTTACCTTAAATCCAAGATAATTGCGAGTTTGCAAAACTCTTTGTTCCATTGTTCCCAATGTCTGCGGTACAATACTAGGGTACACTGGAACATAACAAATAAATCTTGAAAAGTTTATACAGGGTGTCCGGCAAGTACCTACTAATTTCTTGGGAGCATTCAGGGGAGGTCAAGATAACCCAACTTTGTTATAGAAAAAAATTCCAAGTGCTCCTTAAAGGAGATACAGAGCCTCAAATGGGTACCCAGTGATTTACCTTATTGGCTCTAAGTTTTGAACTGACTTGTATACTTTAATGAAATTTTAATACTTTATAGAGGCCATAAAGACTCATTAAACAATACTACAGTAGACGTTTTAGATTATCAGCGATATAGAAAGCATAGGATGATGATCATCTTCTCAAACAAGAAAATAAAAACCTTTTATACATCCGTTGGTTGATGAGCATTTGACGGCCCATGTACTGTGCACTATCTTGCCCAACGCTATCGTTCTCTAATATTAACAGAGAAGCCATGAACAGATGTAAATTTCTCACTTCAAAAACTCTCAATTATCAGTTTCTGTTTTGTTAAAATGCAGAAACGCGTTCGGAAACGATTTGAGGAAAAAAACAAAAATATATTAGCTTAGCGGTTAAAGCAGGGAGAATTATTCCCTAAATTGGAGACTTTATGGATGATTAGAAATTCTGCCCACTTAAGATGCAAACTAATCCTGTAAAATGGAAGATTATCTCTCCAAAATATTATGTCTACACTCAGGTAAAGGAGCTAGTTCAGCTAAGGGATATTTGTTGAAGTTTGTTTAAGATTTTGCAGTATATAAGACGATAGTAAATTAAGATTTATCTGTAAATATTATTAATATCGAATAATTTTTTACCGACTTCAAGGTTTTCAGTTCCAGGCTTATATGTATGTTTTGTAATGTTTGTTGAGGCATAACTTTCCAAATATTTTGACGAGGTTTTCAGAATACTGTGGCTGATAATCCCACGAGAATTTTGTTAATTTTATTGCTACGTGGGTTTACGCGAGGAAGCAAAACACAGATAAAAAATTAGTAAATTGGTGTTGATGAACGAACTTTTTTGCACATACGAGTAACTTTTGACAGGATTCAATCGATATTCAGCATGTTGGTCCTATAAAAATACAGTGTGGGTGTATTGCAAAAAGATTTAAAAATCGGAAAAAAATCATTGGTTGCCTTTATTACCTTCTCACCGAAATATTTTTCATGCATTCATGTAACAGTTTTATAATGTATATGGGGCATTTTTTCTCAAAGTTAAATCATTGCTGCTCATTTTTTATTCGGTCTAAAAATTAGCAGAACAGTGGCGGCTGGTGCCCACCAAAAGTAGGGGTTGCAATTCCAATGGTATATTAAAAACATAGATATGTATAAAACCTGCCATAGGAATCGGTGGATGATAAAAATGTCTTTAAAAATTGAGTTAATATATATATATATATATATATATATATATATATATATATATATATATATATATATATATAAATAACATAAAGAAGGTAGAAAATTTTAAAAATATGGTAGTCAAAATAAAAATACTGTGTGAATTATTTATAAAGAAAATCCATTCATCGATCTTTGGTATTAGCAAACTTATCAATAACCCGCTGATTAAAATCAGAGGCCCGATTCTGTAAACATATTTTTTTACATTCCCTTTCCTTATCTGTTTTAGGACTAGGAAATATTTATGTGTTTCTACAGACTGAACAAAGATGGCAGATCGTTATTATGGCATTCTCTTTCCCTTTACTTTTATAGAGTTGCAGATCAGGTATGCTTTCGATAAGATCACTTTCTTTAGAAAGCAGAAAGTGTTTCTTGGCTCATTGTGTTCCCTAAAGACGTTTTTATCCTTTGAGGGTAGAAGAGCACCGTTCTGCTTCAACCGATATTATCTGAATAGTAATTAAAATTTTTAAAAGTTTTAGAACTTCACTAACTGCCTCAGTTAGCTCGATGATTAGCGAAAGATCGTCATAAAGTACCAGAAATTCCGAAATTTCCTCTTGACATATAATAAACATTGCTTGTAAAATTTCATTTTGAATGATTACCGATGTTTTTTCAAATTTTGTTTCAGAGTACCGTTTAACTCAGCACAAAAATCAATTAAATCTCGAAAAACCCCGAGATTAGGGGAAGACGTAGACTCATCATGTCCTCATAACGTGAGTTCTAAAGCTCCACAGAAACACACACAATTAATTATAATGTTTAAAATGTATCGATTATGTCTCACTTTTTCATTGTGCGGTTCAATTTCTCTTCGATAAGCGCTGCTTAATTGAGCAGCTACGTTAACAGTCCCATAAAGCGAATGTTGCAAAACATTTTTCATATGTTTTTCCAACAAGGTATGCTTTTTAATGCGGTCCCCGAAAGATTTAAGTCGGTAAAACCTACTTTTGTCCAAGAAGTTTCTCCTCCAAATAATAAACAAGGAAAATAACATAAAGAGTTTTTGATTTCACAACCACAAAGCCACGTATGTTTATTATGAAGGTCCGGATTAAACGTTTTAGTAAAAGTCCTTTTTTTTTGCTAGACACGGATTGTTCTCTTTTTAAATTCGGAGTAGGCCATCCAAGCTTTTTTATTTCATCCTTATTACTTAATGACCGACCACAGAGTCGCTCTGCAATTAAACTCTGAACGGAATTCATTTTTGTTTTTACCAAAACCAAAATGCAAAACGTAAAAAAATATAAAAGCGTACCGCAAAACAAATACCTACGATTACGAAATTGACAAGCAAATTAAAGGTATTTTTTCGCGGTGTAACTCGGTTTAATATATGTTTTGATCTGTATTGAAATACATTTGAAATGGCGTTACTATTTCCGATCGCCCGAATATGATAATACAGCTTAAACATAGGTGTGCAAGTAGACTTGCAACATTCATTAAGCTTATGAGACGAAAGTTATCTCCACGTCTTACTCCATATACTCTCCAGTGTATTATCTTGGATTGTATTAAAATTTCACACCAGTAAAGCGATAACGATTCCAGGCGTAATACTGTAATACCGAAAAGTTATTCTTGACATTTAGGCGAAGAAAGTTTAATTATTTCAATAATTGACTCCCGTTATTCTAGGTAAAAAATTGATTTAAATTTAATCATGAAATTATCAGTAGAAATTAAAAAAATATTTGTACTTATATTTATTAGTATATTTTATTTTCATTTACATTTTTTTTGCGCGTTGCGCAAACCTGCAAACCTAAGGAATAGCCACCACTGACACAGAAGGACATCCTCTTTCGAATCAAAATGACCGAATTGAATCATATTATCGTCCAATTTCTGAAAAAACGAAAAAGAATAATAAAAACCGTAATTTTTTAGGCAAAATTGTTTCATTTTCTTCTTTATAGGGGGTTTAAATAAATATTTTTCATGTGTTTTGACTTGCTGAACAAGAATCGGTTCAGCTGTGTCACCTATCAGTTTGAAGTAAGTAGCCGTTAATCGCCATGTATAGCTGAAAATGCCACTAAATTAATGCTTCTGTTAATATTACCGAAAGCGATGGTTGGAGGGGGGTATGCCATCAATAGAATTAAAAAACTTAAGAACTAAAAGGGTCATGTGCCACAGCCATCACTTTTCCATCTTTACACTATATAATTAATTCCGCTTTATTTTTTTTATTTATTTTAGGTATCTACTTTTTCAAAAAGGATTTTGTGGTCCAGGTATGTAACAATAAGTTTAAGATTAAATAAATAATGTGACTGCTATTTTTATCATTATTTTTGCTTTTCTACAACATTTTGATTCTATAATTTACTGCAATAACTTAATTTATATATTTTCTCATGGTATTTTAGTAAACTCTTTTGTTTAATATGCCTGTATTCTTAATAGCTTCTTCTCTTCCTGGAACAGTGAAATATTCTTGTAAATATCTATTATGTAAAAATTCATAGATCACAAATTCACCGAAAGATCTCAGTATTGGAGATATCAGATGATGTGATCGATATACAACTATGCTTCTTCAAATGTAACTCGTTATATTTTAAAGAAGTTCAACCTAAATGACTGTCACACTTGTCATACAAATTTATTCTCTAAAGAAATCACTAATCAGCATTTATTTTTCTTCCATAAACATGATGAAAAACCAGCCTTAATTATGCTATTGACCAGCTAATTAGCTTACTTGATATTATTTATGAGAAGCTATATCATTTTTTGGATAACAACGGGCATGATGATGATTTGGAAAATACATTTTTAAAAATATATAATAATCAGTTTTACCGATTAAAAATTTTGTGAAATTCTTAATATCACTTACAATATTGTAAAATTAAAAGTTCGATAACAATTTATAAATATTTGATGGAGAAAAACACCTAAATACCGGATGACATAAAATTTTTAGTAAAAAGAAGATTAATGTCCAGCAAGAAATTTAACACCAACTAAATATATTTTGACAGTAAAAGATCCCGAAATTGATTTTTGTACCTGATTTGTGATATTTAGTCATTTTGTTAATGTATTAGATAATGTTGCTCAATTTTTCTTTTTTTTTCATGTTAAACATCGACTGAAGTTCACCATAATCTGATAACTTCCACCTAAAGGAGAACTTTACCTTGAATTAGACCTATACCTTGATGGCTTCATCCACTATGACTACATTTGTGCTGTGCCAAACAAAAATTCAAGTTTTTTTTGTTTCTAAGGATAATTTTTCCACATAGTTTTGTAAAATATATTTTATAATTATTTTTTTGTTATATGTGAAAATATTTTCCTAGAAGCAACTAAAAATTATTGTTATATTTTAAAAGAATATTATATTTTTTATATTGCTAACTATGTATGCTTTTAAATGTGTAGATTTGAAGAAATTAGAGTGAAGTGAAAATTAGTTGCTTTACTCCGGCTTTTTTGTTTCTGTATTTAGGATTAACAGTGCATATACGGGGTGAGTCATTAACCTTGACTATGACCGTGAAGGTCATATGAAATTCATAATAACATTTTAAATAGGACCCCATACTTTTGACCCCGAAAGTGGAGATCACGGAATATCTTACGATAGAATATGACTTTGAAATGACCTCTAATGTCAAGATCAAGGTCTTTTCAAAGTCATGTATCAAAAAATCCCAAAATGGCAGGATATTGGGCATTATTTAAGTTTTAGGGAAAAATTAGAGTACTGGGGGTTTGAATAAGAGTGAAAATTTTTTCCTTTGGAAATGACCTTCAATGACCCCCTCTTAAAAGTTGCGGGTCATCCCCAACGTGAAACTGTGAAAAATCCGCTAAACTAGGATAGCTGGAAGAATTCAAATGATAAGGGAAAATAAATAAAAACGACTTGATTCAATTGAAAATTGTTTCTGGGAATAACAAACGCTGAAGATGCTTTCAACAAGAGGATAAAACACAAAGGTGTGAGCGACCTAGATCATCTTCATCTCGGGGTAAATTTTTGAAATCGCATTCGAAAAAACGCAAAATTTCACGTTAGAAATGGTGTTTTAAAATTTGTTATTCTGTTCTGGGAAGGTTCAACTGTTTATACAGCACCCAGAAGTTTTTTGACAAATTTTAGTAATTTTCTGAGCATATCAAACGATGAAAGTGTCTTCAAAAAGTGCTAGATGAAATGCACAAGTTTTGACGACCTTGACAAAGGAAACATTTTTCACTCTCATCTAAATCTCCAGCACTCTTATTCCCCAATAGTCTGACATTTCGGGATTTTTTGATATTTGCCTTAGAAATGGCCTTGACCTTGATCGTCAAGATCATTTCAAGGTCATATATAATCGTAAAATATTCCCCAATCTGCATTTTCGTGGTCCAAAGTATGGGGTCCCATTTAAAAAGTTATCATGATCATGAATATTGACCTCAAGGTCAAGGTCATTAGTACAGAGAAACAATCCTCTCTATTCTTGACAATTTTTATTTGAACTATTTTTTTGAAGTATTTTAAAAATATTTCGATCTATAGATTAAAATGGCTCACCCTGTAGTATTAAGCCATATACCTCATGTATAATAATATGATACTATATGTCTCTTAAAATTTATATTTTGGTTTTCTATTATTATTTAAAGGCAACCTAAAAAGCCTTTGTTATAAATATTAGTTGTATTTTTGAGAATACTTATTTCTTGCTTAATGTATATTTATATATGATTTTAAAAAATATGAAGATTTTAGGAAATTAGGGCAAAGTTCTGAATTACATTGCTTTGCTCTTGCTTTTTTGGGTTTCTGTATTTACAACTGAACACTTCATATAATGTGATGTTTTTTATTTAAAGGATTTCAGTTTTTCATTTTCTGCAAGATAACAAGGCATTAACATTTGTTATTTTTTTATGAGTTATTTATTAAGAAAACCTAATATGTTATTTTTTGACTTACGTTTTTACTAAAGCTAGACTGAAATAATTATTTTATTTTTCACGTACTAACATCGTTATAAAAAATATATTGAATTTATATGTAAACATATTTTGTAATGTTGAAATTTGTATAATCCTTCTTCCAATTTTTTTTGGTTATACATTTTTGTTTTTTTTTCTGTTTACGGTATCTCCTTTTCGCAATAAATTTTAAGTTTTATATAACATACTCTGACCTTTACAAAAATATAACGTTATGAAAATCTTTATACTTTGAAACCATCAATTTCAACAAATTTTAATAGTTTTAATATTGCGATGGTTTTGATTTACTCCATATAATTTCAAAATGAAATATAACGAAACAAGAATACATGAAATCAAAAACAATTCAAGAGGAAGTTTGTTAAAATGCAAATAGCAAAAATATTTTGTTTATAATAGTTGATATGTTAATGTTTGCAAGTTTTAACCGATTCAACAGGACTGTTATTTATAAATATTAAAAAAATATAAATCTAATAACTAAAAACGTTTTTTTAAAGATGATTTTTTTCTTCATGTGATATATTAATATTTTGACGTCTTATGCTTTTGTTGTATTTATTTTTGTAAACAAACTTTTTTAATACGAAAAGATAAAAACGTAAAAATATTAATATTCGTTTAAAAATAAATAAAAAGTTCTCTCGTATTCATTAGTTATAGCACCACCGTTGAGGTCGACACCATCAATTTAACGTCACTCCCATTTCCACTAATTAGCACGGACATAATGTTTCTTCTTTTTCGTGTTTTGAGCTGAAAAGGAGACGTATTCGGGATGATGGTGGTAAAAAGTGGTTATCTATGAAATGATATGGAAAATTTCTTATTAACAAATTAGGGTGTAAAAAAACTTTTTCGAATTGTAGGAAAATCTATAAAAAATTCTGGAAAATATTTTCAGACAAAAGTATGCGTGTTTGAATAACCTGAAAAATGAGCTGAAGAACATATAAACCGGCTAAATGAAAAAAATCTTTCATGTGTGCTATACAAGGGTCTTGAAATATAAAATGAAAGCCTAAAATTTTAAGTTAATCTCTAGAGTCATTCCCGCGATAGGTTAATTTTTTTCGCAAATGAAAATCTCGCTTCAGGGCCATTGCAAATTTTTTTGGAGCTTTCACCGAAAATTTTACCTGGACTTTTCACAGTTTGGTCCTTATGCAAAAAAATAATGATTTAAATTAAATTTAAATTTAATTAATTAAATTTAAATCCATAATTTGCAACCGAATTCAATTTACACGTATTTTAAAAGTTAATAACTTTTTCTCTAATTGTACTATAAAAACACCGATAAGTGTAATCGATAGTTTGATGTTTCTATACACAGTAGCTTTTTATACGACTTAATGCGATTATTACAAGTTCACCGATTTCATGTTTCGGAAATTTTTATAGTTTTCCCTACAACTAGGAAAAATATAGATAATTACCACCATCATCCCATTTTTAAATCTGTTTATACAATTACAGGACAACGAATGTGAGTTTTCAACGTAATTTGATTGCACTAAAAAACGTCTAGAAAGAACATGTTTTTTAAAAAACTTTAAACTGAAAATCGAATATTATCTAAAAATGATAAATATTACAAAACTGATTATTAATTAGTTTCGATTTTTTATGGAAAAGTTTTTTTAACAAAATATTGTTTTAAATAAGTTTTATCTCTGAAAGTTTTAAACATATTTAAACTTACAACGAACCTGTTAATTTATAATTTAAGACCTACAAAAAATATTCAGAAATTTTATATGAATAATTAATAACTCTGGATATTAAATTTTTAATATCATGCAGGATGTGGATTACTTTTTTTTCAGTCTCGTTTCCATCTTCCGTAAAATAATAAAAAAATTTAGTACTTCTAAAATTTCAAACTATAAAGTGTGTTTAAATATATACTTTAAGATTTCCTACTTATTTTTAAAATACTATTGCAGTTAAAGACTTTTTCTTTTTTTTTTCTTCAAGAATTACCTTGACATTTTTGGAAAATATTTTATCTGAGGAAATATTCAACTATCTCGAAATCTCTGCTTGTGTTTGTGGATTTTCTGTAGGCCGTATAATCGATATTTATGCACTCCGAGAAGGTTGATATGCTCCTGGTGAATGGGTTTTGGAAATGAAATGGGCATCGAAGCGTTAGGTTTTACATGAAGAGATTTCCTAACCTCAGAACATGAAACCATTAAACAATTGCCAATAATGAGCGGCATATCTGATAAACGGACAGCCTTGAGAAAAAAATTGAAGGTGAGGAGGTATTCAACAACTCGAACAGTCGAAAAAGAAAAGAAAATTTTCGAAAAAGTTGAAGAAGAATCAACTCTCCGCTTAAAACGTGAGTTGGATATTCCTAAAACCATTGTAAAACAGATTTTAAAAGAATTTTTATTACATCGATATCACATCCAGAAGGTTCGTGAACTTTAACCGATTGATTCCCATGTGCCTATAACATTTTGTAAATTTATTCGAAACAAAAGAATTCGTGTATCCAAATTTTGGTACAAAAATTTTGTTTACTGACGATGCGTGTTTTATAAGATCTGGATCTGTTTATGAGGATGAAAATCCATATATCATTATAGTTGCACACCATTAGCATAACTTTCAAATAAATATATGTGCAGGTATTATATTGATCGCTACCTTATGGGTCCTGTTGTGATTCCAGACAGGATAAATAGAAATATTTGTCGTGAAATTGTGTATTTTTAATAATTTCCGCTCCGGGGTATATTCAGATGTTCGTTTGTACTATAGAAAATAGTCCGGCATCAAGTTCTGCGGGTAATATCCTGCCTACATTTTACCAAATGGGGATTTTAAGTAGACGGTTGTTTTCTGTGCATTTCGCATATATATATATATATATATATATATATATATATATATATATATATATATATATATATATATATATATATATATATATATGTATAAGACACATTTTAGCAGCCCTAGAAGGGAATGGTTTCTCATAATCAGACATAAAGAAAGCCATAAAAAGACAAGAGAAAATTACAACAAAGACCAAAGACCAAGATCAAACAAGAAACAAAGCCATAATCCCATACATAAAAGGAATAACGAACAGAATCGGAAGAATCTTAAGAAAACACGACATACAGCCCATATTTAAACCACAAAAAAACAATAGCCAACATCCTGGGAAATCTCAAAGATAAGACCAACCTTGAAAATCATGGCGTCTACAGCATTAAATGTGCAGATTGTCAGCAAACATATATAGGACAAACAAACAGACGCATATCAGCAAGAATTCAAGAACACAAAAATAGCCTCAAAAACAAACAAACAACCTCAGCTTTATTTCAACATTACCAGACCACCGGACATACCATCGACTTTGAAAAAGCAAAAGGAATAGCACCAGTACAGAACTACAAGGTACGCGTCATGAGAGAGGCCCTAGAAATCGAAAAAGCGGGACAGCTGAATAAACGAGAAGATGCTATACATATTCCAACAACATGGAAAACATTAATAAAAAAACAAGAAACTAAACAACAAAGATCAACCAATACACGAGAGATCAGCTTACAAGAACCAAATATATCGCATTCGGCAGATGGGAGGAACCTGCGAAGCCGCTCGTCCAATCAGAAAGTGAGCAAGCTAAACAAAATTCGACATTCATCAGAGGCGAGTAACGAGACGAACCGCACTTGAAAATGCAAAATGAGATTTTGGCGAAACGTCGTGAAAACGATTTTTTGAACGAATGGATTGAAACCCGAAATAACCAAACCATTCATTCCACCATCCGTGAAAACCTATGATATAACACATATATATATATATATATATATATATATATATATATATATATATATATATATATATATATATATATAAATTTTTTTGTCAAGATTCCCGCATTTTTTAGAGAAAAATAACTTCATATTCGTTATTAAGTATCTCGAAAATATTAAAAAAATAGTTCTGCTACTTCTAAGCGATTTTTTGGGGTTGTCATGCTCATATTGGTTGTTATTTTTTCTTATAAATCCATAAATAAAACAGTTTTTTTTATAGATACCTATTTTTATAGGGTTTAAAAAGTTGGATATTTGTATTTATTTAAATAGTTTTAAACGATTTTATATTTTTAAAGAAGTTTTTCATCTCCTGACTTCTAGACGGGCACGTTTCCTATTAGACTACAGGGGTTCATGGAAAATAATTACACTGTCAAAACTTATGTTCAATCCTCAAAAGTTATACTTTTATAAAATGAAAAATTAACAGCATTGAAACTATTATTTGTCAAGGTATGAAAGAAACTTGATTATAATTTTTTCAGAGAAATTTATTTTTAATCTGTTAGCAATATTTCGATAAACTTTAATTCTTTTATCAAAAAATAATTTAAATCTAAATTGACACTTTGCTATATTCTTGCGTTTCTTTATTTAATGTTCACTTTAAAGGCTAGTTATTATTATTGCTTAAAAATTGTACCTTAGTACGTAAAAAAAATCACATTATGATGCTGTTTCCCTTAGGTGATTTTTTATAAGCAAAGTGAAATATAATAAAATAACTGGTAATTCCTTCTATGATAAATTTATGGAACATATACATATAATTATTTTAAAAATGAGAATTTGGTAAAAGAAAACCAAGAAATTAAATAATATTCATTTACATAAGATAAACTGTTTAATAAGAAGGTCATATTTCTCCAAGGAAACAGCCCCTCTAACAAGTATTTTTTATTTTCATTTTAAAATAACTTTCCCCCAATACTATAAAATAGAGGGATGATTAAAAAATGTAATACCCAGTAGGGCGTTTGGAAAAACAAGATAACTTCATTAAAGAACGAAATTTCTGCAATTACTACTATTCATGAAAAACTACTTTCATTTGGCATTATTGTGGCATTCATTTGAAATATTCTGCTTGTGTTGTAATAAGACTATTCTAAAATTGCAATTTGAAAATACCTTCAGTAACAATTTTTTAAAAAATTTTTATGCTGTTCTATCTGTCTAAAAATTAAGTAATATTGAGTCTAATGATTGTTTTTAAACATAGAGGATTAAAAGAGATTCTCAAGGCAAAGTCTTAAACTGTACTCCTACCCAATAATATGAAATCCACCAAACCACCAAACAAAGTACACGTTTTAGAACTCGTCAAACCTTGCAAGATGAATATAAAATAATGAATTTTCATGTCTGCGAGTGCATTTTTAAAAGTTGTAGACATTTCGATACCAGACTGTAAAATATAGTTACGATTTTATCTCTTTAAAATCATTCACTGGGTCCACAAAATAAAACCCAACACTTTTCACTAACTTACTTCCAGTATTATATTAACTACTTAACACTTTTGGAGCTAAATCAGAACTATCAAATTATTACTTCTTAATCTTTTTATTATTCAAATACAACTATATCAACTACGCCTATTCTACCCTTGTTTATATACCTATAGAATCTATTATACAAATCTAGTATTTACTAGCATTAAAGTTGAGAACTACTTAGAAATATAATGACTTATTGCATCAAAATAATATTTATATACAAGGGCGCTTTAAAAAGCAATCCCCTAATCTTTCGTAATACGGCCCACCCCCTAATTCTGATCATTTCGATCAGCTTCGATGACTCCGTGGTATGGCTTCAATCTGTGGAGATGTACTATTTTTATTTTGGTCGTGAGACTTCGTTGGATTCTATAATCAACGTCATTAATTCTTTTCAGAACAGTATATGGTCAGTTTCATGCCATCACCTTACTGGAACTCTGCCGAGTTTGCCCTAATGTCATATGAATTGACTATTGCCTCCGATACCAGGTATTTAGAGGGTCTGTTGAAATGTTGAACTAATCTGACGTTACTTCCAGAACTCTCGTCTGGTCTTCCGTAAATGATTTTCGTCGTGCTCCCCTTTATTATGGTTGTCAGTTCGGCGATGACACTGATTGGTTCGGTATTACGGTTCATTGACAGAATAAATTCTTCGGTTTCAAATTTTAAGATGTTAAGCTTGTCGAGAGAAAATCCATGTTGTAGAATCAGGCTCATTCCCAGTATAAACTCACCTTCTATGTCAGCAACTAACACCAAATGGTTTGATTTTAGCCTTTCAAGTTGGTAATAGGTGTAGCATTGATTTGTCCTTTAAGCTGAAGTTGGTCTTTTCTCATCTGAGCTATACTCCAGTCTGGATAAATGTCAAGAGTGACTCATTGTCTAGAAAACCATTCTCTCTGTTTTATTTTACTGCAGTGCTTGTATTCTTCCTTACATGGTCTCTTGACAAGGTATCTGCGTTGTGATGCAGTCTTCCTGGTTTATATTTGACATTAAAATTGTACTTTATTGCAGTTTTTTCTGGTTCACTTCTGTGCGGTTTCTGGATGGTGAACTAGACCTTAATTGCTCCTGACATCTCATCTCATGTGTCCAGTTCGTCCACATCTGTAGCACTATATGTGGCTTCTTAATTCCACCCGACATTCCCTTCTCATATATCCAATCCATCTGTAACACTATATCTGTATCTTAATTGTACCCGACAGTCCATTCTCATATGTCGAATTCGCCGATATCTGGTTTCTATTATAATGTGAAGTAGCAGTTATTGTGTTTAGTTCTTTAAGGATTTCAGATAACATTGTCTCCATCGTTTGGTTCGGTAGGTCCGTGTTTTGTTCTAAGGTTACAGCTCTTATTTATGGTCTTGACACATTTTAAGCTACCTCTATTTCTAAAGCCCTGTTCAACGCTTCACTACAATAATTAAACTCGCTTATATGTAACATAAGTTCCATTTCCTAATCTCTGATTCAATCAATAAAACACTGGATTTCAGAGCCATATGTGCTTTCTGGGCTTGTAAAAGAGCCTATGGGTGCACATGGGGACTGACCCAGAAAGTGCTATCTTGGATATACACTATTGTGAACCGCCCCAGGATAACGTACGCCACTATGGTATGGTGGTGTAGTACAACAAAGCGCAAACACATTCTTCAATTTGACAAAATTCAAAGAATGGCTTTTGTGGGAAAATTGAGTGCGATGAGGACTGCTACCACCAGGGCTCTTGAAGTCCTGGTGAACCTGCCTCCTCTTCACTTATACATAGAGAACAAAACCCTGAAGACTGTTTATCGTGTCAGTTGCCTAGGACAGCTTGGAATTGGAACAGGCGGCTACCCAGGTGTTTGGGAAAGCGCGGTGGAGAGGTATCCATCACTCCCCATGCGAGCAGATTACATGACGCTGCTTTTAAAACCTAACCTCTCCCTGGAGATATTTCTGCCAAGTAGAGAGGATTGGGAGGGAGAGCAAAATCTTCCGAGAAGTTCGGCAAGTGAGCCGTATGGACCCCAACTAATACTACCTGTCCCAATTCCTATTGACAAAAGGGAATTAAAATCGTTGCTGGAAAACAAATTTATAAAGTCGTGGAGGAGAATTCCTGGAATGACGTGTACTAAGGAACATATAACTGGGCCTAGCGCACGGCGTGCTAAGGAGCTTCGCTCCTTGGGTAGGAAAGAGCTGCGAATTGTGGTCGGATTGTTGACACGATATTGACACCTCATATAAAGGGTCCAATAGAGACCTAGGCATTGATGATCTAGTATCACCACCCCCTTTTCATTCATTCATTCGTTCAATGTTGGATTGCAAGTTCTCGTAATTTTTTTGTTGCTCCTGGGTAAGCTAGATGAACAAGACGTCGGCCATCGGTTTCATATTCTTGCAAACTTTCTCCATATCTCTGACGTCTTGACTTGAGCTATGAGGATTTCACCCAGGAACTAAGCCAATGAACTTAAACGACTTAAAGAATCGGATTATTTAAAAATACGGTCACTTACTACAGAAGTAGTCAGAAATGTTTAGAATGAATTAATAAATTGCTTAGGTAACTGTCAATTAATCAATGGGAGGCTTTTTCAACTTTTAATAAAATGATAAATTCACTGTTGTTACTAATTCATTTCGAGTTTTAGCTATCGGTAAATCGAAAATACTTAGGTAAAAGACGTGTAAAAAGAAGGATTTTTTTCAGGAAGTTTAAATTTATACATAAAATTGAAGATTACTATTTAACAAATTAAAATTGATTATTGTTTCTTTCAAGTCACCCTGTATGATTTAATAAATTGGATACAATTCGTACCAAAAAAAAAGTTGTCGTGGACGAACAACTTTCAAAAAATTCAGTTTTAACAGAGATGTTCAACAGCCCATAAAAATATTTTTATAAAATTTATCTGGGAAGAAAAAAAGATTAAAATTTGATCAACTGATTGATAGAGTGAGCAGGGAAAATCAGACTGCAGAAGTAACACGAATCATAAACTTGACATGGGCAGTTTTCACTCGTATAAACTCTATTTTTTTCCATTATTACTGTTCTCTTAAAGAGAAAAGTTTGCAATACGTTCATTTTGCCTATTGTCACTTATGGCCTCAAAATAATAACTCCCGGTGAAAAAAGTTCAGAGAGGCTTGAAGTTATATGAAAAAAAAGTTGTTGAAGATGAGTTTGTGACAGAAAATAAAAGGCACCACGATACACAAATACAGGCATTATGCAGTGAGTAGTAAAATGTAAATGACACAGTGCTAAATTGCGTAAATAAGTGGATGGCAGGTCTAACCTAAGACCTCAAAAGCGATGGCTGGACGACGTTAGAAAGTATACAGGTACAAAATGGTTCTAACCGGCCTGACAGATGCATGGAGACAAGCAGTAGAACCCTATATCTAACAATGGATAGCAAGTGATTAAGACGAATAATTCTCTTCGAATTGATTATTATCTGCAAAATGTGATCCTCTGAGATGTTTCCCCAAATTTCTTAGTGAAAAGCTAGACTTAGCCAAATCTTGACTTTTTGGCGGATGGTCAAACCCAAAGAACTTGTAACATAAACTAGGATGTTTTTGATCAATAGCCATGTGTAATTTTGTTAATATATTATATTAGGTGAATGCTATTACAGTAGTACCCTTCGATATATATTCAATAAAAACTTTTGCTCGGTCTCAAAGAAAGGTGGCTTTGAGCTTTCTGGCTGAAGATTGTCTGCGAGTCTATTTTGGAGGAGAAGAACCTTTGTGGGCTCATTGTATAGACTCCAATTTTGTTTCTGAATCTCAGTAAGGTACTGAAGTCTCATCACCTCGCACTAACGAAGAGAAAAACACCATCCAAAGACTTCAAATGACTTTGATAAATTTGCCGTCTAAGTAATTTTTGTTTAGGAGTCAAAAATTTTGGAACCCATCTGGCTTAAAACTTTACTCCAGCCTAGTTTATTGTATAAAATTGTCATAATGCTGAGTTCAGATATATTTAATGCTTTCGTAATAGTAGACATTTTCAAACGACTATCTTTAAGAACTATTGTTTTACCCTTCCTCCAAATATCAGGATTGCTTGCGTTTAAAAATCTTCTTCGATCTTCAATTGATTTACGATACCATCGAAATTGTTTTGACCAATATTTTAAAATAAGATATAATGAAGCAAGAAAAAGAGTCCTATATACGACAGTGAATAGTATACAGGGTGAGTCAACGATTGGTTGAAGTAGGTTTGTGCCTTTTCGGTGAAATTAACAAAGAAATTATATTTATTGTTTGATACAGTTTATTTTTACGCAGATTTTAAAAATATTTAGGACTCTACAGGGTGAGCCAAAAAACTAGGACAGCATAAAGTTGTATTTTTTTAAATAGAACACCCTATATACGAATCGTATTTTCGATTTAGCTTATAATTTTAAATCTTTTTTATTAAGGGTTTACTATAACAAAACTTTATAGTTTCTGAGATAATTAAGTTTAAAGAAAAAAAGTCACATTTTCAAGCATCAATTCAATCCTAAATAACGTTTTCAATTTTGTGACAAATATATTCAAATTTAGAATTTAGCAAGGCCAAGGACAAGTTAACATAATTTTTACCTAATATTTGCAATAAAAGCTACAGGGTGTTGAACACATCGGCTCAAATTTGAACAAGTTTAAATGAATAAATATCTTTTTTTTAAATGGTACACCCTGTATATTTTCATGTTATTTAATAGAGTAATAAAAACCCTAAAAGTTTTGTTCAATATATCCTATACCTATTTATAATAGTTTTTGAGATATTTCAGTTTTTCTTATTTTCCATACTTTTTTACAGAAATAGTCTTCATTATTATCGTAGACATGTAAAATAATAAAAAGAAACTACAGAAACAAACAGAATGTGGTTAAATATGATGAAATACATTATTCGTTATATTACAACGGCAATAGTTTAATTAAACATAATGTGAAAAAATTAACACAACAATAACGACAAGGCAAATACATATTTATTTTTATATTAAATTGAAACAAAAAAATTACCTATTAAATACTGAGATTAATTATTTCTTTTTAATAAGTGTTCGAATAAACGACCCTCTTGTGCAATGCACAAATTTAGTCTTTTTTGCAGATTTTCTCGGACGCTGGACAAAATTAGTGGCGTTATTGTTCTACAAGTATCCCTAATCCTGTTTCGCATATCTTCCACTGTTGTTGGTGGATTAACATACACCTTCTTTTTAATATAACCCCATAGGAAGAAATCTAATGGGGTGATGTCGCAAGACCTTGGTGGCCACTCAATGAAACCCCCACGTCCAATCCATTTTTGCGGATATCGTTGGTCCAAAAACGCACGAACTTCACGATGGTAATGCGGAGGCGCACCATCGTGCTGGAACCACATACTGTCGAGCTCATCCCTATCGAGACCTTGAAGCAGTTGGGGTAGTTCTTCTTGTAGAAAGTTCAGGTAACTATGGCCATTTAGTGGTTCATTAAAAAAGTGGGGTCCAATAATTCGATTATGATGAATACCACACCAAACATTTAATAACCAGTGGTTTTGATGTTGATGACTATGATAATGAAGACTATTTCTGTAAAAAAATCTGGAAAATAAGAAAAACTGAAATATCTCAAAAACTATTATAAATAGGTATAGGATATATTGAACAAAACTTTTAGGGTTTTTATTACTCTATTAAATAACATGAAAATATATAGGGTGTACCGTTAAAAAAAAAAGATATTTATTCATTTAAACTTGTTCAAATTTGAGCCGATGTGTTCAACACCCTGTAGCTTTTATTCCAAATATTAGGTAAAAATTATGTTAACTTATCCTTGGCCTTGCTAAATTCCAAATTTGAATATATTTGTCACAAAATTGAAAACGTTATTTAGGATTGAATTGATGCTTGAAAATGTGACTTTTTTTCTTTAAACTTAATTATCTCAGAAACTATAAAGTTTTGTTATAGTAAACCCTTAATAAAAAAGATCTAAAATTATAAGCTAAATCGAAAATACGATTCGTATATAGGGTGTTCTATTTAAAAAAATACAACTTTATGCTGTCCTAGTTTTTTAGCTCACCCTGTAGAGTCCTAAATATTTTTAAAATCTGCGTAAAAATAAACTGTATCAAACAATAAATATAGTTTCTTTGTTAATTTCACCGAAAAGGCACAAACCTACTTCATCCAATCGTTGACTCACCCTGTACATAAATAAAGGACAATTATGTTCTGTTAAAAAATTTGATGACTTGCAATGATTCAATTTCATAACATCCTGAACTTACTTTAACACTTTCACACAGATAGAAACAGTTGTTGTCACTTTTGGAAGGAGAGTGAGCTGTTCCTTTGTAAAATCTCTCTCTCCCCCCCCCCCTCACTCTCTCTCTCTCCTATTTATAATTTTTGGACACCCTGTAAAATATAGTTCACATTGCTTAATTTTTATAATTTAATTTTAGATAAAATACATTAATGACGTCTTACTTTTCTGGTGATAACGACGATATTATTATTATATATCTATTTTCTTTTACTAATGCTTTGTTTCATGTAAACCAGGTAATTATTACATAAGAGCTCGTAAATAAAAACTCATAATCATAAAAAAGTTAGATGCGTAAATGTAATGACTTAATAAGAAATGCTTTATCTCACAAAGAACTTCCTCTGTATGAATATAACGTGAAAAGATAAATAAAATGTCCCTGACAAAAACACACTTTATTGTAATTTCGGAAAAATTATAACCTCTACTAATAAATCTAATTACAATTTTGTTGCAAAGGTTCTTTCCCTTTCGGCGAGCTTACCTTTGCTTACATAAAAAAGCTACAAAATTTTCCCCTTCAAAAGAATCCATCACATCAAGATGGATTCGGGAATTGTAAAACTGGCAAAAAAAGGGCTCGGATTTATTATGTATGTATATTCCTACAGGTATGTAAACTAGATGCTTTTAAAGGTAGAGTTACTTTTATTAGAATCACAAAGGCTGACACATTTGGAGACATCAGATAGATAATGTAAGAGAAAAATACTGGGTCTGCTGAGATTTCTGTTTTATTTTATTTAGTTTTGTGTATAGTCAAATACAGTGTATTCATCATTCTCTATTTTTCTTGCATGACGGCTTCGGGTGATATCCTAGCTCCTCTTCGATGAGAATATAGCGACAGGCGGTTTTTTTTTTGTCATGAACTTATTTTCTTTCAAAAAGGCTAGAGCTACTATAAAATCCAAGAAGAGCAGAATCGAGGTCCTAGGGCACTTACTACTCTTTTCTTTTTCTTCTAATTATTTAAAACTCACTGTTCTATTTTAACACTTTATTAATACTTTAATAAATACAGGACATAATACATAAAAAAAAGAAAGGGAGATAATTATGATTATTCGAGCCACCCGGGTTCTAATAAAAAAAATACAAAGTTTCTATCAAAACACTAACTTTTAATAAGATTTGGAACGACTACTTAATCCTTAAAGATTTGCTTGGATACTGTGACGCGTTTTTATATAGGGGAGCAGATCGTGCTCTACGGATTTACTTCGTTTACGGCAGCGGAACTTCGGTCAGTGGATATTTCTCGTGCAGACAGTGATCGGTCAAATGCTCAGCGCAGGGGTATCGGTTTGACGGTATCTACTTATAATCGGGATATCCCTGCTCTCTGAACTGATCAACGGTTTGACTGTCTGAAGCTCAAAACATCCACTCGGTGGTTGGTTCCTGGGCGCCACCTTTGGGATTCATGTGGTCGAGGGCCCGCTTATGCACCGGGCAGCTTGTTACAGTGGGGAAACGGCAAGCCAGGGGTCAATTGTGCGTATTAGTGCTGACTGCCGGCTGCCAATTGTTACATATAATGGTATTACATTTTTTATTTTAAACAACGCTGTTATTATAAAGGGTGTTTTTTATAGAGGTATAGAACTTTTAAATGGAATAAAACAAAGATGAATTTTTTAAATTGACATGAAATTTACTTTATTCGAAAGATAACCTTCTGGCATTATAATTTAAATATGACTTCTGGCATATGACCGCCACGGCTGGTTCGGACGTAGTCTAATCTGGAAGTCCAATTTTCGATGGCTTTTTCCAACATTTGTGGCCGTATGTCGGCAATAACGCGGCGAATGTTGTCCTCCAAGTGATCAATCGTTTCGGGCTTATCGGCGTATGTATGTAGTTTTAGTTTTTGGAAAGTTTTATTGCTGTATTATGCTATGACTGTGTGTGGCATAACCTCACCCTTTTGGGTTGTTTTTAAAAATGTTTATTGTTTTAATAATGTCAATATGCACAGTGTGTTGAATGTTCTGGTTTTAATTTTAGTTTTAAAAGTTTCTAAAAATTTTTTTAATTGTATACATCTTGTTCTGTGTGGAGGCTACGCTCGCGACTTTTCTCAAACTGGCAGGGTTGAGGTGTGCCCTTTGACAAGTGTGTGTGGTTGGTGAGTACTGAGTAAACTTATTTGCTGACCATATTCTCTTGTTTCTAGGGTCTGAGCCCTGAGGATGGTCCGATAGAGAGACCGAAAGCACTTGGCCGATTGTAATAATTTCAAATATACACTGAAATACAAAATCTGTCAATTTCTTATCGGCGTAGACTAGCGACTTCACATATCCCCACAGAAAATAGTCTAGCGGCGTTAAGTCGCACGATCTTGGAGGCCAATTCACGGGTCCGCAACGTGAAACTATGCGGTTACCAAACGTTTCCTTCAATAAATCAATTGTGGCACGAGCTGTGTGACATGTTGCGCCGTCTTGTTGAAACCACAGCTCCTGCACATCATGGTTGTTCAATTGATGAACGAAAAAGTCAGTAATCATGGCTCTATAGCGGTCACCATTGACTGTAACATTGTGACCAGCATCGTTTTTAAAGAAGTACGGACCAATGATTCCACCAGCCCATAAAGCACACCAAACAGTCAGTTTTTCTGGATATAACGGTGTCTCAACATACACTTGAGGATTATTATTACTCCAAATACGGCAGTTTTGTTTATCGACGTATCCATTCAAACAAAAGTGAGCTTCATCGCTAAACAAAATTCGCTTATGTTATTCTTTTAATTGCATTTAAGAGAATCATATCTATATTATAAAGAGTTTTGAAGGCCAATTGCCCCACGAAGTATGATTATTAAAAATTCCCGCACTTGAAAAATAATATTCATCAGGTCAGATGACAAATCTACCAAAAGATTCGTTGGTGCGGATTTGTTCTAAATACCATTAACAAAACGTTACTCGGCGCTCATCATCTCCGGGGTGTAAATGTTGCACTATTTTAAATTTATATGGATGATAATTGCATTTTTTCAAAATTCTTTTTGCTACGCCAACTTTTTCCTCTATTTTTCTACAGAATGATGAAGTTGTTGCTCTGGCGAAAAATAACAATTTGTTTTTTGCTCTCCCTATCTTCTTTGACGTATGTTTTGGGACACGGCTGAATAAACATCCATACTCAACTAGATTTCTTTTTAAATGAACAAATATGTCTGGAAAGGGTTGCCTTCTTTCTGGATAACTTACATAAATAAGAACGACCGCCAGATATGAGAAGTTATCCTAATGATAACGCTTTAAATTCATTATCTATTGAAATATAATTCAACAACTTCTTAAGGACTTTCACAGCTTTGTATAAAACATACTTTTCAGAATTATCATAAACGGCCATTGTAAATGTAAAATAAATAAAAAATAAAATAAAAACACCTACGTAACATAAATATATCATAAATAAAAATAATCCTACAAAATTGTGAAGTTTTGGACATAAATTAGCCATGACCTACTCTTACAAATAAAGTAAATTGTTGAAAATATCGAATTCTGACCTGTTTTTTAAAATAAAATAAACACATTATATATTTTTGAAAAGCCTAAATTATACTTAATCAATATCTAAAATAATCTACAGGTCGTTCTATTTAAAAAATCATAAGTTTGGTTAATATTTCAAAAACTTAACTTTTTAGAAGATTACGCCACTGAATTCTAGGTAAAAAAACTCTATAAATATCAGTTTTTAGCTTTTTGATAAATTAACGAATAACGGAAATATGAGATGTGCCTAAAAAACGAAGATTTTCAAAATCACCCTGTAGATTTAAAACTAAGAGAGCTATGAAATTTGACACCGGAATTTTTCGTTTCGTTAAAAAGTAGGAGAGTAAAGTGAAAACCGCAACACTATATCTTTGATAATAACTCCAACATTCCTTCGAAATTGGGAGACCCTGTACATTCTACTGTTGGTATCCCTGCACTCAATTTTCGCGGGTTTAGCGGAGAGAAAGTCGGTATTCACAATATATCAAACGTTACTTGTAATGTACTTATTTTAATTTTCTAGTTCAGATTACTTGAAATGATATCTGAAGCGTTCCGAGAGGTTTGGTTGAACCCAAGATTATTATAGCTAACGCTTTAGCTTTGGCTTGAACTTAATCGAACTTCACCGCGTGTTTTAATGTATTTCAAACAGACTTCTGTTTTATCTTTGATCTAATTTGAAGACGAAATGGGATGAAGTCGGGACAGAAATTCATTTAGTGGTTTACGATATTAGCCCGGACGTACTTAGTACAGTCACTGAAGGTAAAAATAGGCTATTACCTTAGAACTTTGAATCTTCATCGATTTTCATGAAAATTTCGGATCAAGCTTATTTTACCCTTAACTTCATGACATGTGTTCGACTTGCGCTTTTTGTATTTTACTGGTGAAATCCAGTCCTTATGCAAGAAATTTAAAAAAATGCAAATGTAAGCATTCTCTCGGTGAAAATCCTATTTAGTTAAGTAGAATAAATATTGTTTAACATTTTGAAGCATGATTTATGCTTTCCATCAATTTTTCAACCTTTAGAACCCCTTAAGTCGAAAATCATGGAAAAATAGTTTTTAAAATATTAAATAGCACATTGACAGTGCACAAAACATGTGTTTACTGCTTATGATATAATTTATTGATATACTGTGAATTTTCAATCCTTAAAAACCACCCCTTGTTCTGAAATCAAAGAAACAATTATTTTTTAGCAACTTTAATCATTTTAATTTTGCATTTATAAATTAAAATCGTTTTTACTGAATAAAAAAAAATTATTTATTTTTCGTGAAATTTAACCCTTAGAAAGTACCTCTTGTCGTGAAATTAATAAAATAATTATCTTTTAGCAGGTTTGGCAGTTTCAATAGAAGAGATATGTGTGTGTATATACAAATATACAGACACATATATATATATATATATATATATATATATATATATATATATATTAATCTGTTCTATTATGTAAGGTCCACTACGCTTCGGACCAGGTGTTCAAAGTGTTCTACTTTTTTTCTTTTCTTCAATCTTAGATATACAGTATTATTATGTGTGTATACGTAGATATACATATACATACACACACATATGTATATTTTGTAAGCATTTACATACGTAAATACATATATATATATATATATATATATATATATATATATATATAATACATACATACATATATATATATATATATATATATATATATATATATATATATATATTATATATAGATATATATAATACAGATATAAAATGTGTGCTCCTAAAATTTATCTTGAAAAATGTGATTGCTTTTTTTACGATAACTCCGCTATTTTTTATGCTATTGGGTTCATCTAAAAACTATTTTAAAGATAATTTCAAGGGCTATACATCTCCACATTTTAAAACACATCGTTTTTAAAAGTTAAAGGGTTAAAGGGCTCGAGTCATATGATCCTCGCAATAAAATTTACACTTCTAACGTTGATATTTCGGTTATTTTTTATCCTACAGAAATTTAAAAAAAAAAACATTTTTTTTAAGAAAAAACCTAAATTTTTCTTGTCGGCCATTTTTCCCGTATATTTAGTAGTTATAAAAAAAAAAGAAACTTTTAGAGAAATTTGGAAAATTTCGTTTTTTAAATAGTATTTTTTTTTCAAAAATAAGCATTCTAAACCGGTCAAAGTTTTTTAGCCCATTACTTATACTAAAATAAAGTAAATCCTACAGGGATTACTATAAATTTCAATTTTGGTGGAAATGACGTAGGTTTAATTTCTCACTTTTTCTTAAAAAATTCGAGACTACCGAATATTTTCATCGTAACTAGCTTAGTTCTGATGCAATGGCCTCCATTCAGAGCTTAGTTGAATGGTCTTTTTAAGTATTTTCAAAAGTTTTCTAAGGATTTTTTCCGAAAAATGTATCAGTTTCCCGTTATTTAATCTCGAACACTTAGATTCGAGAATTCACCAAAAAAATGATCCTTTTAACTACTTATAAGTCGCTTTGGATTCAATTTACAATGTTCATAGAAAATCAATCCCCTTGTTTTCTTGTTAGCTTTAATTTTGGTGAAAACAATATTTTTGGAAAAACGCATAGTTTTGGAGTTATTTATAAAAATCAGTTTAAAAACATGCATTTTTTCATGAAAAATTAACCGTTTTACCCATTAATAACTCAAAAAATATGGAAAACTTTATAGAATATATTTTGCTTAGAATTTGTTCCTTTATCGATTCCTGGGGCTATTTATGATAAAATAATTTCTACCCCCGAGAAGGGGTGGCATCCACCTCCAGGGTAAAATCGCAAGTCGACACTATATCACTTTTGTTACTTGAGACACCCTCTAATTACTCACCAATTCTCACGCAAATCGCCGAAGGTTCACATTTTTCTGAGGGGAAAGTCTTCAGTGACTGTACTATTAGAGACAGACGCAGCCCTGGAAATTTATTTTATAGTGTAATATAATGATGAAAAATCGATCATTGTTTAATTTTGTGTCCTCTTACACGAAATTACTTTTCATTTTTTGTTATGCAACATAATTTCCTAATGATGTGGTTAATTCCAATCTAATAGAGATAAATTATTAAATAGAACATATTTTCGTAAGAAATTTTTTGACCAACGAAAAAAATTTCTTAAGTAAATTCTAAATGTATAAAAGTAATTTCGAGCAATCTCTTTTTGGTTCTTTTCATCCCAGTAACTAATCGACAATAAATAAGGATGATAAGATTTTACGTTCATCGCGGAAAAGCAAATTTTCTCAACAACATCTCGGCGCTCGACCGTAAAAGTTTTTTGACCTCTTTAAGTACATATTGAACATTATGTAAAAGTTCTTTCTTTGAAGTTCGGAGTTGAAAATGATACCTACGCAAGTGTAAAAGTTTAGTAAAGGAAACGGGTAGGTAGTTGAATAGCTTTTGTTTTTGAATAAAAGTACAATAGGTTTTAATAAGCTGGAGCGGATTCACAAAATTGAATTTTTCGATATGTATAAAATTTTTATATATTAATTGATAAGTAAAAAAAGAAAATAAAGAAACTCTGGAGGCACGGTATGACTCCCGCCAAGTCGAGTAAACCCATTACATAGTAACGTTTATTGAAACTTTTGAGCATCCTGTTTCTTTACATTCGATATAAGTTGAAGAGAAGCTTCAAACTTTCGTTATCAAGAAAATTTGACAAACTGAACTTAAATTGAAAATCGTTGTTCTTGGGTTTAGACCGTGTCAAATTGGAATTATTATCCGACGTTTCGTCTACAATTGCATGAGGCATTTTCAGGGATCTTTACTCCACGAGATTAAAACATTGAATGATTATCGAGGAGCAACAGCCTGGTATTTACACCAACTAGTGCTCAGCGAACCGTGATCTAGCGTTACAATCGATTTCCACGTGTGATGTAGACTGTAACCCGCATCTCTATTAATATTATTTGGATATTTACAAATTTCGATTGATTCTCTAATTTTACGTTTAAAGAAACCAGGCACTGAAGCTAGCACCTTAGTTTCTTTTACATTAAAAGTGTGACCTGAGCAATGCTGGTGTTCACCTACTGCAGATTGTACAACATGTTTTTTCTATATATCTTTCATATTCTTTAAGCCCAGTGGTTATAGACCGTCCTGTTTCACCTACATACACTTTACCACAAGAACAAGGTATCTTGTAAACGCCTTCTGTTTGAAATGGAACTGCTTCCTTGGGAAACTTCAAACATTCTCCAATTTTCTTACATGTGTTGAGAATTGTTCGAATGTTTGATTTTCCTAGGAATCTGGCAATCTTGTCGGTGGTTTCGTGTATGTAAGGTAAGACAAGATTGTCCATAGGAGGTTCATTTATGACATTTTGTTGAGGAGTTGGGTTTTTATATTTATTAATAGAACGTCTTATATCTTCAGCGCAATATCCGTTGACTCTCAGAGCATTAGTCAGTTTTTCTGTTTCTGATTTCAGCGATTGTTCGTCACATATTAAAAGTGCTCTATCTACCAAAGAGTTTATGAAGGATTGTTTTTGAGAGGGATGATGGTGTGACGTTGAATTGAGATATTGATTTGTATTTGTGTTGGTTTTCTGTACACCGAATGTCTTAATTTGCCATTCTCTTTCCTTTGTACTAGTACATCAAGAAATGGAAGGGCCCCATTTGATTTAGTTTCCATAGTAAATTTTATGCTAGGGTGTTGTTGATTTAGATGATTCAGGACATTATGGAGGTTATCTGCGCCATGCAACCAAACTACGAACGTAACATCTTCATATCTGCACCAAACCTTAGGTTTTACAGAAGCAGAAGACAGGGCGTTTTTTTCTCGAAAGCTTCTATGAAGGTGTTAGCTACCACAGGTGATAGCGGAGATCTCATGGCCGCTCCCGAAGTTTGCTCGTAGAAAGTTCCTTGAAAAGTAAAATAAGTAGAAATCAAATATGCTTTAATTAATTCTAGTAGGATGGAGTCCATGTTGTTGTTTGGTAATATGTCAGGTATTAACGGAACCACTGACAAAATTGCCAGGTTGCTCCGAAAATCGAACAATCGGACAATTTTCAATACATTTAAGAAAGTTGGGCAATGTTTGAAGTCTCCAAAGGACGCAATTCCGTTTCAAACAGAAGATGTATAAAAAATAAACAAATTGTACAATCTGCAGTAGCTGAACATCAGCATTACTTAGGTTACGCGTTTAATGTAAAAGAAACTAAGGTGCTAGCATTAGTACCTGGTTTCTTTAAACGTAAAATTAGAGAATCAATCGAAATTTGTAAATATCTAATTAATATTAATAGAGATACGGGTAACAGTCTACATCACACTTGGAAATCGATTGAAACGCTGGATCACAGTTCGCTGAGCACTAGTCAGGTATAAATACCAGGCTATTGCTCCTCAATAGTCATTCAGTGTGATAATCTAGTAGAGTAAACATCTCTGAAGATGCCTCGTGCAATCGTAAGCGAAACGTCTGATAATAATTTCAATTTGACTCGGTCTAAATCCAATAACCATGATTGTCAATATAAAAATTCGAGTTTCGCTACTCTTAATACATACTCACTCACTTACTGATTATTTAAAATCATAGACTTTTTGCAGTACCAGAAATTGGGCATGCAGATGACGTTTAGTTCATAAAGGAAGAAAAAATAAAAATAATCTGATATATCAACAACACTTACCATACAAGGACGCTGCATTGATTTGAGATCTCATAACTCGTCATTATGTGATGAAAACAATTCATTATTATCTGCTTTTGGTTGAACTTATGTATTTGTTGACTTTCAAATTTATGAATTTTAGGTGACCCTAAATTTAAATTTAAATATTTTAAATTTATATTTAAGTAAATTATGTGTTAACCAGACTAACGATAAATGTAAGAAAAAATATAAGAAGATACTGGTTTGAAAGAAAACATTACTTTGTCTAAAATGTTTTAATTTGGTTTGAATGAATGAATGAATAAACAAAAGGCGGTGATTCTTGATTATCGATGCCTAGGTCTCGTTAAACCCTTTACATTCCACTGTAGCTGTAGCGTCGAATGACCGAGGCCGCTCGCTTTTGCTAATCCAATCGACTTCTGCTTCTGAAAAGGCGGAGATATGCCAATGGTTTCTCTCACCAAACATTGAATTTGACGAAACAATGCCTCAAGTGCAGTTGCTAAATTTAATGAGGGTAAATAAACAAAAGGATATGAAATATGCTATTGAAGAAATGGCTCGGAAAAAAAAAATATTAGCGTTGAGACTGCTGCCATATCATTGTGAACTTGACCCAATCGAATTGGAAGAGTGAAGTAGTACGGAAAAACAAAACATTCAAATTAGCAGATGTGATTAGACGATGAAATTTCTAACGTGACGAACAGTGATTGGAAAAAGTGTTTCGATCATGTTAAAAAAGAACAACAAAGAATGTTAACATTCACGTTGAAGCTATGTCACACTGCTGATGATGACACTAGACGCAGCCTGGTTGGTCCGAAACGAACAAATCAGAAGGAAATGCATTGGACGTCACTCAGAGGAGCAGGTAAGCAACAAACTCTCAATTAATATCTTAAGGGCACCTAAAGCGCATATAGATTATCTTAAAATGATAACTCTACATTATAAGCAAAATGTAGAAAGATTGCGAAGCAATGAATCCAACCGGTCCCTGGAGCAGCTACACTGAGTGAAAACGAATGGTTTGTTAAGGCTCAATTGCCTGGAAATCGGAGGCCTCATTGAATAACCTTGGACTGATAGCAGCCACTGCTAACTGTAGACCGAGGAAAATAGGTAGATCCCTTATTTCGGGGGGGGGGGGGGAGGGGGTGTCAGTCGTTAAGAATTCGACACTAACTTTCACATTTCATGAAGGTGCGTATTCAGGGTTTCCCCTCCATAAAAAAAATTGCATGGGTTGATAAAAATGTGATAAAATAAATTTAACTTAAAAAAGGAATTGATCCCCCTAATGCTGCACAACCTGAGTCACTCTATATGCGAGCAAAGAGTGACTGACAGAAATTATGAACTTTAGGTATAACCAAGGGCGGATCCAGCTACTCTCTCTCAAACAAGTTGCCGACGGGGGGGGGGGGGAGGTAAACAACGGCAATATTCTTATTTTTTTAGTGTAAAAGGCAGAGTCGGGTTTATTTTCTGAATTTGAAGTTCTTGGAAAGGGGGCCGATCACAAGGAAAAACAAGTTGCCGACAGAGGGGGAGGCCAGCAGCATACACATTCCTAGTATAAGAGGCAATATCGGGTATATTTTCCTGAACTCAAAGCTCTTGAGGGGGATCTATAGCAAGAAAAACAACTTGTCAACGGAGGGAGGGAGGAGTGCCAGCATCATACACATTCATAATATAAAAGGCAGAATCGGTTCTATTTTCCTGAACTCAAAGCTTTTGGGAGGTGAGGGGGGGGGGGCGATCGCAAGCATACACATTCCTATGCTCTATTCAAGAACTAGAGAGAGTAATAAAACTGTTACCGAAACCTCCAACGTACCTGCTCCAGTGCCGCAGGTAACTGAGGACTTCCGTAAATCTAATTATATTTAAATATTATAAGCTTTTAGAAATTTACTGCAACAATAAAGTTTCTTATAGTTCAATTTAATTTCTGTCAATGAGCAAAGTACACTTTACAGTGTGTCCTTAGTGATTTATCTTGTTTGCGCTTGTTTTTATATATTATTTGAAATTAGTGAGATACCCAAAAGATATGGCATCTACCTCTATATTTATTCCAAAATCGTTAAACCAGGGCCTTTTTTCCTAAACGAAAAACTTATTACGATGAATGTTTATGATGCCTTAAGATATCAATATCTGGATAATAATGTTAAAAGTTCTGTTGAGATGTGCTCCAACATGGCAGGAGTTGGAAAATCTACTATGTACCGAATACTGAAGGAGAAAAAAACGACTGGAATTGTTAGTACTCCCAAGCCACATTCGATCACAGGCAGACGAAAAACCTCGTTGGAAGAAGAGATGCAATAAAAGGAGTTGTACATACATTTTGTTATGAGAAGCAGATCCCAACCGTCGACAAAATTCTAACTAAAATCAATGAAGGTCGCGATTTACCTGAAATTAAAAAAAAACTGACCTTAGAGAACTTAATTTTTGCTGGGAAAAACCAGTAGAAAATCTGTTTTTATAGATCGTCCGGAAACTGTCCGTTGGGGAAGGAAATATCTCTCTCAAGTAAAGAGTTGCTAGAAATAACACAACTTACAAGATTAGTAATTTAACTGAAATTTTGAAAGATTTTTTTGAATAAAGTTACTGCGGAAAATTGGAAAAAATCCATATAATAAAAGAATAAAATAAAATGTGGAAACTCGATCTCATGATCGGTGAGATAGAGGAACCAATTGTAATTAATGTGAGCGAAGATAGCTTCACTGACTTTGATTAGGAATTAGATACGTAATGTTTATCAGTGTAAACACAATTTATTATTTAAATTTTTGTTTCTGTTGTATTTTATTGTTTAATATTGTTTATATATTTTTATTTTAGTGTGCCCCACTCTTTAATTTTATATATATTTAATTTCAATTAGCCGTAAGTTTTTTATTATTTTATTATTGTATTTGAGTTTTTTCTTATGCGTGTAGAATTAACATGCTTATTTTATTTTATCTACATTTTGTAATCTATGTGAATTATTAAGAAATCATAAGAAATAAAATAAAATTACTTTAAGTTTATTACCGAAATAATATTCTATGCCATAAATACTTGGTAATAAAATAAACCTCTTTTCGATGCCTATGACAAGAATTAAAATCCTTTTTAATACTTCACACATCCAAATATATCTTGTTATCCAACCCAAATAGTCCATTATTATAGACCGGTATTTTTGATTATAAAATCTCTAACCCATTCCTATGAAAAATATAAGTGTCTAACAGATTTTGCCAAAGACACCGGACTAAAGAATACAGGTAGTTTGCGAAGAAAAAAAGGGTAAAAAATTCTTTATTACTTTCTCTAGTTCTTGAATAAACTATAGTTTAAGAGGCAAAATCGGATCTATTTTCCTGAAGTCAAAGCCCTTGGATCCGCGCCTGGATATAACAAGATATATATTGTATCTAGTGTCCCTCGTAGCTTTGAATATAACAGGAAGCTGACACTTTCTTGTTATACGTAACTGCCAACTAACTTCATGATATTTAACTTAAGATGTATGTATTCTTAGAAAGATTTGCAAGTATAGTAAAAATAAGGATTCTATATTATTGGTGCTATACAAGGTACCTCACCAATTTGTATGGTAAAACAATCGCAAGATTAAGCCCTTTTTTATTCATAAAGGAATTACTTATGTTCTAAAAATAATAAATGGGTGCCTTGTATTTCTTAATCATCTCTTTTGATAAAGAAACAAACAATAATATGGTTTTCAAAATATAACAAGTTTTACTGTAACATTTTATTCGACAGAACGATAATTACCTACCATTTAAAAATATCTAATAGAATCTAACAAAAGCATTTATTTTAAAGTCCCTTTAAGACGTTCTTTTAATCCAATAAGTCGACTTCCAGAGTTCTTTTCTTCCACTTATTAGCTTCTATTATTTCTAAGCGAAACAATTCTGCTTGCGAATCATTTTTCAAAGTCATTCAAGTTACTTAGTTTAGAATAATAGGACAGTTTTGTGTAGTTTTTGCGGGTAAAACTGTGACAAATACTTTATTTTAGTTGAATCTAGCAATTCATCCTAGCTTCAGATAGGTACGATTAGGTTTCTAAATCTAGGGTAAAAAAAAACGGATGAAAATTCATGCCGTAGTTTTCGGGATTAGCTCGAACCTAAACACAAGGGAACTTTATGTATATTATTGTTTTTTTGTTGTATGCATAGAAAAATATTTTAACATATTACAAGTTTAAATAGTATTTTAAATACTTCTAAGATGTCAAATTGATGTTGTGTATCCGGTTGTAAAAGAAGTTACTTAAAAGCTTTGACCATGCGAGTATTCGGTTTTTTAAAACGTGACGAACGCCCAATAAAACGACAAAAATTAGTAATCATGAAAGTTTTATATCTAGTGTTAATAGCTAAGTGTGTATTACTTTACAAAAGAGGATTTTATCTGGCAGATATCCAAAATGAGTCAGATCGTTTCTTTAAAATTAAACATACCAAAATTAAACTAATACAGGATACCAAGTAAATTTCATAGTTGTCCATAATACTTACAAAAATTATGAAGCATCGAAAAAGCAGAGACGAAAGGCTTAAAGAAATAGACAAAATTCGAATTCAAAGAGACCTTGGAGAAAACAAAAGTGAAATAGCTTGTAAATTATAAAGCTTTTGAGGATTAAATAATTTATTTAAAACTTTTAGTTTAGGAGAAGGTTGATTTACCATTAATAAAAAAACTTCTAAATCCCTTTCGGGGCGAACATACTCCCGAGCTTTAAAATATTTACAATAATTTATAAATAAGTATACACTTATATCTACAATTAGTAAGGGTACAAATCAATACACTAAAAACGCTCCTTTTGTTAAGTAGTTTGGATGATTCGCTCAAAAGTTAACAAGGTACCTAAAATTTTAATCACTGTTGATTGAGTTGTTTAGGCTATTTTAAAATATAGAGAATCGACTAAATTGCTAAAGTTTTACACAATACCAACTTAAATCACATTATAAAAGTTTTCAAAGTTTTATCATTTTCCAAAATAGCCTTTATGGACAAAGTTACTAAAAATAATTAAACTAACTTAATGCAATTAAAACAGTTGGTAATTTCTTTTTACTGAATCGATTATTTTATTTACTAACATATTTTTATTTCATTCATTGCATTCCAATTGAACTAATAAGAATATAATATGCAAAAAAAAGTTTAAAAGAGTGTTTAAAGGGGAAGATATTTCATCTAGATAAGATAAAAAAAAACGATGGTTCAAGAAAAACACACAGAGACGCAAAAAGGGTTGTTAACCAACAAGTTTACAATTTTTAATCTCTGTTTACTAGATCCACTGGGAATGCCTTCTGAAGTTTCATTTGGATTTGTAATAATCGGGGTATTAGTATTACATCGTCCATTGGAAAGCTTTACGAAGGAGTCCTAACATTCCGAAAGAAGAGGAAGCCACGGAAATGGAAGAATAAAGTGGATTTCGACCTGGGAGATTCTGCGTGGACAATATATTTACAATAAAACAACTAGCAGAAAAGAGACTAGCAAGAGGAATGCTTCATGCTACTTTCATAGATTTTCGTAAGGTATTTGACTCCATCCCTTTCGAGAAATTATGGATTGCAATGAAAAAACAGGCATAAGTAGTGTATATATAACAAACGCAGCATAAATAATGTGTGTATAAAAATACCGTATAGAGAAAACCAAGCGGTTGTTAAGGTCGGAAATCAAACTTCTGAGGCTTTCTAACAAACCAAAAGGGTTAAACAGGGCTCCTGTCTCTCTCCAATCCTGCTTAAAATTTATCTCTGCAGCGATCTAAGACAGTGGATACGAAAATGTAGCTCCACGGAGATATGGATAGAGGACACTCACTTGTATTCAATCCTCTTTCAGGTAGTTTTTGCGGAAGACCACCAAGACATGACTTACATGATAAATAAACTCATAGAATAATTCTCTAAATCAGTTTTAGAGATAAACATATAAGATCCACAATACATAACTGTAAGAGGCACAGGAAAAGACATCGAAAGAGAAAGCAAAATAATAAAAAACGTCAGACAATACGAATACCTTGGAGTTACAATAGATCAAGACGGAAAACATAATAAAGATATACTAAAGAAAATAGGAAAAGGAAAAAATATGATTAAAGCACTACATCCAATCTTGTGGAGTAAGAACCTAACAAAGAAAACAATAAGAAGGATATATCAGGCTATGATTCAGCCAGTACTGACGTATGGGTCAGAAGTAAGGGTCATAGATAAAATATGTCACAAAAACTTCTTTCAACCGAAATGTACTGTCGAATATGTTACGTTTTAACTTTACTTGATCATGTTAGAAATAAGACTATCAGAGAAAGAATGGAAGTAAAAAATACCATAATGGACGATATAACTGAAAAGCGGTTAAAATCGTATGGACACCTGCAACGAATGAACGAAGAAAGGACAAAATTAAAGGTTTGCCCTCCACGAAGGAGATTGGAAAGATAGGAAACGATGGCGTCTAGATTGCGAAAAGCGACATTAAGTTGCAAAAACTCGCTATATATATATATATATATATATATATATATATATATATATATATATATATATATATATATATATATATATATATATATATGTCTAATAATTCTAAAGTTATTGAAAAAATAACAAGATGCATGAACAATAAATATTTAAACTTAAAATTTACCTTATGATTTCCCATTGCCTTCCATGTAACTAAGTAGTGTGAAATATGTTGAGTAAAAGATTTTCTTACCATTCGCAATCTATCTCAAGTCGTCCAACTACTAAGGGCATTTTCGTTCGGTATCGTGTCAACCAGCAGACCGGATATTCTAGAAATCTACCTTTGTCGAATCAACAACCTTCGACTCGATTTGATTCCTACCACTGCACCACAAATATGTTGTACGCTTTATATCAGCGGTTCCCAACCTTTCTCTTTTTACCAACCTCTTCTAAAAACCGAAATAAATTGGCGAACCCCGTGTAGTCATTAGGAACAGTAAATGAATGAGTAAAAATGGGTTATTAAAATTTATTTTCCATACTGAATAACATTTCATAGCGAAAAACTAAAACATAATAGTAAACATTTACAGACAAGCTTTATTAAAACTAAAGTGATAGCTTAACCTAAAAAAAGAATTAATACAATATGAATACAATAATACAGAACTTGAAAAATACCCTCAATGGGATATTTTTGCCTGTTTGGTGGAACAAAGAAATTCAAAATTTGGTTCGATGTCTAAAATGTGAGTTTTAGACCAGGTTCTGCAATCAACCTGTTTTGTGTACATATTTTTTTGATAAGGGTATGTTGAAGATCCTTTCTCACATACGTATATTGTACAAAAGGGCAATACAACTTTAATGGCATTTTCCGGTTCAACAAGATATTCATTTTTTACACTGAGATAAAAATCAATTAAAGAGTGATTATTAAAAACACTTTTTAGGTAATTGTTAGAGAATAATCAGATTTTCTGTTTCCAGTAAAGTTAAAGAAGTATTTGAAGTTATATCTCTGGAAAAAGGATTACGTATCCACTTGTTCGATCCAGATATAATAGGTTTGTTATGAAAATAGTCCTTGAACGTTAATTGAATACGTTCAGTAATATTCTTTGGAGAATCTGCTCTAGTCGGCAAGTATACCTAACAACTTGGCCGCAGAAGGGGAACACGATAGCTCTATTAGGTCGCACTGCATCAATCACCATTTCTACATACAAACAATATCCCGTTTAATATTTTCGTTAAGTTGAATTTCATTTTTTAATAGAATGGTGCTGAGAAAATCAAAATATTCGTACTTATTCACCTGCAGACATTGAATCCAAAATTTGAACTTCTTTAGCATGGCTGCTATTCAATCATGCACGCTGAAAATAGTGATACTTGTAAAGATAGATTTAAATCATTTCATTTAGAAAAAACATTGGTTGAGTATAAAACTTTTTGCAGCCAAAGAATATCAGATGGATGGTCTTCAATTCAAATAAGCGGGTCAAAACATTGCTATGAGAAAGCCATCTAACTTCGGTATAAAGTAGTAAAGGAAGTTGGTCCTCACAAAGCGCATGTAACATGTGATTTTATAAAATTTACAATTTTAACAGCTTCGCTTAAAAACTATGTACCTCTGCAGGAATGCGCTTACATGCCAATGCTTGTCTATGAATACAAAAATGAGCTCATTCAATATTCTTGTTGATCTTCTTTACCTGCAACACAAGATCAGAAAATATTCCGGTCACAGATTTTCCACCATCAGTGTATATACCTAAAAAAAAGATCAATTTATTTAATTTTTCCAAAATAGTCACTGATCATATCGAAACTTGCAACACATATATCCAATGTAGACAAGCAATACCGCAGCGTTTACTACACCGGTCGACTCGTCAAGCTGAACAGCAAAATAATTTAATTTTATTCCTTTTAAAAGTTCACTTTCCACATCATTTACCAAGTCATTAATTCTCCGCCACACTGTGTTGTTTGATAAGGGAACAAAGTCAATTTTCTTTGTCGCTTTTTCACCCAGCATATAGTTCGTGATGTCTTCTACACACAGCTTAATCAGATTTTCTGCCACTGTATGTGCTTATTTAGATCTTGTACTTGTGTAACTAACTCGAAATGATATCTCGAGAGCCACTTTACTATCTTCATTTAAATCTGTTAGAAAAGAAGAAACACTATACTTTTTATCCTTGTGTTCGGATGTCTTGTTTCAAGGTGTCTACGAAGAAGAGATAGTTTTAAACTGCTGTTGGCTAGGATTTCATTACAGAATACATATAGCGGTTTAGGTTCTGATCCATCCCCGGTAAAACAAAAACCCATTTCTAAATAGTAATTGTCATATTTTGATTTATTTTCTTTTTTCTCACTCTGCTCGTGTATTTTTAGGGACTGAAGTAGAAGAAGAATTTGATTGTTCGCTCTGATTTTCATTTGACTTGACAAAATGGCCAGATTTTAACCAACCATCTATCATACATACATGAAACAATAATAATTTACTTTCACGTTCGACGTGCGCACTTGCGATTTGTAAAGCTTGGGTATTTGTTGTAATTTATTTATACTGGTCTACACTACTAATATTCTTGTACACGCTATGTACTAACTACTCAGTTCGCCTCTAGTCTTCCTTATATGTTACTGTGGTGTTATTATATCGGCAGACGTTATTTTTGTCCTTTCATGCGCATTCGGGAAAAGTCTTGGTTCGCCGAAGTAGAAGTTGCCGGCTCATTCGAGGATGTACTCGTATCGCTAGCGGCGTAGCGATTTGTCTCGTAACAGATTGTTGCCTGTTGCGATGTTTAATTTAAAATTCAGCCATTATAATATTTTTTTCGCGAATCTCCTTTATAAAATTAGCAAACCCCTGGGAATCAAAAACTGCCATAAATATCCAAAGTTGGTAGGTCACAGTATAAATGGCAATTTACTACAAGATGAGAAAAATACATAAGAATGCAACGGATAATAGCAATTGTTTAATAAGTGTGCAGTTGTGCTTTTCTAACCTTTTTTAATTTTATTTAATTCTCTAAATCTTTCGAGAACATTTTATTCATATATTTTTTTGTATGTAGTATAACAGTCGCGAGTGATCTTAACTTAATATATAAACGAGAAAACCCTTCAGAAAACTTGGAAATTCAAAAACTCCTTGTCGTCTGTATGTGACGGATCGCTTGCTAAATTTAACTAGATTTTGCTCAGAGCTTTGTAACGAACTGTAATTACTGGTCTCTTTATAAAATACAATAGAATTGAATATAGTGCAGAGGCGGTCACAATATTAAGTTATTAAATGGTTACTTAGTTATTAAAAGGAAAATATAATTTTCCCGAAAATATAACAACATAATATATATTGAATTGTAGAGGGCAAGGACCTCTGACGAGCGAAAATAATTTGGGGGTACCGAAGTGCCTTAGCTAATGCGAGTAAGCACTACGTAATAATTTTACTGAAAAAATTTGAGCCGGAAGCCGCTAACAACACTTATGATACAAGGACAAAGCAATGAAATGAAATTTATCGAAGACGTTACAGTGATACGAAATTATTACTTCTTTTATTTTGTTTATGTTCTTTTAAATAATAATATAATCATATGCGCCGAAAAACTTATTTTTTTGCTCTATTTATTATATTTTGATGTAAAAAAAAATCACAATAACTGAATTTCGTATAGTTGCTTCATATTTGCGTAGATATTTAGTTTTAATTATTTTTGTACTGATGCGCTCTTCCTCGACCCTGGAGTGATATTTTTTTTGTATTATGTTAAAAACTTTTAAGATGCTGACAGATATAGTGTATTTTGTTTTTCAAAAAATGGCGAACGCCACTTATGATGGTACAAAATGATTCATGATAAAGGTTTTATGTCCAGTGATCGTAACCGAGTAAGTGTATTTTAATAAAATATACCTAGATTAAATGAACTCAACATATCAGTTGTGCAAGATACTGTCCAAAAGCTCTGACGCATCCAAAAAATAAAGACGAAAATTCTAAAAAGAGGAAATTCTCTTTTAAAATATATTAGAGCAATCAAGTGTAAAATTTTAACTCAAAGAGCATATATAGAATTATGACATTTTCAAAAGATTTACTAATTTGTTTAAAATGTTTAGTTTAGGGAAAGGATGGTTCACAACTAATAAAAAAACTTCTAATAGTCTCTGTCGGATTGAACATACTCCGGAACTTTCTATTACCTGGCTACAGTATTCAAATATACAATAATTCCGAAATAAGTATTCACATATATGTAGAAATAGTAAGGAAAAAGTTAAAAACAGAAAACGTTTTTTTTTTGTCAAGTACTTTGGATGAATTAGGAAGTTTACTTGAGACTGTTGATTGTTTGATGAAAATTTTTTATTTAGATTATCAACAAAATCATTATTCCAAGAATAATATCAGTAATGATATAGATCTGATGATATTACAAAAAAAAAATAATAAAAAAGATTGTCAATATTCAACAAAAGTTTGAACGTTGTTTCAAGTGTACTTAAAAACATAAAAGTAAATGATAATAGTTTATTACAAGGATTGCAATTTCCCAAGCAAAATTAATAATTTTTCCAAAAGAACTATACAGATATTCCACTAAAATTATGGTTTTTTGTTCTATTGTTCAGAAATTTTTGATTCATGATTTTACCCCGGCCCAAAGCCATTAAGAATCTGCAATAATTTTTTAACTAAATCTCATATCGATAAAAAATACTTCTATGAAAGAATATGATATGGTATAAAATTTGTATATATCTGTCCATTAATGCCTATTTCATTAAATCGTAAATATTAATTTCCGTTTAATACGTATTAAGTTGTCATTTAATACATCATGTAACAAATGTCACTGGTTGATCGTCCTTCATCTAATCCATTTTTTTGCGCAAGTGTGAACGCTACCTTGTTGTGGACATACGCCCTTAAGTATTCCGAGCAGATAGTCACAAAATTGATACGCGAAATTCGAAAGAACGAAACTAAGTGGCAAATGCCATAAGTACTATTTTCACACACATTCGATCGTCTAATAAACAGAAAATGTCTGGACCATGCTATGTGCCATTTTGGGGAAAGTGAAGTTATAACAACAGTGAATACGCTGTAGCCATTGAAAAATTGTATCGACTAAACGTAATCGTTTACTTCCAACTGACAAGGTTTGAAGCAGTTTGCATCCCGTTCTGAAATTTCATCTACATAAGTAGTTGAACGAAACGAATCTACCAAAGAGATAAAATGACAGTATTACGTTATAACCTCACCCATCTGATCCAATTCGTGCCAATTGATTGTAATCTGTGGATGTCTGCGATACTCTTGGTCGGTCGTAAAAATAGATTAAAAATTTTTATATTTTTGGTTGTTAACAATAACTAATCATTAAAAAAAGCAATATGTTGACGAACCATTTATTCAAAACGTTTAATTTTTTGAAAAAACAGAAATGTTAATTAGGTGGTACCCCGTTATTTTCCGTATTTTCTAGTTTTTAATTAAAATATCCTTATAAAGTTGAATGTCTAGCAAATTTCAGGTAAATTTGAGATTATAGACATACAAAATTATTACACTAAATTCTGTTCATATCTCAATAGTACGAGCGTGCTGTTTAAAAATTGTTTTCCTAGTTCTGATTATGGATTTAACATAAGCACTTGTGTCCATATGTCCATAAGAGCCGAGTATTTTACTTTTAAACTGTTAAGTCTAATATAATTGTTTTCATCAACACAACTTATAAAAAATTTGAGAAATAACAATTTGTAAGATATTTGAAACTTTTATTTAAATAAGTAACATTAAATTTTATATTGAAATAATGTTAAATGCAACATTTTACTTCCTTACGCTGTGTTAAACACTATACTACACTACAATTAAATAAATGTTATTGTGATTATAATTTATTAAGACATATAAATTGGAACATTACAGGCCAGCAAACGAGGTCCTTCAGAATAAAAAACATATTTATAGTATATTTGTTTTTCAAGCCCCTACAAATTTTTACAAAGTAATAAAAAAAAATATATTATTATAAGTTGAATGTGAGATCTGCCAGTATCATTAATGGAGGTCTTCTGGTTGGCCTATGGTTTCGGTCTGTGGTCGTACACAGTTCCTCTATCACTGGTCAAGTTTCAGGTTTTCGTTCAAACTTGGTTGTCAGAACAGGAAGTCTTGTAGTAAGAGGCTAGATGTTTAGTGAATACATACAATAATTGATTGAATGGTGTATGTAGTGGATTGCTGGGATGATGGATTTTAGTCATACTATATACAGCTGCAGTTTCAACCGTTTCAAGCTTTATCAGTGCTGGCTTCCTGTAATTACTGTATGTAGGGGGCATATATTTCAATTAAAGTCAGTATATTTCTTTGTATATATGAGTTGTTTTCTTGATATGCCTTTTTCTTTGTATATTACACTTCTAGCGTATTTGGCTCTTTGTAAACATTTTTGCTTAACAGTACTAAAGTACCAATTTAAGATAATTTTGTGGTCTATATTTACACCTAAATATTTGACTGATGCCTTGGTGCATATTACTTGTTTGTTAAGTGATATTAAATAAATTTAACCCAGGGAAAACAAAAATTTTAATGACAACCAATAACTTCACGACAATAAAAAAAACAATGACAGTTTTTTTGACTTTTGACGGTTAATTTGACGTATCAAAACGTCACTTTCCCCAATATGGTGCCGAGCATACTCAAGACATTTTCGTTTGACAGCTCCTTTACAATCTGTCATCCATTTTATTTTAAGAAATTCGTGACAATTTTAGATATTTATCTAAAAAAACTGTAACAAAACATTTCTGATAAAATAGTGTTTTTTAAAATCATTAAGTTATAGTTTTTCTCACCTCTATTGTCACCTATTTTGACATATAATTACCTAAATATAATATATTAAAATATTTAAATAACGAACATCATAAATAGATCCAAATTAATCTAACGAAACCCAGAGGATAATGTGTTGTTTTCAACACTCCAGCCAACAAAACGGCCATGATATCAGGCCAACTAAGAGACATAATCTGGAACAATAAACATATGACGGTTGAGAGCAAAGCAAAAATCTACAAGGTCTGTGTAAGACCGATACTGACCTACGGCGCAGAAACAAGAAATGAAACAACAAAGACGAACCAAATTATGAGAACCACAGAAATGAAAACGCTGAGAATGATTACGGGAACAAGTTTAAGAGATAGAATAAGAAACGCAAAAATACGCCAAGACAGCGGAGTGGGGGATGTTGTGAAGTGGGTTCGAAACCGTCGTAGGCAGTGGAGAGATCACGTGGAACGAATGGACGATGACAGACTAGCAAAAACCGTGATGAGAGAAAAACCAAACACCAAACGGCCGCCTGGACGGCCCCCCAAAAGATGGAGAGACAGCTGGATTTCGACGTCAAACGAGGATCGATGAGGCATTGTATAGATAACAGAACCTGGTTCTACCTAGAAGAAGAAGAAGAAGAAGATAATTAATTTTGTGTATGTGTTATTATGTGGTAAGCCTTCATTATTCATTTTTTCTGAGCAACTTACTAAGGCTCGAAAATATTTTTCTAGAGATTAAAGTCCAGATGGTCCCAAAGATCTTGGTCGTTAACGCCACTGTGATCCCTGACTTGCCAATTTGTTCTCTTCCGGAATGTGGTCTCTGTGCAACAGGGATACACTCTGCATACCGCTTCCAGCCTCTTTAGGAAGTTAATTCTACATTAAACGTAAGAATTCTTGAGGAGATATATGAATGAATGTTCGGTATATTCGTTAAGTTATAATTAATTTTGTGTATGTGTTATTATGTGGTTTAAAACTCATCAATTTCTTATTAATTATTAAATTTTTGTAATATGTAGCGCACGATCTACGATGTAATTGTATTTTTATTTCAAATTATAGATTATTTATTACAATGTATATTTTTACGACATCTGACCAAAGATCGTAACGCCCTAATTGAGGAACATTAGTTGTGGAGCTAATAAAAACTTTGATGTGTAGAAAGTTCATTTTATTTTTTATTTCACTATGTTGTAAATTTTATTTGTTAGAAATTATCTAATAGGAACCATCAATGCTCATTTCAGTTCCTCTATTTCATTCCTAAACAACTAAAACAATTTTAAACTACGCTTCTCAATTTAGTGGTTTAATTTAATAAAAGATCATACAGAGAACTGAGTGACGCTCTGGGGCCCTATCCTCGAACTGGGGAACGTGAAGTGAATGGTGAAAAGGTGGCGAACGCGTATTCTTGAAATGTTCATCACTCATATCCTCGTTCGCCCGGTGAAAGGCAAGCGAACAGTGAAACATGCGCAAATCAAATGTCAGTCGCTAAATGACATATTTTACACACGGATTTCAAAAAATAAAATAGAATTAAAAATTTTTATTTTATTTGGTTTTTCAAAATTAAAATTAATAAAAATAATATGTTGACGAACCGTTTCTTTAAGACATTTTATTTTCTGAATAAACAGTTGAAACGTTAATTAGGTGGTACCCCGATATTTTCAAACTTTTAATAAAATATCGTTAGAAAGTGGAATATGTCTGGCAAATATTAAGCAAATTTGAGATTACAGACATATAAAATTATTACAGGAGATTCTGTTGATAACTCAATTGTATGAGCGTGCTATTTAAAAATGTTTTTCTACGGCCAGTTCTGCTTATGGATTTAACATAAATACTTGTGTCCGATAACAGCCGAATATCTTAGTTTTAAACAGTTAAATCTAACATAATTCTTTTCAAGACACAACTTATAATAAATTTGAGAAATCACAATTTGTAAGCTATCTGAAACTTTTATTTAAATAAGTAACAAATTTTATATTTAAATTATGTTAACTACAGCACTTGACTTAATTAAACTGTGTTAAACACTATACGACACTACAAATAAATAAATATTATGATTATAATTTATCAAGACATATAAATATGAACTCTACAGACCAACGAATGAGGTCATTCAGCATAAAAACCTTATTTATGGTACATTTGATCTTCAAGTCTCTATAAATCTTCATAAAGTAAAAAAAAATATATATTTAGAGTTGAATGTGAGACCTTCTGTCTGGCCTTTGGTTTCGGTCCTTGGTCATAAACAGTTTCACTATCATTGTTCAAGTTTCAGGTTTTCTTTTAAATTTACTTGTCAGGACAGAACATCTTGCAGTAAGAGGCTGGACCCTTTGTGAATTCATACAATAGATAACTGATTGGATAGTTTCCGTAGTGGATTGGGATGATGGGTTTTAGTCATACTACGTAGAGTTGTAATTTCCACCGTTTCAAGGTTTATCAGTGCTGACTTTCTGCAATTACTGTCAGTATATTACTTTGTATATATGATTGCTGCTTTTCTTGATATCCCTTTTTCTTTATATATTAGAATCTTCAAGTACTTGGCTCTATGTATGCATTTTTGTTTAACAGTTCTAGAGTGTCAATTTAAGATAAAGTTAATCCAGGCAAAGTACAAATATTGTAGTGGCAATCAATAACTTCACAAAAATAACAACCATAGCAGTATTTTTTTACTTTGGACGATTAATTTAACGTACCAAAACTACTTTTTGCTTAAAATGGCAACAAAATATACTAAGGATATTTTCGGTCTGACAGGTCAATTCAATCTCTCATCCATTTTATTTTTGAAATTTTCGGGTTTTAGCACGTTCATATCTAGCAACATTGGCTTTTCAAGAATACGGCTTTTACTGTCAAAAAGTTCACATCGCCATTCCCATCGCCATTCACATCACACTTTCGAGGATAGGGGTCCTGGCATAAGTACTCCTTATACTTGCCCTCTGCTCATCGATGAAAAGTTGCTGTTGGCTGGCCTTGGGGTTAAAAAAGCTTATATATTCATAAATCAAACAAAAAGAAAATAGAGGGAAATATGTACCTATATGATTAAACTTAAAAACGAAGCTACAACATACTTGGTAAAAACAGGCCAAAGTCTCATGAATATTTAACCATAAAAAGTAACGATAACTTGTATGCAACCAACTCTATAGCAACCCATTTATTAGGCCAACCCGAGATTATAACATTATAATGATGGTTAATCTTCGGATGGTGCAATATTTCTAAAAAGGAAGTTACGAAAAACCTGAAATTTTTTTAATTAGGAACTAAATTAAAGAAAACACTGTTGTAGCCCCTTCTTTGCCTTCAGCTTAGATTATCAATTTCGTCAAAATGTCGATTTGTTGAGCGATTATCATTATCCTGCTTCGCCTGAATTTTGTCAAACTGCCATTTCAAAAACTGCGCAAGTCTTTAACCTTGCGAGACTTTCGCATTTGCGGAAGCAGATGCGGAGGTCTGCTACATCACTGGTGTCAACACCTTTAAAATGATTGAGGCGTTATGCAGGACAAGTTGCATTCAGTTTATCAAAATATAAACATGCTATAAAATATTGAAGATAATATTGTAGACTTATATTTAACATTCCTTTATTACGTCATCAAATATAACTGCTAGCTGTTACATTTTTATTCTGCATAACTGGAAGGTCACTTAGCGTTATTTAACTTAAGACTTGCTGACTTACAGATATTCGTAAATGAAACTCTTATATATAATAATAAGGAAGCTATAGTCTTGGCTTCAAACGAGATCTCACTAATTTTTTAATTCCAATTTTTATAGGTATATTATGGATGGAATTTATTTTATCAGCCTCAAGGAAATAAGTAACTTTTTCGTATATTCTATAAGCTTTGTTGAGAAAAAAAGATAAAAACAACAGTTATTACTGAAACAATGTTTGCACGTTTCATATTCTCATCGTTTCTTTTAAACTAAGGATTTCTTTTACCTATAAAAACAAAACACTCCTACTGGGATCCCTTTGTGATATCTTCTAAAGGATTTTATGTTACTCTTTTCACCTGTTTTTTCTCGTTTCTAATAAGGACGCATACGAGCAAATGGAAAAAATTTTATTTCTGTTATCTAGAAAATATCTCACAAAGTGAATAAAAATGTTTGTTCAATATTTAATTTATATTTTTTTTTCTTATATTTATAAAATTTTGTATAATTTTAGAAAAAATTAGCCTGATTTGAAACTTTTTATTACATAAGTTAACAATTTATTTCTGTTAGACTGCAGGAACTTAACACGGCTACGTTTTTATTCAGTATTCAGACCCTTCTATCACTTATGTCTTTCGAGATATATACATTGTTTTATTACCAAACTATTATGTAGAATTCTTTTCAATCAATCAATCTTTTAGATACTCATTATTTGAGTACGATAAATGATATTCTAATGTCATGAGTCAGAAGGTTCAGTTATACTAACTACAGTAAGATTATAGCGGCTTTGTCTAAGCCGCAAGACTTTCCGCCATTCTACAGGAGATGGCGCTACTTGCATTAGACTTCATATTTTATCTGATATAAGTTGCTGAAAGTATTCGCTTTTCCTATGTTTAGGTGCGCTTGCCTATACTGTACTGACGAGAACAAACGAGTTGCAAACCGGTCTATAGGTGGAACGGCACTGCCATATGTTTTATTAATGAGAATACTAAATAAAAAATAGTATTTGTCATATTTAATAGAATAATCAATGGTATTGATCGGATGATCAAAAAAATCAAAATTAATGTTTTAATTTCTGATAAATTAATAAACGTACCTTACCAGTAATTATTTTCGCTGTATACACTGGTGTCTCACGACACGACACTTTCGGTTATACCTTTTGCTTACTTTAAATGTTATTTCCTTTTTAGATTTTACGCAAAATTATAGACATATGTCATATATAATGTCTTGTACCTAAGTCTAACTGTTATATTTATGATTTTCAGTCGTTTACTATATCCAGACAGTTCGCTATTGATAAATGAACAAATCGTTGAAAGAGCCTTACACTTCAAGTACTCAGACTTCTTAGCTTATTTCTAAATACATTAAATGACGTAACAAAATAATCAAGATTAGGGAAACTGTTAACAGCAGTAACCACTCTACTAATTGGCATATTTTGACCATGTAGGTTATTATAGAACCCGAGGGACAGCAGTAGACACCTCCTGAGATTCCTAAGTAGAATCTTAAAATTAAAACCAGCCAATATATCAGGGGACATTATTAAATTATTTATTTCCTTATAGAAAAAAAGAAGTTCAAAATATCGTCTGCGGTCCTCCAGTTTGGTCAAACCATAACACTCCCTTACCTCATCAACGTCAAGCTGCAGCCCTCTCTGTGCCAATCTATACCCTAGATATTTTAAAAATTTTACCTGGACAGCCTTCAAACGTTTTCTATGTATATCAAAGTTTGGGCTCCAAATCAAACTACAGTATTCCATTATTGACCTTACGTAACACACAAACAATGAAGAGACACCACATAGATTATTAAAATCCTTGGACATTCTTACTACCATACCCAACATACGGTGGCCCCTATTAATGATTGCATTATAATGATCAACATAACGAAGTCTACTATCTAGAAATAATCCCAAATCTTTAACCACATTTACCCTCTGCAATTTACTCACTCCAATTCTGTACTCAACTTCGTTCACGCTCTTGTTGCGACTGAATATAATATATGAACACTTAGCAACATTCAGCTTGAGGTTAGTTTTCAAGCACCATGTTTCTAAAATATTTAAGTCTCTCTGAAGCAATTCACGATCTTTACTGGACTCTATTGCTCTAAAAAGTTTCAAATCATCCGCAAACAGGAGATACTTAGAACTAAAACACTGACCTATATTATTTATAAGCAACTGAAATAGTCTAGGGCCCAAGTGCGACCCTTGGGGCACACCTGAGATCACATCAAACTTATGTGAAAGAAACCCTGCCAGTCTAACCTGCAATGTTCTACTCTGCAGGTAGGATGACATCCAAGAATAGAATGGATTATCTATACTAAGGGACTCAAGTCTGTGAAGCAATACACTTTGATCAATCAAGTCAAAAGCTTTACTAAAATCCGTGTACACTGCGTGAACCTCACAATCCCGATCCATGGCTGCCCTAATGTAGTTTGTATACAAGAAGTCTCCGTAGAACGGCCTCCTTGAAAACCATGCTGCTCTTCCACTATAATAGTGTTGAATATACCTAACGAAAGGAGAACCATTTTTCCCATAACTTTAGGGATAACAGACTGTATGCAGACAGGTCTGTAACTCTTAATATCAGAGCTGCCACCTGATTTAAATATAGGGGGACGTATGAGTGCTTCCATCTGCTGAGAAAGACACCACTAGATAAGGATTTATTAAAAATAAAAAAAGAGGCTCACATAAAGACACAGCACCCTCTCTAAGCATCCTATTCAGCAACAAATCAGGACAAGCACCCTTCTTAACATTCAAAGACAACAGGCAATCCAGCAAACACTCAAATCCAAACTCAACATGGCATACATTAAAATATGGACTGCTAATGATCCCCTGTTCCTGCACATTTATGTTGACAGCCTGACCATTAAAACTCTGATATATGGAACTAAATTATGTAGCAAAGAGATTAGCTACCTCCTGTCCTCCCTCTGCTTGACAAGAAACATAACTTCCCGAATTTTATCACTCTGTCTAGTTTTTGACTTAAGAAACCTCCAAAATTCATCGACGTTCTCCCTCATTCTCCCTTTCACATTTGATACATACCTTTCATAACATTCACTGGTCAAAGCTTTACATTCATTTCTCAAATTCTTAAATTCAATAAAATACTGCTGATTATTTGTTGTCTTATATTTTCTGTGCGCAACCTTCTTAGCTATTACCTTTCTCTTTAGTTCTGAATTGAACCAAACAGGAAAGCTCCATCTCCTCACAGTATATTTTGACACAAAAAAGTCTACTGCTTGGTATATAATTTTATAAAAAACATCAACAATATCATTAACATCATTCATATAGTAAAGATCAATCCAATTTACTTGCAACAAATAATTATTCATAGCACCATACTCAGCCCTGTCAAAATTGTAACGGGTTTCATATTTAGACGAGCAGAAAACCGTGATCTACTCGCCATAATTGCCAACGTTAGAAGATCTGACATGGCACAAGAAGAAGAAGAAGAAGAAGAAGAAGAAGAAGAAGAAGAAGAAGAAGTAAAAGTAATAGTTACATAGGCCAACAAAATTTGACTGATTTTTAGTAACAGTACCTCTAGAATACATTTTCGGATGATTTTGGTGCACTGAATCTGAATATGGTTTCAGAATTGCTCCTTTACGTCAAGTTTTTGAGATATCCTGACCTTAAATTACCAAAAACATTATTTTTCTACATATTTGAAGTTATATAAACTCACAAGATAATTTTTTTTTTCACAAAACTATTAGGAGCACCTGAAAGTATGATACTTTCTCTTTGAAATCAATTTTGAAATTTTTTTTCATTGAGATATGCTAATTTGAATTTTGTATCACCAATCAACTCGAATACAAAGCAAAAACATAGTACAAGCTACCTCGTTGAGTGTACTTTTCCAAATTCTGTTATTTTGTTGAAAATAACTATTTAAGCATGCTGGGGGTCGCTGATTAAAAATCCACTGTCAAGTTTAACAAATTCAAAATGACAGATTCAAAGAGTTTTTAATTTTAGTGAAAAATTGTGTAAATAGGTATTCTCGAGATTGCTGATTGTGAATCGACGGTCAGATTTTGAAAATATAAACAGCTGAGAAACGTATCAGCTATACTGGATTAGTTGTTTCAGTTTTTTTTTAATTTTCTGCTCTATCTATTGCCTACGTCAAAAGGAAAGGATTTTTATTAAAAATAATACGATGACTTTCATTAAAGATCATCGTCTTCTTCTTCTTTTTCAGCCCATTGACATCCACTCCTGGACATAAGCCTCTCCAATGGTCCTCCACTGGGATCTGTCTCTCGCCTTCTGGAGCCAGTCTTTTTCAGCAAACTGTCTTATATCGTCTACCCATCTGCGTTGTGACCTGCCACGATTTCGGTTCGTTTCTCACGGTCGCCATTGCAGTAATTTACTCGTCCACCTATCGGGCTGTTGTCTAGCTATGTGCCCCGCCCATTGCCACTTTAGTCGTGATATGCGTTCAATGACGTCAACTACTTTGGTTCTTGATCTTATTACTTGATTTCGTATTTTATCCCGTAACGAGATTCCTAACATTTGTCTCTCCATGGAGCGTTGAGTGACTAGGAGCCTATTTGCGTTTTGTTTGGTTAGTGTTATCGTTTCCATGCTGTAAGTCGCAACAGGCAAGATACACGTGTTATACACTTTCCGTTTAAGGTTGATTGGTGTGTTTCTATCTCTTAATACGTACTGCAACTTTCCAAAGGTAGCCCATGCCAGCCCTATTCTCCTTGTTATTTCCGCCGTTTGATTTTCTTTGCCCAGTTTCATGACGTGGCCCAAATAGATGTACTCTTGGACATTCTCTATGATTTCGTTTTGAATCTCTATTTGTACATTTGCGTCAGGGATTATTAACTTAGTTTTCCTCAAGTTCATCTTAAGTCCCACTTGCCTCGCCTCTTCATTGAAATCTTGAAGCATCTGTTTTAGCTCTTCTGGGTTGCTAGACATGACAACAACATCGTCGGCGAAACGAAGATGACTAAGATAAGAACCGTCAACTCTCAAACCTTTTTCATCCCAATTTAGTTCTTTAAAGACATCTTCCAAAGCTAGCGTAAATAGTTTCGGAGAGATGACGTCTCCTTGACGCACACTTCTCATAAAGATCATTGCCAGGTTAAAATTAACGTCACGATTGACTGATCTTTTTGAAAATCTGATCAACAACTCCTAAAATTTAGAAAATTATACTTAAAGAGGTAGCTTGTATTCTGCTTTTGGCTTGCATTTGAGTAGATCGGTGTAACGCAAATTTCAAGCATATCTCGGTGAAAAAAAGGATATTTAGACATTTAAAAATTAATTTTAAGAGAAAGGATCATACTTGCAGGTACTTCTATTAGTTTTATGAAAAAAAATTACCTTACAAATTTACATAACCTCAAATATGGCAAAAACACTTTTAGGTTAGAATATCCCAAAAACCTGACATGATAGAGCAATTCTGAAGCCAGATTCGGATTGTGCGCACAAAAATCCTTCTGGAAAGTATACTAGAGTTCCTGTTACTTGACCCTTGCTGGCATGTGTTATTAAAAAATGTCAGTCAGATCTCAGCTCCTAAAGAAAGAGGTTATTTCCTGTTCAAACCCAGAAAAGGAAAATTATATGTAATTATTTATTTCCGTTGTAATTCCAGAATTTCTACTGCGAATGACATACGTTAAATATATTATTATAAAAAACATTTTAGATAATTTTCCTGCACCTTTATTTCCTCCGAGAGAACAATAATACGAACCCCGATTAAAGCTGTCTTTACACAGCTATCAGATACTTATTGCAATATAAGACTCTTCAAGGGCGTATAAAAATATCCTAAAAAAACAAATGACATAGGGCTCTGTAAAGTGAGCCAAAAAGTAAACGGAGAAACCCTCAATAAAAATTAAATTAAGTCTTTGAAGATGCTGTTTATATATTTTCTGGGTAAAATCTTATACTGAGGCCAATAGGGGATATCATTTTTCAAATAAAAACAAGAATATTTACTCTACCGATAGGCAGATGTTTCTAATTCTTTATACACTGACAAAACAGTTTTCTTTGTGTATTATATATGTTCTTGTGCTCAATATTGAAATAAGCTCAATAAAATGAAACAGCTTTATCTCATACTGTCTATGACACGATGGATATTGTGCCATGTTGGTTCGAAGTATTATATTTAGACTCTATTTTGTTAAGAAAGTTGCAAACTGATTCCATATCACGAATTTAATCAATATTATTACTAAAACCTCGTGAATTTGAGGAAATAAGTATTAAAATATTTTACAAATCGTCCGAATGAGACAAATATTATAGTACTAAAGAATGTTCTAATGAAATTGACGAAATACTGAAAAATTGAAAAATATGCATATGAACAACTTAAAACCAAAAATGCTTGTGATGACTTATTTGCCACATTGCTTTGCTACACTGGTTTTTAAAAATGAAGGGCGCGATACCTTAGAATGAAGTGAGTGACTTGAATTAAAAAAAAATAAAATAAAGAAAAACACTAGAGTACTGTTGAAGGTAAGTTGCAGCACCAGCGAGCAAAAATGCCGAGCTAACCCCTATGCCGTAGAGTAGGGGTGGGAAATTAAGGGGGCCACTGCGTCTAAAGCTAGGCTGAATGCAGAAGCCTTCCACGATTTCGTTAGGAATTAGCTATCGACTTTAATCTGGAGCAAGTACAATAAAACAAGAAAAGATACAAAACCAAGGAACAGGTGGTTCAAATAAAACTCAGTAGTATTTCGTTAAAATAAAAAAATCTTTAACTAAAATTAAAACGTTTTAATAAAATATTTAATTAAAAGATTAAACTGTCGCCTAAGCTAGATGTAACAAGATATTAAAATAATATCTAAATCAATTTAAACCATTGACTAAAACCTCACACAATATAGCCTACTGATAAAAAAAAAATTAAATAATATAAAACAAACCGTTTTTTTCCCTCTATGACTATAGATGCCGAAATATCGTGCAACGCTTTACAATAATAAACTATAATTCTGGTTAATTATTATAAAATTATTGATAATAATAAGTTAATATTAAGATTTGCCAGAGTTTGTCACTTGTTTAATTTCTCGATCTAACTGATAGCTCACAAAAAATACGATGAGGGTGGATGCCTGTAGGGTGAACCCCGATTTCTTGGGGCCTAGACTGATTTCTTGTTAAAAACGTGATCAAGACTGATAAAAAATTCCTGTGTTCAAGTTTGATCTCGGTAACGACAAAACAATGCCAAGCAGACAAAAAAACTCAAATCAAACGATACTTAAGTGATACCGGAAAATTTAAATTAGCACTTCAAACTCAAATCCAGCAATATGCTACAAAATCAGTGGGATCGAACTATTCAATCTTCTTCTGTCGATTCTAACAGGAAAAAGTGAAAATGAGGTCGAAATGGCTTCATTTTATAGGCTACTTCTTTAAGTGTCAAAGAAAATTTTACAGGGGTGCCAACTTAACAGAAACAGCAATACAAAATTGACCTGGAGCGACTCGGAACACAATGCAAGGCTTAAACAAATTTAGTAATTAATTAGTCGTGAGCATTTTCGGTTCTGAATCAGATAGGAATTTATTGTTTATTTTTATTTTTAGATTAAAAAATATACATTTTCTGTCAGCCATAAGCAACACGGTATTAGTTGTCCTTCCAACCTTCCTCCAGAACATTACAAAACAGTAACAACAGCCCAACACGCTATTGCCCAAAAGAAATTCTAAACAAATCACTAGACAGTGCCAAATAACCAAACTTTAACAATTGTCAACAAAATATGCGAAATTACTTAAAATAAAAAGCAGGAAAAACCGCCATAAGAAAGGATAAAAATAAGAAAAAGGTAAATAGAAATTCCTTATCTAAATATAAACAACCTAATACAGTGACGTAGAGTCAACGACCTATGAATCAAGTTAGAAATAAAAATTCAATTAAGGCTGTATTTCTTATAGGCAAATTACAGAACGGCAAATAAAATAATCGAGCTGGGAAGAAAATTTGCAAGGAAGGAAAATTAGGAGGGCTCGGGAAATAGTAAAAACCAAAAATACAACGAATAGGACGCTGTTATACAAAGGATGTATGAGAAATGCTTAATGAACATGATATTGTGTTACCCAAAACGTAAATATTTTTAAATTAAGATAAACATTAATCAAATTAACACTTAGTTATCATAAAAATAATTGTTTTAACATTTTTTTTTATCAAAGATCATTTTTAATTAATCTCATATTTAGATATTAAGAATTAATAATATACGTTGATAGCTGCAAAACAAACTTGTACCGAAGTTATTAATTTTGCGGCATGAATATGTTTACCGTGTTTATTTATTATACATCGGAAAATTGTTGTTCTTGAGGGAAAATAATATTTGAAGCTTTGAGGTGACCGTTCTTGTTTGTTTCATTATCCACTGCTTTCCTCACATCCTATTGTTAATGGCAAACATTGTTGAGGACCCTTGTAAGAACGGGTAATTTTGTTCTCTATCGACACTGTCGAGGACTTTTATAAGCACGAGCAGTGTCGGTTCTTTCCCTAATATCCTACCGTTGTTGATCGGCATTGTTGAAGACCCTTATAAGTACGAACAATGTCATTCCATTCTACCGACAGGCAGGATCGGTTCCTTTCTCTCTATCCTACCGCCACCTATACAAACACGCACTAGATGCTGTCAGTGTAACATTTAGTCCTGTAATGGCTAGGGACGTATTTACCGCCCAGTGCTCACCGGTGTCATCATTAGGGGCGCATATTAACTATCACCACCCATCAGGGCTACGGTTACTGTCCCGAGGTTATCGCCGTCGCGTAGAGAACCACCGCCGATCGATGTCAAGTTACAGCTAAGATAATGACGTCCCGCCGCCGGTCAAGTAGTACGAGGCGCCATGCATAGCGGCGCGAATATTTAGTACGAGGCATCGTGAATATAACCGCCGGGTTACCGACTACCATACCGCTACCGCTTGATTAGTACGAGGTGCCGTGAATAACACACATACATACTCTTGCCCTACATATTGTCTATTTGGTTTTCCTTGCAGTGTTTCCTATCTTAGATGGTTAAGTTAGGTCTAGGTCATATTATAAAGTATGAAATACAGGACACGGGATGTTTTAAAACTGTTTGTTCCATTACCTAGTTCAGGTCGTGCACTTCAGGCAATAAAATTGGCAGCCGACAGCCAGTAACTAACACGCGCAATTGACCCCTGGTTTGCCGTTTCTGCACTGTAATAAGCTGCCCGGTGCAAGTGGGCTGTCTACCACATTAGTCCAAAGAGTGGAGTCCGAAACCGATACTCGGTAAATGTTTTAACGATTGGACAATCAAACCGTTATATAGTTCAGAGGATAGTTAGCAGCGCCGATAAGGATATCTCGACCGGGAGTATTTAGTGTAATTATGGGATATCCTTAAGTTAGGGATTGCTTGACCGCTGAATATTTGACCAATGGCGGGGGATACATATCCGCCTACCAATACTTCGCTATCTTAACAGAAAGACATTCGTGAATTGCTATTTTAAAAACGCTATCACAAACTCAAGCAAAAACAGTTACTTTATGACAGAAAAAATAAATGATTAAGTAAAGGTCATAAAGGGAAGTAATATATATATATATATATATATATATATATATATATATATATATATATATATATAAAATAATTGAACATACTGTGTAATAAACAGTGTGAAGGTAATAAAATGATAAAATGAGAAAAATTTTCAAAGTACCTAAAAATCTAAGGATACACAAATTCTTAAAGGTTTTGTTGTTTAGAATTTTTAAATAAATATGTTAACCTAATATGGTTAACATATTTATTTAAAAATTCTACAAAAAAAAATCATTTTGAGCAAAGTAGTTCTTCCAAATTATTATCTTCTGGTTTTTCTCATCTATATTGTTAGCCTTATTAACACATTATTTACTTAAATGTAAGTTTAAAATACTTAAATAACCATCATCTAATGGTCACAAGTTGATTTAAAAGTAAACAGACACAAATTCAACAAAAAATACATAATAATGTGTTAGTTTCAAGTCTCCGTACCATGACATCACAAATCCGCGCTATGTCATTTTATTGTAGTAGTTGTTATATGAGTCCGATCGTTGTGAGTCTATCGCATTCGATTTATTTGGACGATTTTACTGCAACATACATGCCAAAGAAATAAGTGACGCTATTTCTACTCATAATATAAACAATAAAATAATGGAGATGTTTGGGTTTTTGGGTACTTAACCACCATTTTGAATTTCATAAATCTAATAATAGATCTCTAAAACAACTTATGGGTAGAGCGAGGTTTCTTTCACACCCTTCCGTATTTGATCCTGACCAGTGACACAGGGTAGTAAATTAAAATAAATGGATTAGGAAATAAAATCTCGCGACTTTAGCAATATCGCCTGCTAAGTAAAATTTATGGCTTTTTCACAGTCAAGACAGCCATATTTTAAAAAGAAAAACGATTTTCCAATAAACTTCACAGGTATCGAGTGTAACGGTTTGAAATTCTTTATGATCGTATTACTGATTCTAAACGATTTATCGTTCTTTTGTAGCTTTAAACGAAAATTTTTATATAAAAATATCTCTTAATAGGGAAGTCCGACGAGAGATTCTGAAGTTTCCCGGTGCTCGACAACCCTCCTAACTAAAGAATTGAAAGATTGACGACTAACAGTATGACGTCATATCAATATTTAGATATACAAGTAAAGAGGGTCTTCTATTCATTCTACATCCTTAAAAATTTGAATCATTTTTAGCATCAAGTAAAATTTATATAACATGATTTTTTACACCTCATTGCCCTTATATGAAAGAGACGTTGGTTTCTTGGAAGATTTATTGTACTCTAGGCCCTGATATTTGTCCAAAATATCATTAAAGATACATTAGTATAAGGAGGTTAGTTAGAAGCTTGTTGCAAAACACCGTTGTAGTAAACGGTAAGGCAATTTTGTACGTTATACTGTAAATTGAAAACAATTTATCTACCATATTTAGTATGAAGAGACCTGTAAAGTGGACGTTGAAGTATTTTTTGTATATATATATATATATATATATATATATATATATATATATATATATAAGAAATTCTCGGCAATGGGAAAAAGACCATTGACAAATATTCTAATGCTAAAAAGTGCGGATAACTCCAAAGAACATGGAAAAACTCCGGGTCCGAAAAGTGACGACAGCGCTGTTTCGTCCTAGTGTGGGACTCATCAGGCCATTGCATTCGATACGAACTTTTTAGCATGAGAATAACTTCTCTTTTTTATATTTGTTGGCTTAAAACACACACAACAGCTCTCTTTGGGAGATCGTTGGTGTGATACTGAACTTAAACTGTGGAATTCAGAGTTAGTTTGGTTGGCGATGCCGAATAATGCGACCTCTATCCTTGGAGTAGCAAGTTCGTGTGTCGAGTTTTGATATATTGCGTTTTTAATTTACCGTCGCGCCACCACATGGCGGTTTTATACAACATTTGTTGATTTGTGTTATTCTTATGTTAATGAATGAGCCATCGAGATGTCGCCACTGTGTCTTATTTACTATTTTTCAACCGTGAAATCTGTTTGTGGGACACAGATACGAGATAATAGTTCGTACCGAATGCAATGGCCTGATGAGTCCCACACTAGGATGAAACAGCGCTGTGGTCATTTTCTGGACCCAGAGTTTTTCCATGTTCTTTGGAATCCTCCGTACTTTTTACCATGAGAATATTTATCGGCGGTCTTTGTCCGCATAGCCGAGAATTTCTTAGTTTGTTATATATATATATATATATATATATATATATATATATATATATATATATATATATATATATATATATCCTTTTCTCTTTATTTCGTCTTTTCTTGAGTTGAGGTTCTTTATTTAACAAAAAATACAAACAATTGATGTTTCGCCCTTTATTTAAGGCATTTTTAAAATTTTTGATTTATTTACCTTCCTAAAAATATTTTTTATATAATTAAAACATTTACACAAGAACGTATCTACAATTCTAAAAACAAACAAACACTTTAAAACAGTATTTAAATCTTTAAAAAATATGTAATTTTACCGGTATATACCTTGACATTTTGTTTATTAATTATTAATGAAATTCAACCTTTACATCGTCTATTTAGATAGTGAGGATACATGGAATGCGAGTGTGTTTTATTTTTTATATTTTACTATGCACAAAAAAATAAAAAAAACATATTTAATTTTATGTTTAAGAGGATATTCAATTTTTGATGCTTATTAACAGGATCGAATTCTTAAAATTTCATCAAGAAAATATAATATATATATATAAATATATATATATATATATATATATATATATATATATATATATATATATATATATATATATATGTATATATATATGTATATATATATATATATATATATATATATATATATATATATATATATACATATACACATTTTTTTGTTTACTGGCAAGACCAATTGGCTATTTGACTCTATAAAAAATATGTTTCAAATGGATTTCAGCGTAACAACGCAAATTTTATTTATTTTCCGAACAACAAATATTAAGTTTGAACACATGATGGAAAACGCTCCACGTAAGGTTACAACCTTGGTAACATCACATATAAGTAAACAAATAGAATATCAGCTTACTGATATGCGATTAATTTCTGGTATTATGGAACGATTGTAGTGTTAATTACTGATATATTTCTAACGAATTTTTTATAATTTATTTATTTTTCAAGTCACTATTTATAATATCAAATAAATTTTGTGCAAGCCGACAGCAGTAACCACATTATGATTGGACTTTTCTTGAAAAATAATCCTGATGTTTAGGCTGCGGAATTTAACAACGTGAAAACGGCAATGTAAGTATTATTGATAACTTACTTATTCAATTAAATTACTCGAGAGTCATATCAAAAACAAATTTCTTTGGTTTTATAGGTCTGCTAGGGTTTACCTTCTCATTCTAATCAATAAGAGAGTAATAAATGCCTTTGTCGTAGGATATGAGAAAGTTTTAGATAAGGAACACTGATCAAAATTTTTTTTGTTTTTGACTTACTGAATTTTGCCTACATTCTTATACTACAAATTATCGTTTTAAATTACATTTGATTATCAGTTTGACCATTATAATTGATGTTATACAGGGTGATTTCCGGGAAATTTATCGATCGATTGTGGGTAAAATATTTTCAAGATAACGGCACTTCCAGTTATATCGGAAGTAGATGTCAACTTGCTTATTTTAAATAGAACACCCTATATATTATTGCATTTTTGATTAATACGTAAAATTCTAGACATATTTCATGCATAATGTTCTATACTTAAGTCTCACCATTTTGGACATATTTAAATTTTTATGTCAAAAATTACTTTTGCGGACCAAAACTTAACTATAAATTTTTCCTATAAGAAAGTCTTTATTTTTTAATTTGGGTCAGTTTTCTTATAGACGAAGATCGACTTCAGTAGTCTTTTTATGATATTTTGAAAATTATTAGTAGAGAGTGATTAAAAAAGAAGAATAAAAATTATATTTAAAAAACGGTCAAAAATCAATTTTTTTAAATAGAAAGCACTTATTTTTATAATCTAATCATATTAAGCATTAAAAATAAGGACAACTTTGTATAAGGTTGTCTATTCCAAAAATTTGTAGTTTTCAAAATATTGGCAATTCAACATTTTTCTATTGTAAAAATGCTATACGGCTTTTAAGTTTTGTTATTAGTTGGCCATGACGGTGAGGCGTGGCGAAAATAAAGTAATCGAACCCTACAGAATTGTTACAATTTCTGACCATTAATAATAATCATGCCGGGGCGATTAAATTACACGCACGAAGATTATTTAAACTTATTTATGATTTATGGAGAATGTGATAGAGTTATTTCAAGAACATGCGATACATTCGCGATCTGATATCCGGAGAAACATAAACCAAAACCATCAATTGTTAAACGAATTATAAAAAATTTCAAGAACTTTGTATCCACAAAAGCAAAAAAAATAGAAATAAACTAGTTGTTTATAATAAAAATATTAAAACTACAATTTTAGGATATTTCGCTGCATATCCGACAATATCTACAAGGCAAGTAGCATTAGAATCTGGATTACCTCAAACATCAGTTTTAAGGATTTTATGGAAACACAATTTTCATCCCTATGTATATTCCATAGTACAACATTTAAAAGGCACTGATTTTCCACGAAGAGTAGAGTTCTGTCAATTTATTTTACTTCGGTTACAAGAAAATGCTGATTTTTTGGATAATATTACTTGCTCGAACGATACAATTCCCACTATTGGCGCGACTCAAATGCACATCCATTTAGAGAATTAAATTTTCAAGAGTCTTGGCAGTTTTGTGCTATAAAAAATGATGGCGTCGTTGTCCTAGAATTCTACCAAAATACTCTGAATAGTAAGTTAACCATTTTTTCATACTTCTAGATACAAAATACGTTTTTTAACTTATAGGTGAGCGCCATTTCGATATTTTGAGGAATCTGGAAGTGAACTTTTTAAATAACTTGCCGCTGGCTGATCATAGAAATATATAGTCATTTAGTTAACGATCATCTGCAAAACTTGTTTTATGATCAATGGAAAGTCAAGAATGGGCCACATCTTTGGCCTCCTCGCTTCTCCGACCTAATAGTACTTGATTTTTTATTTGGGGGAAAATCAAAAATAAAGGAAACAACACCGCATCAACCACTATGGAAGATTGCATGCAGCGCGTCAGAATAGCATTTGAAAAACTTAATCCTCAGTCAATAAGAAGAGCCACCCATGAAGAGTTCCTGCTTAGGTGCGAAAAATGTTTGGAAGTTCAAGGGCGTCAATTTGAACATTTACTCAAATAATTTTTATAACTTTATTTTATAAACAACTGGTTTATTTCTATTTCTTTTAGCTTTTATAGATCCAAAGTTCTTGAAGTTTTTTATAATCTTTTTAAAAATTGGTAGTGTTGGTTTCTGTTTCTTCGGATATTGGATGGCGAATGTATCGCATTTTCTTGAAATAACTCTATCACATTCTCCATAAATAATATATAAGTTTAAATAATCTTCGTGCGTGTATTTTAACCGCCCCGGAACGATTATTATTAATGAATGTCAAATGGCAAGAAATATTGACGTTTCTGTGGGGTTCGATTGTTTTATTTTCGACACGCCTCGCCGTCATGGCCAACTAATAACAAAACTTAAAACCGTATAGCATTTTTACAATAAAAAAATGTTGAATTGCCAGCATTTTGAAAACTACGAATTTTTGGAATAGACAACCTTATACAAAGTTACTCTTATTTGTAATACTTAATACGATAAAATTAAAAAAATAGGTGCTTTCTATTTGAAAAAATTGACTTTTGACCATTTTTTAAATATAATTTTTATTCTTCTTTTTTGACCACTCTGTACAGGGTGAGTCAACGATTGGATGAAGTAGGTTTGTGCGTTTTCGGTGAAATTAACAAAGAAACTATATTTATTGTTTGATACAGTTTATTTTTACGCAGTTTTTAAAAATATTTAGGACTCTACAGGGTGAGCCAAAAAACTAGGACAGCATAAAGTTGTATTTTTTTAAATAGAACACCCTATATACGAATCATATTTTCGATTTAGCTTATAATTTTAAATCTTTTTTATTAAGGGTTTACTATAACAAAACTTTATAGTTTCTGAGATAATTAAGTTTAAAGAAAAAAAGTCACATTTTCAAGCATCAATTCAATCCTAAATAACGTTTTCAATTTTGTGACAAATATATTCAAATTTGGAATTTAGCAAGGCCAAGGACAAGTTAACATAATTTTTACCTAATATTTGCAATAAAAGCTACAGGGTGTTGAACACATCGGCTCAAATTTGAACAAGTTTAAATGAATAAATATCTATTTTTTTAAATGGTACACCCTGTATATTATTTAATAGAGTAATAAAAACCCTAAAAGTTTTGTTCAATATATCCTATACCTATTTATAATAGTTTTTGAGATATTTCAGTTTTTCTTATTTTCCATACTTTTTTACAGAAATAGTCTTCATTATCATAGTAGACATTTGACTTTTTTTCTTTAAACTTAATTATCTCAGAAACTATAGAGTTTTGTTATAGTAAACTCTTAATAAAAAAGATTTAAAATTATAAGCTAAATCGAAAATACGATTCGTATATAGGGTGTTCTATTTAAAAAAATACAACTTTATGCTGTCCTAGTTTTTTGGCTCACCCTGTAGAGTCCTAGATATTTTTAAAATCTGCGTAAAAATAAACTGTATCAAACAATAAATATAGTTTCTTTGTTAATTTCACCGAAAAGGCACAAACCTACTTCATCCAATCGTTGACTCACCCTGTACTCATAATTTTCAAAATGTCATAAAAAGACTACTAAAGCCGATCTTCGTCTACAAGAAAACTAACCCAAATTAAGTAATAAAGACTTCCTTATAGGAAAAATTTATAATTAAGTTTTGGTCAGCAAACGTCATTTTTGACATGAAAATTTAAATATTTCCAAAACGGTGAGACTTAAGTATGAAACATTACACACAAAATATGTCTAGAATTTTACCTGAAAATTCAAAATGCAATAATATATAGGATGTTCTATTTAAAATAGGCAAATTGACATTTATTTCCGGGAAGTGCTGTCATCTTGAAAATATTTTAGACGGCTGTCCACCATACACGTTAGTACACTCTTAAATTTTCAGATTTTTCCTAATTATAGTTTTCCCACAATCGATCGATAAATTTCCCGGAGAATCACTCTGTATACCTAATAAAAAAATATCATTACTTTTGTTAAGTCTTAAAACATATTTTTAAGTCCATTTTTGTTTAATTGATGAAAAATGGCGGGTGGGAAGGACGGGTTGCAAATATTTTTAAAAAATACAAGAATAGTAGTGATTAAAAAACTTTGGGAACCACTGGTTTAAATAGTAGAGACTAGAGCCCGAAGAAATATGAGATTTTCGCTCTAGAATCATTATATCTTCAAGTTCTGTATTGTTAAGTTATTTTCCGGAGAATCACCCTGTATACCTAATAAAAAAATATCATCACTTTTGTTAAGTCTTAAAACATATTTTTAAGTCAATTTTTGTTTTATTGATGAAAAATGGCGGGTGGGAAAGACGGGTTGCAAATATTTTTAAAAAATCCAAAAATAGTCGTGATTAAAAAACTTTAGGAACCACTGGTTTAAATAGTAGAGACTAGAGCCCGAAGAAATGTGAGATTTTCGCTCTAGAATTCTTATATCTTCAAGTTCTGTATTGTTAAGTTATTTCTTATCAACTCAAACCAGACCAAATTCCAGGTATGTTAGTACCTAAGCTTGAATTTCAAGTGAGTAACTTTTATAAAAGGATCCATGTATGAAACTATTCGCAGCAACAAGTTTTTTTACTAGTAAATACCTCGTCATTCAATCTCGAAGGTTAATGCCCTGGAAACTACTAACTTCGCTGCAGAAACGAAATAAATCTCATCCTGAATTCCGTCAGACACTTAGAAATATCTAAAGTAAGAGAAAAGTTTTATGTAAGGCCCTTTCGGTGCTATAAATACGTTTCTAAGGTCGTAAATGGAAAGTAGAATTTATAGTTCAACTCCGCATCGTCGCAGAACGGTTAAGTGTTTAAGTTTAAAGATAGGATAACATTTAGAAGGTTAATAGAAGCCACTAGTAGAACTATTATTTTCTTTTATTAAGTAAAATTTAAATTTTACAAATAAAAGAAAGAAATTCGTATCTACAGACAAAAAGTATGTCATGCTTTCCTAAATTATGAGTAAAAACCGGCATGTGAAATATAAATTATAATTTGTAATTTTCTGATAAATAGTCCGGGAGGCAGCATTGCAATTTTGCGAGTGTTTTAAAAAGTTCAATTTTTGTAGAAAATGTCAGTTTAAAAATAAGCGAGTCAAGTATCAGTTGTTAGCGTCTTGGTAGAGTTAGCTGTGAGAAAATTCAGAACATGTCGAACAATTAGGAAAAAAAGTCATTTCGTTAGACTTGTAAGACAAATGTTTAAATATTAAAAATTAAAAAGGTAATTAGTCAGCTGCATTGAAAATGATGGATTCCTCGTCGGCTACACTTACAAATCAGAAATTAAAAGTAAGGCTATAAAGTTTCATAAGTCACGAAACTTGTCATCATCATCATCATCATCATTTAGCTTATCCTGTCCACTGCTGAACAAAAGCCTCACTTAATTCCAGCTATCTCTTTCTATTTTGTGCCACTTGTATCCAATTTCCAGCCACTCTTTTTATGTCGTGTGTTCACCGACTAGGAGGGCATGTCTTGGCCTCCATTACATAAGTCTCTTTGTCCACCGTCCATCAGTCATCCTAGCCACATGTCCTGCCCAGTTCCATTTAAGACGTAAGATAGATTTCACCGCGTCTCTTACTCCTGTTGGATTTCTTATGATGTGATTGGGTATTCTATCTGTAAGAGTTACTCCCAACATTGAACGTTTCATTTTTCGTTGCATGACATGTATTCTTTTAATGTTATTTTTTGTCAAAGTAAGTGTCTCAGCCCCATACGTGAGACCAGGCAAGATACACTGATTAAAGACCTTTCTTTTCAAGCATATAGGAAGATTAGATCTCAATATATATCTGAGTCTACCGAATGCCGCCCACGATAAACCTATTCTTCGTGTGTCTGATTATCTCGCATAATACCGATCTCATGTCCCAAGTATTTGTATATATGCATTTGTTCTAGATTTATATTAATTTAATTTTCAAACCGACTTTTTCTGAGGCACCGTTTAGCGTATCCAGTATATTTTGTGCTTCTTGTATATCATCTGTTATTAACACAATATCATCTGCAAAACGGAGATGATTTATCAATTCGCCATTGATGTTGATTTATGCTAAGTCCCAGTTTATCTTTTTCTCTATTATGTGTTTTTGATAATTGCAGCATCAGCAAGCATCAGTGGCCTATTATAGCTCGATATTCGAACTATTCAATATAAAAATCTCAACTAATATAAATTTAATTTATTCAAGATTTCGTCGCTTCAATCATTTTTTTTTATATATTGATGTTATGATAATATCTTTTCTTTTTAGTACAGTATAATTTTATCAGATGAAAAATACATATAAAAATAATGATTAAGTAATAATTATAAAAAAGAAGATATTGCAAATTTCATTTATGAACCGAGATCAATAATAATATATAAAATATATTTTAGAAAATTATTTCTTTATTCATCTTCACTTCAGTCTGTTGTCGTGTGAGATTCATGATTACCTTCTTCACAGTGAATAGAAAAGATGAATAAAGAAATTAGTTTTTAAAATATTATTATTGATCACCATTCACAAATGATATATGTATATATATATATATATATATATATATATATATATATATATATATATATATATACAGGTGTGGAAAATCCAAAACAGAACCTCTAAAAAATGGGAATGTAACAGAAAGACCCGTTTAGCCATGTTGAAGAAGTGAAATAAAGCATACGTTGTATCGTAGCTTGCTTTCTGGTTTCCAGCAAAGATGGTTGGCGCGGTCATTAAAACACAGTGGGTTGAAAGCACGGATTGATTATTAAACATAAAAATCGGATCCAACATAGCAGACTAAATCTTTAAAATCATGAAAATAAGTTCGAAAAACGTCTAATGTGGTTTAATAGCTGTTAAATATGCAATTTAAAAACAAAATAAAAAGAATAATTGTATTTCCATGAATAAAATATTCCACTTGAGTCCAAGTTGCATTTTAAAAATAATACCATAATAATAAATATGTGGATATCGATAATCGTTAAAATGGTAAAAGTACTTTTTCCGCTATGCTTAGGACTTCTTAACAAGTACCAATGCAAATAATTTGTAAGTAATATAATATTTATTGATTTACACAAATGAATAAATAATACGACTGTAATAAAGATAATAAAAATAACTTTTTAATCATTGCCTTCTTTGTTAACAGCTCTTTTCTCATTCTCCAATACGTACGAATCGTTGTCCTAATCCTTACGATGTCAAAAAACAGTGTAAGGATCCATCGACGCCAAAAGTTTTGGAACACATCCTCCATATTTTTCTCGAGAAGATTTTCGGGCAAAGTCTAGGTGATAGTTTCTTATTAATTGTATTGAGTTTGCCGATACTTGGTGGAACTCCATGTCATAAAAGATAACGTAGTAAAACTCGATTTTCACTTAAAATTCCACTTTAATTGAAACTTGAATAACATTCATGTTTCGCTACACGGTAGCTTTATCAAGAATGAATACAATTTCTTATGTCTTTTCTAAAACTTACATGGTAGATGTATATTTATTTATTAAAAAGCTGATTACGAAACAGTTTGTAGAAAAAAATTATTTCTACCCACTGAAAGTCACATTTCAACGAACAGTAAGTTTTTTACACCTTAAGCTAAAGAAATTTTTAAATATTTAAACGACAATTAGCGTCTAAAAACCTGTGAATTTTATGATACAAATTCTATTTGCTTGATTTTGATTAATGCTTTCTTATAGTCAGTTACTTCTGAAATGTAGGTTTTTAAGAAACATATTTTACAGTATTTTATGTCTTTTCCATGTCATATTTACCTAAAAAATAGGACAAGTGTGAAAGGAAAACATTTTTATGAAGATTAATTTTCATAGTTGTCATTCGTTTATTCTGAAAAACGACATGCGATCTTTAAAACCTATAGAAAAGTATACTAAAAATGTAATTATTTTGATAAGTGTTAATAATTAGTTTCTATATTAAGGTTTTTTTTGCGACATTTACCTTTTTAGTGTATTAAGTAGTGACTTTGACACAGGCACGGATCTAAGGGAGGGGGCGATCGCAACCCCCCCCCCCCTCCAACGAGCTTTGAGTTCAGAAAATTAGACCTGATTCTGCCTCTTATATTAAGAATGTGTATGCTGCTGGTATCTCCTCCCCCGTCGACAACTTGTTTTTTCCTGCGATAGCCCCTCCCCCAAGAGCTTCGAATTCCGAAAAATAGACCCGACCCTGCCTTTTACATTAGAAATATGTTGACCGTGTTAGTGGCGTTTCCTCCCTACATCGACAACTTACTTTCGCTTGTTATACTGTACTTTAGTGATATCGCTGGATCGGCCCCTGCCTTGACATATATACAGAAATTATCTTGTCTTTAGATGGTCAATCAGCGCTAAAAGCTCCCAGGTCAAACAGGAGTCTAAGTTGATTTAGGACAATAGGTAAGTCCTAAAGTAGCTGGCAAGAAACGCCTGGATAACACTGATATGGGCACAAGAGTAGCAGAAAAGGATTGATTTTTTTGTGTATCTAATTTATGTTTTTTTAATTAATAAAGGTATGATTAGTTTGTAGTTCTAAAACTCCTTCCCGTTGAAAGAATTGTAAAAATTCAGTATTAGAATGACAGGGAGTCTACGGAAAACAGAAAAAAAAATTAGATAAATAGTTTATAAATATAGGAAAATATTTTTTAAAAATTTAGGGAAGAGCTGGTGAAAATTCCAAAAATATTCGAACAAAAGTCTCAGGATGGGAATGTGCAGGCCCCCAAGTTCGCGGGCACTGACTTTAGTGATATTTTGATTTCTTTGCATATTTTTAATGCATTTAGTTTAGACCTGAAAATTTTGGGTATTAATTAGTTTCTTGTTTAAATTATTCTATTTTATCAAGGACACACATATGTTTAGTCTAGGTACATTGTTTGCTACATGAGAATGCTGTACATTTTAAAACCTCAACTAACATGAACTCTTTCCACGAAGTAAGTTATATAGGTAAGTTCGCATTCCAGAAATTTGAATCTCTTGAAGCATGGTGCCATTCATTCTCATTGAAGGTGTTCTACTGTCACAGAAACTGCAAATCTCATCAACAACTTTGTTCATTTATTTAAAATGATATATCAGAGGGTAGTGTCCTGTGAACTGATTTGTTATTATTCATGTTCGGAAGTTTTTTAGCATTCCTCGGTGATGGATTTGTGAATTTTTTCGTTTGTCTAAGGCCAGGCATATTACCCCACATCAATTTTATCTGATTTTATTCCCTGCTTTGAAGCTCCTTATATATCTTTTAGGTAATCCATAGAAAGGATCCAGAGCTAGATCAAGAGTTCTTGCCATTCTCTTGCGAGATTGAAATAAGAAAATGGATAGCCTCGCAAAAGAGTGGCAACAATTCTTGCTTCATAAAAGCTACAATCATGGATTTTGTTTTAATTAAATTCAGACCTTGCAATTGCAAGCTAACGTAGTCAAATTTGGTAAACAAAACTGTTAAATAGACAATGTCTGGTTTTCATTTGATTACACTTTCTTTTAAAATTTGATATTTAGCATCCAAAGACTGGAAAATAGTGTCGAAAATTAAAAAAAAAATTGTCAAAACTAAGTCTTTCGATATTCGGCGTATTTCAGTAAAAAGGAGTAATTGAAAGTTCTCGTCGTTTTTTCATAGCATAGTAAAAATAATCTCGAATTGAATGCTTTTCTCCGAATTTCGATAACTGCGCTTAAGACGAATTAAAGACATTGATATGTAATCTGTTACTCAAATTTTTAGGGACTAAATGTTATCAATTGATGATGCAGTGAATTACAAATACCTGGGGCACATTTTGTTTTAAATGGCTAATAAAACCACATTAACGTCCAACCATGGCAGGTGATCCATCTGTTGCTGAAGTATTTGATAAGTTGGCAAGATTCTCGCAAAGAGTTATTCTTCATGGATTTCTTCGTCAATAACAAAACGAACAGATGCCAATAATGGAACTTCGTCACCAGGTAAAATGGTCTCGTCTAGCTGTATGGAGATCTGGGTCTTTTTAAGATAATTACACAAGAAGCTCCAACATCAGGATTGATTTCATCAATGTGTCTTTGGACTGTGTTGTTGCAAAAAATGATTATTTTGGGTATATCATATGCAGGTTTCTACAAAACAGTTTTAACACCATCTTCAATAGCTGGAAAAATTAGCTCTTGCCCAGATAGTATATGATTTTTCAGATGTTGGTATCAGTAGAGAGATATTGTAAAATTTCCGCAAATCATCATGGTGTCCACCATGGATCTCTTCTGAAGCATTTTTTTTGTGTTTGAAAGTATTTCCAATTTTTACCCATTCAATCAGATGATCTCTCAACTTGGAGGGTTTGATAGTGCTATTGCTTCAAACTTTCTTGGGTATAAAGCACATAGTCAGGTTTTTGTCCGACAATAATGGAATGGAACTGAATTTTAAATAACAACGTTTTAGATGTGAATAAAAATCAAGCTGTTTAAATATGATAATTAAGCAATTCGAAATTGATTCCTCACGTAAAACCTTATTTTAATCTTTACGGATGTCGTTGGCATTTCTTGTTAGGTAAAGAGGAATAGTGTACCGTTGAATTTTGTCTAAAAAAACTCAAATAGAGAGTAAATAATAATGACTGCTACAACGAAAAATTATCAAAATAATTAAAAAAATTGTTGATTCGAATATTAAATGTACTTACTTACTTTTATTCACCCAAACAAGACAATTTTGATCTACTTTAAATGATATTATTGTATATCATAGTATATTATGACCATTTTTATTTTTGGAAAACAAAACTTATCTTTTTAATATTAGTTTACATTTTAGAGATACTTGACGTTATTTCTCCCTATATAATAACAGTGTCATCGCCAGAGTCCACGTGGTATATTTGTATTGTTATAACAATATACGTTGCCAAATATAGGTTTCATCAAGTTAAGGAAATTTTAGACAACTTGGCAACCCAGCATAGGGGGATCGCAAGAAATTACACCCCTTATACGAAGTCCCAACCCCCAGGGCTTAAAATAATGGAGATAGCTATTTAAACCCATGTACATCGGTGTCTGCTTTGTATTGAACAGCCCCTGTTTACAAACAATTACAAACGCCACTATTGCGGAGCTATTATGGAATTGAATAGAAAATTCTCGAATATTCTTTAAAAATGTAGGAGCCATATTTGGGTATATAAGCAGCTACAAAACGGAGGGTTTAGTCGGTCGAAGTTAGTGAGTCGAATCGAATAGTTAAGATTGTAAGACGTCTCGAAAGGGTGTAAACAATACAGATCACTTCATTTATGCTTGTGGTGAGGTGACTTTTGCATCTCAGAAGCGGTCTGTTACCCCTATTGATAAAAAAGACACATCAGCTTCATTTTGTTTGTAATATTGGGGATCAAGACAAACAGTGGGCGCCACAAATCTGCTGTAATGCATGTGCTGAGAAACTGGTTAAATAGTAAAAAACGATCTATGCGGTTTGCTGTCCCAATAATCTGTAGTGTCTTCAAATAATGTTAATGATTGCTATTTCTGCATCATACCTCGTGTTGGGCAAGCCACAGGTGTATCCCAGAAGAAAAAGTCTGTTATCAACTATCCAAATATACCATCTGCCATGAGACCTGTGCCTCATAGTGATGAACTTCTTATTCCAGAACCCCTAGAAACATTCACTTACGAATCAGATAATAACGATACAACGATTTCTCAAGAAGACGATATAGCGTCAACATCAAGAGATCCTGATTTGACACCCAGCACGTTATACCGCCTACCGCACAAAATAATCCAATCAGAATTAAACGATCTTGTGAGAGACTTAGAAACTTCCAAAAGTAAAGTAGAGTTACTAGGATCAAGATTGCAGCATTGAAACTTATTAGAAGACGATGTTTCAGTATGTATTTTTCGTAAACGCCATAAAAGCCTAGTACTATTTTATAACATGGAAAAGAACTTGGTTTTCTGCAATTACATGGGCGGTTTATTGACGGCTTTAAATATAAACTATAAGCCAGAGAAAAGAAGATTATTTATAAACAGTTCAACATTGAGTTTAAAAGCAGTACTACTGCACATGGGAAATATTTTACAGTCTATTCTTTTTGGATATGCAGTTTACATGAAAGAATCATACGACAATATGACGTACCTATTGACAAGTTTAAAGTACGATGAGTACCAATGGCAAATCTGTGGCGATTGAAAGGTGATTGCACTTTTACTTGGGTTGCGGCTAGGCTACACCAAGTTTTGCTCTTTTTTGTGTGAATAAGACAGTCGGAAAAAGGCACTTCATTACAAGAGAAAAGACTTATCCGTTCGACAATTATAAGAGCCAGGTGAAAAAAATGTACAACATATGCCGTTAGTAGACTTCAAGAAGATTATGTTGTTAACACTGCATATCAAATTGTGCCTAATGAAAACTGATTAAAGATGGGCCAGCTTTTCAGTACCTGCGTCAGAAATCTCCAAGGCTAAGCGAAGTAAAAATGAAAGAAGGTATTTTTGTTGGGCCACAGATTCGAAATATTCTGAAAGACAAACATTGTGACAGCACTTTATCAGATACTGAAAAAAATGCTTGGTCTCTAATTTCTTCGGAAATAAAAAAGTTGACAATTACGTTACTCTTGTTGAAAATATTTTGTCATCATATGAAAAAAATGGGTTGCAATATGTCTCTAAAGATCCATTTCCTACACTAACATCTGAACTTTTTTTCTGATAACTGCGCAGCTGTAAGTGATGAGCAAGGCAAAAGCTTCAATCAGGATATATCAATAATAGAGAAAAGGTACCAGGGAAAGTAGAATGCTTCCATGCTTGCCAACTACTATTGGACTCTTGTTAGAGATGCTCTAGAAACAATTCACAAAAATAAAGCAAAAAAACCGGATATTTAGTGCCTCTACAAGTGAAAAAGTATGTATTTTTTATTATTTTGTTAAAAATAAAATAAAAATAAACTTGTTCTTGAAACAGCCACAGCAACTAAGTTTTTACTTTCATAGTCATTTTTGTGTTCAGCGCCCCAAAATTAACAAAAAAATACAATTTTTATACAAGATACAACAAATAAACTAAAGTTTGTTGCGGAATGTAATAGACAAATTAAAAATGTCAGTGCAAGTCTGAGCCGCCTTCCTTGCAGCTCTAGTTTAAGTCTAGACATGTTTATGTGCTCATTGCGTTTCTATTAAATGTTTTTATAAGTTACAAGAAGTATGGCCAAAAAGCAAATTTACACATTAGTTGAAATTACTTAAGTAATACATAAATAGAATTTTTTTTTGTCTAATTTATTGTATTATTTATGTAGATAGAGATAATCTTTGTTAGGTACATTACGATATTAAGGGACGGCGTAAATTTTGGCGATGATCTGCCTAAATAGGTTCCACTGTTGTCGACCTCCATTTATATCTCAGACACCCTCAATTTTTTTTCCGTTGATGTGGATCCCTTGTACGCCTCATTCGACCCCTGGGGTTTCATATGGACTAGTCTGGGAATTAATGATTTCATGTCTTCAGAAAGCGCTAAATTTATGTAATATTAATAACTGTGAAGTTTACTTATATTGAAAATTAACTGTAAGTTAGAAAAGCGGCTTTACTCCAACGTCTTCTGTCTTCCGCTGCATCTTTCCAAGTATTAATATCAATATCTATCGTTGCGAGATCATTCTTGACGTTGTCCTTCCCTCTAAGTTATGATCTTCCTAAAGATCTCCTTGCCTCTGGTGTTTCTTCCAATATAATTTTAATAAGCCTGGTGTCTTTGTTTTTCTGAACGCGGCCGTTCCATTGAAGTTGATGTGCTTTCAAAACAATATCAGGACTGTTGTATAGTTTTGCTTTTTGTGTATACTGTATTGGTTTCTTGAATCCCGGAGAAGACCAAATATTTTTCTAAAAACAAATTTTTTAGAACCTGTTAATACGTGCGCGTCTTGTTCTGTCAGCGTTTATATCTGCAATTATTTAATTATTGAGAAACCTAAAATTTTATTTCAAATATAATCAGATGTTATTAAAAAATTCAGTAGGGTGATTTGTTCTTCTGTATTTTGAGAGTGAATTTGAGATCCAGAATAGCTCATAGTCCAATATCTTCAAGACTTTAATAGAATTTGCATATAGCGACCGCACTATTTCTAGGATAAAATAATACAAAACTCTGGACTGGGCGTTGTTTAATATACATGTTGTTTAGTTGTTTACCACACAGTTTAAAATATTCGTCGCGTGTTCCTAAAATAACACGTTTTTTTTTATTGAACTTCCAGTTTATTTTTGTAGAGTCATTTTATTCCTTTGTTTTTGTAATTATTTTTATGACTATTTTTGGCTAATTTTATTACGAAACTATAGATCCTTAAATTTCTGGCAACTTGTTGTTTGATGGTTTCTTTTGCGTCACTCTGTGTTCATTTAATGCGGACGGCGAAATGTGAACTATTTTATTAACCGACTTCAAATAAGGAGAAGAAGTTTTCAATTCGCTTTCTATATACAGGGTGTTGTTCGAAATTGGTGATGACATTAATGCAATCTCGCAAACTATAAGAGGTATAATGGCTGTTAAATGGAGAAAATTTTAGACAATTATGTCAGTAGGTTGTGCATCGGTTCTGCTTTTTGCGTTTTTGAGATATAAAAAAAAAGAGTGAAATGAAACATTTCCTTAAATTGGTTATAGCTTTTTTATTTCCCAATATTTTTCAACACTCTTGTATGGCCACTTTTTATGCAGAATTCATCTGTTTAGTCAAACTTTGGTCACACTGTTTCCGTTTTCTGGAAATATCATCAACTTTATTTTTCCTTATGACCGCCATATTGGAACTCATTGAAAATCATCTAATTTTATTTATAACGCTAAAAATAATATTTAACAACATATAAATTTTAAATCATTCTTTTACTTAAGAATAAATTCAAATCGATAACAACACCTTTTCAAAAAACTGCGTTTCCTGCTGTAAAAGTGTTATTTAATAATTACAAACTAAATGTCATTCTAAGGTTCAAAATATCTACCATTTTCTTGAATACACATGACATTTTTATGAAACGGCTCTAGTTACACAATGAATGGTATTGCGATTGATATTACCAAGAATATTGAGAGTTCTCTGTTCAAAAACTCCTCTGCTTTCAGGGCGATCATATACCTCCTTTCTTACATATTCTCATATAAACAAGTTTAAAGGTGTTAGATTCGGAGACCTAGCAGGCCAGCGCATATGACCACTGTTGGGGGTTGTTTTTTCATCAAAAGTCTTCGTTAAAAATGTTTATACTTCCCTGGAATTATGTGAAAGGCAACCGTCTTGCTGAAACTACACATAATCAAACTGATCATTTACTTAAACTTCTAGAATGAAAAGAATAATTTGATTTTGTAACATCTTTAACCTATCAATATTGAGTCATAAATAAATGTGCCAGCCACAATTTACTAAAACTAATAGAGAATAAAAAAGATAAATCGTAATTATCACAATATAAATAAATACATTTTGAAGATAAATAATTAAAGCATTTCACAAAAATGGTAATCATTTAAACCTAAATGGAATATTTCTTACTGATCATTTCACACCACATATAAAAATCAATTGTGCTTGGTTCTCTTAATTGCGGGTTTTCAAGAGCACATTAATGGTGATTATTTTTATTAAAAACTCTAGAATTACTGAAATGTGTTTATTTGCCCATAAAACTTTATCGGAAAAGGCGAGATTTTCTAGACATTTACCAACATAGGAACTACAAAAAAAGACTCTTCTATTAAAATTACCTTATTGAAGTCCTTGTGCAATTATTAGTTTATAAGAATGGTATTTAGTAACTTTAAAACATCATGAATAGTCGATTTTGGAATATTAAGCTAGGTGCCAGCAATTCTGGTAAACGACGTCGGATTATCATTAAAAGATTCAAAAATGTTTCTATTACAATTCTAGTTATTTTTCATATAATTTATCGGGCGAGATTTTTCGAAACTACCAAACTCAAGTAAGTTTTTAACCACTTTAGGAAAATAAGCTCTTCTGTGCTGTCATCATTTGGAGTTAATATCAAAATAATTATCCATGGCTCTGATCGCATTTTTTTCATTTCTGACGTAACATTCCAGCCTGTCAATTGTCAAAAATTTAATGACATTGTAAAAATGTTTATTAAAACGTCAAAAAGCGCACTTAAAAATATATGTAAAAGTTGGATTTTTGAATTTCTTTTAGGTTCGAAGTCTATTAAATAAAAAATTTACAATAACATAATCAATATATTAGCTTGACTTAATTTTTAAGTTTCTTATTAGGAGTTTTTAATGCTTTTGAAGTATTTTCACCTAGAGTAAACTCAAGGTAAAGAAATAATAAAGTGTTTTTGATGAGTTAAAAATCCAATATGGTAGTCATAAGGAAAAACAAAGTTGATGATGGTTCTGGAAAGCCGAAACGTTTTATCTAAAATTTGACCGAATAGATATATTCTGCGAAAAAAGTGGCCATACAGAAGTGTACACAGATTTAAAAAATATTGGGAAATAAGAAAGTTATAGCCGATGTAAAAAAATGCAAAATTTTACTTTTTTTAATATTTCAAAAACGCCGTAGCCTACTGACATAATTGCCTAAAACTTTCCCTATTTAATAGCCTTTCTATCTCTGTTTTTGATTTTTTAAGTAACTCGTATTCAAATATTTCAAAGTGGTTTGAAAATAAGAGGTTTCTTGACCCGTGAAATTCAATTTTATTCATAGTTTTGAAGTTACCTATTGAGGGCGCCACCTACTGCACTGAGTCGTAACTTTTTGCACGTTAGTGTATCTTTCTTTTGAATAAAAATAAGTATTTTTTGTTTATTTTACATAAAAAGTACACTCTACAAAAGTCGTTACGAATAATGATTTTGCAAATATTAGCTTTTAAAATTTCCCGTCATCAAATCATATTAATGTTTTATTCACAGAATAATTTATAGTGAATCAATTGAACATAAAATTAAATTCTGAATTTTAGATACTTTTATTTTGGTAAATTATAACATGGATGAAAAATTATAAGAAATATTGACTTGTAAATAAATAGTCGGAGATGTCAAAGAAAACATGTTATACCTTCTGGTCAAAAAGTATTATTCAGTAAAATGAATCGATTTTTTCATTTTTTTTCCTTTAAAATAATCTCCATTACAAGCAATACACATATTCCAAAGCTTCCTCCAATCTTGAAAACACTTTATCGCCTCAATCATCTCAAAACGCTTTCCGCGAAGTGGTAACTTCTATCGTGGGAATATGAAAAGTCACAAGTCGGGTGAATACGAAGCTTTAGGAAAGGTATGAATGTTGTTTTTTGTGAAATAGTTGCGTACAAGATGAGAGTGTGAGCTGTTGCGTTGTCGTGGTGACAAATCACGAGTTGTTTCTCCATTATTCTGGCCTCTTGTGGCGAATATTTTTCTTCGAACGTTTTAATACGCTCACGTGATACTCCTTATTTACTGTCTGGCGTGGCTTAAGAAATTCAGAGTGGACCACACTACGGCAATCAAAAAAACAAAGGTCAACAAAGCCTGATTTTGAATCACCTCCGTTGTGGTTTGTTGGAGTTTGGCTCGTCTGTGAAGCACTATCTAGATGATTATTGATTAATTTCGATATCATATTCATACACCCATGTCTCGTCAGTGGTAATTATGCCGCTGACAACATTTTGGTTCAAAGAAAGCGTTTAGCGACATCAATCCGATGATGTTTCTGCATCAAACTTAGCACTCTTGGCACAAGACAGGCTTCAACTTGTCTGATGTCGAAAACATTTGTGCATAACGTTCTGAACCGATCCAAACGAGATACCAAGATCGGCTGGTGTCTCCCTGATGCTCACACGATGAGCTGCGAGGACGATTTTCTTTTTTGATGTTTTCGTCAGTCACACTGGTAGATCGACGACCGGAACTAGGCAAATGATCAACCACATCACGGCCCGCTTTAAACTCTTTATATCACTTTCACGCTTGTATTTTCGATATTGTCCAGTTCCTGTAGGCTACCGTTAACATTTTCAATGCTTCCGCACATGATATTTTGTTCGAAACACAAAATTTCAGACAAACTCATTGCTGAACTAAATTCGACATTGCAAAATTCATCGAACACAACAAATACTTATTTACAAAGCTATCATGTACAAACTTGCGATAAATTGCGCTCAAACAGATATTTGAGTGCCATATGACAGATGTACCAACCTGGAAAAACAAAGATTTTGACAATACCTCAAGCGCGGTGCGAAATTATGGGTACTTTTTGATAAGAAGGCACTCATGTACAATACAAATAATAATTATTAAAAAAACGATTACTTTTAGTCAAGGAATGTTCACATTGATTTCTGTTTGGCTATGAGGTGATTAGACGATCGATTAATTTTAAAAAACGCTGTTCATTTCGAAATGATTCCACAAAATTCTCAATTTTCTGTCATATTACTATCGAATATTTGTTTTATCTTTATAAACAACATATTTCATTCATCACTATAAACAAAAACTCACCTAGGTTGACCACCGCGTCCCCTGACATATCGAACGATTCTAGGAACTAATATTTAAGTAGATTCTAACCGTTCTAACAATATTTGTTGCGGTACCATCTTGCATGAAAATCATATTTTATCTTTATCTTAGTGGTCAATTATCCAAAAAGTTGGCGAGCTAAAGATTTGGAGAATATTTAGGTTTACTTTGCAATAATAAAACTTGTGTGAAAACAATAAAATAAAAAACTTGAAAGTATATATTATTAATTTCTTTAGTATACCACCACTCATATTGACCACTTTAATGCCCTCCAATTGCCCCTGGACCCGCAGATGCCCCCTTGAAAAAGGCTTCAGCGCCCACTGAGGGATGTTATCGCCTCCATAGGAAACCTATGCTTTAGCATGAAAAATGTTCACATATTTTTTCAGTAATGACACTAACGAATGACAAATTCATCTAATTTATGTAAAATTTAATTCAATAGTTGAGGTTTTATTATCCGATGGTTACGTTGAGTTTTGTGGACGATTAGGTAGTGATGCTGCCGGGCTTGTTTGATCTTTAATTATGTTAACAAGCCTCTGCAATATTTATAAATAGTGACGATTACAGATTAGCCCAGCAAAGACCGAAATTTTAATTGTGAACTCTGATGCCACTTTTAAAATTACATTAGATAAATGATGTTTAGTTCAGTCCGGTAAATTTAGGGAGCCAGCAGCTTCATACTAGTTGAACTACAAACTGCCATACTTCATCTACAATATCCACTTAGTCAGTAAATAATTTAAAGATTTAAAAAAAAACTTCAGTTAATTTCACTTTCATTTAAAATTTAACATAAAATTAAAAAAGTATTTGTAATTAATGATAACTTAATTTAATGTTGAAGTCCGTTTTGAAGATAGCTACGGACAATTTTAAAATATGAGAAGACGCAGTGTCGCTTACAACGGGTGATAGAAGTAAAATAAATGAAATGAAAAAAAATTAATATATTAAATTGTAAGCGATATAGTAAGTGTTTATAGAAGCCTGAACACATTAGTAAGATATGACAGCTGCGTGTCATAAAAAATATTAATCAGAACACAACTGAATGCCATATTACAAAATTGACAAATTCTAATTTTCTTATATCCAATACTGTAGGCGTTTGCCTGAACCAGAAAGTAAATTCCAGTAAGGAAAGAAAATAAACGCCAAAAAAGGTAGGGGAAGGAAATACCCTAAAATAAAAACAAAACATCTAAAACACTAATAAGTTTTATAGTTTACTGTAAAGCTAAAAGTTAGTTTTAATTAAAGTCAAATTCTTGAATTTTAGTTAATAAATTTTAATATCAAAATATCCACTGTTAGTATTATCACCTCCCCTTGTATAACATTATAGAAATTATAGTAAATTGTTGCCCAGATTTTAAAATAATGTACAACTAACAGAGAAATACCAATTAGGTGTTGGGTGCTTAGTAAATGTCAAAAATAAAAAGATAAAGAAAACAAATAATATTTCCTGAAATAAAACTAATTATTAATTACGTAACCTGTGATCGAAGGTATTATTAGATTAAAAAAACTTACATTAAAACGGATACATCTATAAACTGCTTTATACAATTAAGAATAGCAAATTTATCTTACCAAAATGCACAAAACTTATTGGGAAATATGCAAGTAATATTGCACAAAACCACGTAATTCAATTTTAATTAATATAGTACTAATATAGGTTCTCAATATGAAGCCAATAATTTGATCTGTTAAAAATATTACTATTTACCTATAACAATAATTACCATTCCTTACTTATAAGAGATAGACAGGTTCGACTTAAAATAAAATTAAGCAAATTTACCAAATAAATGTATCCTAAAACAAAAATTAGTTCGGTCACCTCATGGTATATAGATTCCAGAGATAATCATACACACCGAGTAGTATTCCAGAGATTAAGATAAGGAAACAAGTTACTCCATTTAGGTTGAAAATTGTAGATAAAAATAACTAAAAAACTAATATCAGCAGGCAGCAGCATAAAAATCTCTATATATTAAAATCAGATATTACTTTAAGATTCACAGGTTGTTCGGAAAACTTAAGAATTTTGAAAAAAAAGAACCTCTATAGAGTTTTGGGGACCCTTATGTCATAATATACGTCTAAACGAATCATAAAATGCACAATGGGGCGAATAAATATAAAGAATGACCTAAGAACAAAAAAAAGTCTGCATCACATGTGTACTTACTTGTGAAATAAATCCTCCAGAGAAGAAGTGGTTACTCAATAATCTTTAACATAATCACGGCAAAGATTAAACGTAAGATTTAAAAAACAAAAGAAACCGAAATGTGTATCTTTCTAAAAACAACTAGCTCAAAATCCCATCCATTGGAGTCAATTATTTCGGATACAAGTTGCTTTTCACTTTACGGCTTTGTTAAGATCAAATGGACCGAGAAAAATGGTGTTTTCTTCCAAAGAGCTAGTAAAAGAATTGTTCGAAAAAATAGCGATAATGAGATTGACCAGATTGACCACAATTGTATTTAATCCAGTACAAGAGCACAATTGGATCTGCCTAGATAACTTTATTAACAATAAAAAGACACGTTAATCAGTACAACTCCTGAATTTTAATGTAGATACTAAATGAATAAAACACAACAAATATTATTTTACTGTAGAATAAAATCAGAAAAATTATTCTATCTAATTTAAATTTATTTTGGTACAATTAAACAGAATTCCGTACAATTACTCGAGACCTTTGAACATTATTGAATAAAGAAGCATACACTTTGTGGTCAACTCGGAAGCCCATTAAACAAAGTACAGTTAAAGTTCTCTGACGTTGAATATTACCTGACTCACAAATCATTTAACAGATGGTATCAATAGCATCAATAATCAATAAATAAATATTCATGGGTACGAAAATGAAATGGTTTTAAATAATGGGCTAGGATACCATGAAATTATACTTAGTATTCAGAAAGCTAAGAGAGTGACCGGTTGCTTCAGCTAACTTTGGTGGGATACAATGGTCTCTTTTAATATTAAAGAAGGACTGGAACTTGTGAAAGCAGTGGTTTGTTATGGTTGTGAAGTTTGGATCATCAAAAACGAAATGAAGTGCAGACTGTTGGCAACTGTATTGGAGTATCTCAGACCGAGCCTCACAATATTGAAACTACTAAAAACTACGTAATGATGAAACCAGAAATTTCCTGAAGAGGTTTGGTCATGTCATGATAATGATGGAAAAGCGATCGTCAAAACGAATTTTCTAGTGGAACCCACTATAGTACAAAGAGAAGAAGACTGAAACAATCATTAAATGAGCGTATGCGACATGCTATGGAGTCAAGGAATTTATGGGAAGATGGTTTATTTGACAAAGAGTTCTGGAGACGAGTAGAAGGCCACATCTGTAATGGATTTTATTATGTTTACATGACAATAAAATATTTGCACTTTATGGATTTTCATTTTCTATTGCTTCATCTGTACAATAGTTTATTATAAATTTGTGTTTCTTTATGTATGGTAAGTCTACGTATATTCCTCTCAAGATGGTAATTGTTGTGAGGGGGGGGGGGGGTAATTTTTATGTGTTATATAAATATGGAGTTTCTATGAAATTTTAATTTTGATCAAAGCATAAATATCTGCAAAAAATGAAAGATAATAAATTTTTTCCTTGGAAATATACTAAAACTCTTCAAAAAATCCCCAACAAAGTCTCATCCCTTGCTTAACACTTCAACATTGTTGTTAACACACAGTAATAACTGGAAAATATTACTATAAATCATTTTTTAAAGCCTTATAAAGTTAAAGACCATACGAAACTGACATAATACATTCATCATCTTTACAAAGTTCTGTTATAAACTTTTATGAGCTATAAAATGCGGTGTATTACTTAAAGCGTTTTAGTAATTTTCTTGGGATAAAAACATTTTTATAACTCAGTTCTATTTAATTTTTTCACATACTGAATGAGAAAAAATTGATTCGAAAAATTAAACTTATTAGTAAAATTGAGGCAACGCGGCAACGTCGATCCTTGCGATTACCCTCTTCACTTTTGCTAGGTTTTATATTACCCCGATCGGTGCTGCGATGAATGAATTTCAATGATAATTACAACATAGTTACGGTGTTTGATAATAATAACATAATTATGTCACTATTTTTGTCTATTTAGTAGTTTCAGCAGATATTTAGTTATACTACACGTTTTCAGATTTAATTATTTGTTTAAAATAGATGTACTTTTAGGCATTGATTGAAAAAATTAAAACGACATTTCGCGGAAATCTTTAGGCTTTGTGATAGTCCATTTTTCACGTATTTTCAAGATTAGGTTGTCAATACTTTACTTGTAACATTTATTAATTTTTTTCTACAATCTTAAAAATGGGAATAAAAATTTTTTGAAAATTACGTTTTTATTTAAAACCGAAAACAATTGTCTCAAAGTTTTACTAATTGGAATTGCGATTTTAAAACAATTGAACTAAAATTTAAATAGAATAAAAGACAATCATACCAACAAATAAAATAATCCAAAAGTTTTTTCGCCATAACGGTCGTTCAATATCTTAAATTTCTGGGTTTAGACTTCAAAACAACAATTCTATAAAAACCAAAGTTTTTCACTAGAATTTTAGAAAAGTGGAATAAATAGAGTAAGCGGTGGTATTACTGCGGTTGATTCAATACTTTCATCATTCTTTATGCGAAATCTTTTAATTGCAACTTTTTTTACCGAAATTTTGAATGCTCTAGTTTAATTACGTAAAAAAAACGTTGATCAAAGTAAAAAATTGAATATTTAAAGTATAATTTAATTTGTGCTGGTTTTATTGCGAAAATAAATGTATTACTGTCCAAAAATCATGTAACATCTAATATTACGCGCCTATTACTGTGAAATTCGACAGTTTCGATTTGAGGTTTGAATACATAAATATATAGGTATGTGATTAATAATGAGGAACCTATATGCATTTTACAAAGAAAAACTTAAACTCGCATTACATCCTATGAATTAACAATCATTAGTGCAGGTAGCCACCATAGATATAATATAAAGATACTAGTGATGAGTGGTACCTCTCGTCATTGGATACCCTTGTCATCTGATTAAAATTAGAATGAGAGGTACTACTCATCGAGAACGCTCTATCTCTTTAAAAGCGGGACTTTCTTCTATAGGATCGCCAGTCTAGATTCAGTAATATTAATTTCTTGTCTATGGCAGCTAAGGCTGTGAGGTTATGAAAACATTGATTGGGCTAATTTACTCTGTGGTAATATATGGTCATATTCTTATTGAGAGTTTCATTTTAATACTGCGGATTTAATTTCAATTAAAATACTTATCCAACAATTTATATGATGAAAATATGATTTTAAATCTTTTCAGATCCGCAGTATTGTGGACGTCCGCAGTAATACCACCGCTTACCCCATATATATTTTAAGAAGAAAGATCTTAAACAATTAATCGTTTCTACAATATTTCGTTTTCTTCTTCGCGATCGGAAAAAATGGTTAATTTCTATATGGTGTAGTATAGGGTGTTACGGAAATAATGTTCGTACATTTAACCAACGTTTCTACCACATTCTTTTCAAAGACAAAAATTCATTACAAGGGTCCCAAAAACTAAAAGCTAGATTCACTAAGAAGGATTAAGATTTAGACCTGATCTAGTTGCTATAGAAGTTAGATCTTCTAGTCAGCCAGTTTTCTTTTGCTTATGATATTGTTATAATTTGTTATATTCGTCAACATTTAAGCGCTTATATAAGAATATTAGAAATAAAAACCTAGAGACCATGCTTTGAAATTGGTAATAGAATAGTTTTCTCCCGAAAAAAAAATCAATTTTTCTCGGTTTATATCACATGAAAATTATTTTTTATCCTTGTATTTTTAAGGTTCAAAACTTGCTTGATTTATTGTTGCACTGATCAGTTAAACCACTTACTGTCAATTAGGACCAGTTTTAAATTTAGACTTCAAATTTGTCAGTGAATTAGAGGGTAACACAAATTTTAAGAAAATATGTAGAAAAGCGTATTTGGTAATTAGTGGTTTAACATCTTAAATAACAATTTTTTTTATTAAAAAAAAGTATGTGGCCATGCCGTGACAATTTTTAACACTAATATATTAATGCCAGAGATACAGCATTCATTTTATTTATAAAAAAGTCATAAATCAAATACAATATAGAAGCCGCCTTTTTGTAAATGGTGACATTGAGTTGCTATTCGTTGCGGAAAAATTTCAAGGGAAATTTTGATTTTTTTCTAGCAAAATAAATTCATGGATTATCTTGTGATAGTCAATAAATTGACAAAGATTTGATTGGGTTTATGTAAACTTTTTTTAATAATTAATTTCATATTTCTTGGCTTTCAGAGAAGTACTACCTGTTTCTTAGAAATCAGATGTATTGAATTGCTGTGAATAAATTTATTGTTGATCAGATGTGTATTTAGTTTCAATTTAAAATCAAAGTGTATCCTGTAATTCTTTGAACTTTTTTTTTTTAGATTTTAAGAAAAATGTTGTTTATGCCTTTGAAATACGGGATAAAAATTATTATTTGCGATAACATATTCATAGTGCTATCAATTGCATTAGGAACATATCGAGGGTTTTTCAACGTATTAATAAAAAGAGGTTAGGATGCTATTAGAATTGCAGGTGGATATTTTGAGCATTTAATTCAATAAAAACAATAATCATTTATTTTTTTATGTGGCGTGAATGGTTTAAAAAAATTATGGTGTGAAAAATTACCTCTTGGAAATTTATTTTAACAATAAATGACAATAATGGGTAATTTTACCTTACTTAAGTTTTTAACACTGAAACGTATGGAAAGAATACCTATAAAATTTCAAATACAATTGAGTTGTAAAAGTTACTTTAACAGACCAATCAAACAAAAAGAAATTTTTTATACACGTCGCGCAGACTGGTTATCGAAATAAATACGACGTTGCCATTTTTTAAGAAAACGTGGAATGTTCCGACATATTTTCTGCAGAAACGGTGACACTTTAGATATATGTTTAAAAAAAAAATTTGTATAAAATCATTGGTTAAATTTGTGAAAGTTTCTCCCAGTATAGTCATAATCCATATAAAATATTCTTAAGACAAGTTTTAAGAGATATACAAAAATTTTGTCTTTCTCAATTTGAAATGCAAAAGAATCAAAACTCTAAAAGTCCCCAAACTGTTACAAGACCAAGCTTGTCGTTGCTTCCACTACAACACTAAATGGTTTTCTAGCTAAAATATGCTGAAAATCTTTTCAAGGTCACTCAAAACTTCCATTATCACGAAGTCGAGTTAACCTTCGGGTTATTTTAGTTGTACTCCAGTATTATGAGTTCGAAGGTACAGTTATAATTTTTACAGAAAAGGTATATCTGTCTATTGTCGGTCGTTGGCTTATTTTAAGACCGTTTTTATGAATATATTTTCTGTCATCTTATCCGATACGAATTAAAATAAAATGGGAAGAAATTTTCAATCGGAGCATTTCCACTTTATTCCCGATATCTTATATTTGCAAAGTGGTCTCTAGCTTATTATGTGAATAGCAATGAAAATAAAATTGAGCGTTGGAGTATTCCAGATATTTTTCAGTTGAATATAATTTATTTCCGATAAAAACTTAAAATTTAACGATAAACTAAGAGAATATAGATTATATTGAAATATTACTCTTTTGCTCTTCTTACTGGGATATTTAAAATAATTTTTCCCCATAATTTTAACGGCAATGGTATCTGTTTTAAAATTATTACTACAAACCAGTATCTTCTATTTAGTCTTCTGAAAAGAATCATTAACCTGTGGTCGAAATGTTCAGACAAAGAGAGATAGATATTTAAAAATATTTAACTTACAATATTCAACGAAAATCATTTTAATTTAAGAACTAATTGTCCATCTGAGTGTTGATGAATCCAGTTACCTATTACTAGACGTTTCAGTATACACTCCGACTATTTAATTGAATCGTATGAATCTGTGTTTTTTTCAATCTTCGAGTTTGTTTGGAAACTCAAGTTTATTCGACGACTCGAAAAACTGAATGTTCGACTTGAACTCGACAACAAAACTCAACTTGACTCAAACTCGAATTTTCGAACATTCGCATATCCATAACAAATATGATAAGTGGGTCAAAAAATAATCTTTTTACTTTAAAATCTCAGTAAATATCATTATTTTCGCCTATAATTTGATTTAAAAAAATAATAACAACATATTTTAAGAACCAAATAATTTGGAAATGAACCTTTTTATTAATAATAATAATTGAAAAAATCGAAAAAATTAGTAATTTCAATAAATACGTTATCTGATGGTTGATTGATAAAATAATAATAAAACTTAAATAAAGCTATTTTATTGTAATAAACCCAGTTCCAGAGGTATAGTTTAATTGGAAAAAACAGCCTATATCTCTCCTGACAACCACCTCTTCATGTCTGTAAGATTTCATCAAAATCGGTGATGCCCTTTCGAAGATTAGCGCTTACAGACAGACAGACACTTAATTTTATTTATATGTATAGATAACAAGATACGTCCTTTTACGGCCTATTTTATCAACTTACGAACATTTTATTTTTATTTATCTTCACGTCATTACTCTCCCTATTTCTGTCCAAAAGTTCAGTAACCAATGTTTCCCGAAATATGGCTTGTCGATAGCCTTAACGGGACACCCAGTATATATACATATATATATATATATATATATATATATATATATATATATATATATATATATATGTTACAGCGTTTCATGGATGGGAACGTTTGATTCAGTAGGTCTGCAAATTTCTACAAGAAACCAAACGAACGAACGGATGTATTCTCAGATTAATACTGAATCAACTATTGTCGTAATTAGCAATGCCCCTGGTAGTAGGAGCATGTAGCTAGCGATCTATTTTCGTCCACCGTAGTAAATGTTTGGATGTTTCGTCCCGATACCGGTGGTGGTCTCATCAGTGGGATCCACCGGTATCTTTCCCAGACATCCTTGTACTTTCTACAAACTTGGATCTCTATTTAAGTCCCGTTTTGCTGGAAAGCGGTGGTGAGATGTTATGTTCCACAACATATCCCCCCCCCCCTAAGGCATTTGCTTTCCAGCTTAAACTGTCGGACAGTCCAAGCCGTTAGAAAGCACAGGCCTGAAAAGGAAGTGGAACGGACATCCTCGGTGGTCTTTCAATGGCCGGGTCAGGCTTAATCAAAGCCAACGGTGGTTAAGATCCTCGTCTGCCGCCGTCCCTGCTCGGGCGCCATGTCGCAATTAGCAATGCCCCTGGTGGTAGGGACACGTAGCTAGCGATCTATTTTCGACCACCGTAGTAAATGTATGGATGTTTCGTCCCGGTACCGGTGGTGAACTCATCAGTGGGATCCACCGGTATCTTTCCCAGACATCCTTGTACTTTCCACAAACTTGGACCTCTATTTAAGTCCAGTTTTGCCGGAAAGCGGTGGTGAGATGTTATGTTCCACAACACTATATAGTTCTCAACAATCTGGAAAATCTAATATTATATCGGCAGACGTACTCTACATAATCTCAGATTACAAGAAACTATCGGGAAAGGATGAAAATCTCTCCCATGACAGTGCAGCTAGCGTTGCTACAGACATATTTTTGCGAACGAACCGTCCTTCCGAAAAACAGCTTAATTCAAATAGCTAAATTTTTTTATTAATTAATGGCTTTATATTGACTAATATTAATTAATATTTTTGAAAAAATAACAGGAAAAAAGACAATAGTTATCGTTTATTAGCTTTGCTTAAACCTAGAATTTTTAGCTCCGTTCGTCAAACAATTAGAAATTAGTTAACGCCAATCAGATCGTTCAAAAACAATTGGTAAACTCACCGTTTTAGTAAATTCCGATTAGCGGTGATTAATTTACGATTTCTTTACCAATAGATCTATAATTACATTTAGCCGATATAGGCAATCATGTAAACATCACTTGAAGTGATAACACCTATATCTGAGTAGCTAAACTTTTTACTAAATTACCGTCAGGGTTTTATAGGTTTTGCTGGCTGCTGGTAAATCCGTTTACGCACAAATAGATGATTGTCATTTTTATTGAATTAAATGCTCAAAATTTCCATCATTTAAGTGTCTACAATTCTGATAGTTTCTTAACCACTTTTTATCAATACGTAAAAAACTCTCGACAGATTACTGATTAAGTTGACAGCAGCAGAAATACATTATCGCGAATAATTATTATACCGTATTTCAAAGGCATAAACCAGATTTTTTGTTCTAACCTAACAAGATATATATATATATATATATATATATATATATATATATATATATATATATATATATATATATGAAGTAAAATGCGAACAGTAAATGCAAACCTCGTTCCAACCATATCCTTTCCGTGTTAGAGGTTGCACAGTTTGAACAAGTTGCTAAGGAACACAATTTATCCTATTCCACCACTATCGAGATGGTGGCCTACCTATACCACCATACCGAGAAGAAAGTCAAAACCTAACCTCCCCGCTACAGTGATACGGCATAGGTACATGTTTCATCTGTACTAGACTTACCAGGGTACCGACATGCACCTGGCTGTGCAAAGGACAGAGAGGAAGGAAGCATGCAAATACTGAACGCGGCTTCGCCGACCTCCCGCCGCATGCCGTATATATGTTTATGCGACTTTCACGGATTCCTCCGTGTGAGATGAGCAGTGGAGGGGAGGGTAAGTTTTGACTTTCTTCTCGGTATGGTGGTATAGGTAGGCCACTATCTCGATGGTGGTAGAATAGGATAAATTGTGTTCCTTAGCAATTTGTTCAAACTGTGCAACCTCTAACACGGAAAGGATATGGTTGGAATGAGGTTTGCATTTACTGTTCGCATTTTACTTCATTTATACACGGAGCAGCATATAGTTGTACGTTGGCTGAATGTGATTTCAGCACTACAACGGCATAATGTGGATATATCCACTGCTATTGCATCTCACACGGAGGTATATATATATATATATATATATATATATATATATATATATATATATATATAATGGATGAAAAAGGAGACATAATCACAATAAATCTGGCCTACAAACAATTTTTTCCTTTTCCCGTTCTTACCTCTTTGCACTTGCTGTACAAATATTTTAAGAGACCAGATTACAAGTACCCTCTACAACATACTAAAAACCGAATCACAATATCAACGTCTATCAAAAGTTATAAGCAAGCAAACAATTTTTTAAAAATGTTTAGCCTCCTTGTATAAATCTACAGTGGAAATATTTTTTGGACTACCAAAATGTCTTACTACTGTCAAAAGCAAATATATATATTTTTGTTTAAACTTACTCTGGAAATATGTTGAAATGAAATGAAAGTTTGCAGAACGTTTCTTTTAAACGTTATTGTACATTTTTTACAGAACTTTTGTAAAGTTACAATAGACGGTAAAAACTCTTAAATTTTCATCGTTAGTGTTTTTTTCTATATTAAATTTCCTACATAAGTGCTATCTGTAATACAACAGCAACTTTAAATTTATCATGAAAGTAAATTTTATTACGAAAATACTGGAATTGAGCGGTATATTTACGAGTATTACGTTATTACTGTAAATATACTTTTTTAAATATACTCTTAAATTACAACATTATTATTATACACCTTTGAAGTAATCGTACAATAATAGATGATAGAATCAAGTTGCCCAAGTAGATATACGCAATTTTACACTATTTGTTTTTGATTGTATATTCGCATGGACTTGATAACTTCTTTTAAACGACTGAGAAAGTCCAATTAATTACTCCTATATGAATTCAAGCGATGAGGTATGGGTAAAGATCCAGCATTTTGCTTATAAAAGTCTATCATTGTAATATGGTATAAAACCAGCGACGACGTAAATATATTGTTCTTAATAGTTTGAGAAAGTAACACCTCGCTTGAGAGACATGCTTTGTCACTAAATGTGTGTCAAAAAATTGCAGCCTTTGATTTATTGTATAAATTTCTGGCATGTGGTAACTTCGTTCCAGAATTATTGTAAGCTATTACTTTCGTAAAACTAAGTTCATTGAGAATGAATTTTCGACTTTTTTTGGCATTTAATTATGCTGAATTAAAAAAATTCCTTTGTCTCATTAATTCGGGGAAATATTCCTTTCGTAAAATATTAATTGACAAATGGTGTTAAAACATATCTTTTTGAGCTACTTAAATTATTTATTTAAAACATTTGGTTGACTGGATAATGTATTTTTTATATATGAGTATCATTTGTTAAAAATTTGTTAAATTAGTAGCTAAACTAAATTTTGAACGCAGTTGTTAACTCTCGATATATATCTTATTGGTTTTCTTTCATAAGCTTCCCGTATGTGGGTCGACAATGGAGTTAGTGGCGCATAAGAAGATTGTTCCCAACGGGTCCCTTTTTTGTCCTATTAGCGAATCTTGGCAATATTTGCTGTATTTTGTTCAAATAAATTATGTTTTTTATGGACAGATTGGGGGAATTATAACAAAAAATAAATATTGGGACCAACTATAAATCATCCGATAACTTTGAAAAAATGTCAAAAATTGTAAATAATCTTTATGTTATATTCGAATTTTTTTGGCTTGTATACATTTTTCTGCTAGCAAGTGTTCATTAAGAGTCGAAAATATGTAAAGATGTTGGAGCTGTAACTTTTAAAACATATTTTGAAAGCAAACTGACAAGAATTAGTCCCCTGTGATATTTTGCTCGTTATTGGCAATTCTCCAAAAAAAAAAGGAACACGGAATTGATTTCAAGTAGCAATAATGAATACTCAAAAATTGCATGTTTACTCAATCTAATATAATCAACATTAGTAGAAACTTTTTGTAAACACCACCCAATTATAGAAGTGCTTTTTACTTCAGTCAGTTTTCAGTTTCCTGGCGATTTGTGTGGACTTTGAAGAAAATTTTCATTAACAATCATTATTATAGTTTTCTAACAAGAAGTCTGTCTGTCTATCTGTCTGTATGTTAGAGTAATTTTTCTCAGGTAGTACAAATGTTATTGCTTTGAGATTTAACTTAGTTAGGCAACTTGCTTGTCGTCATCTAGTTTAGGACCCGATATCAAATAATACTGTTTTCCTTTTTATGAAGGAAATTAAAAATAATAAATATATAGTAATATAATCAAAATAATTTTTCTTTTATTAGGTCAATTGGGATGTCATTTGAAAGCTGTCGTCTTACGCATTTTAACGCTTGTTTTGTTTTTGATGTTCATCGCTTTTTATTTATTGGCAAAAATGTTTGGAAAAAATAATTTTCTCCTTTTATTTCCGAAGTCTGTGGGCTGATAAATTTCAAATAATTTACTCTGACAGACAATCGTGTAAAAATTACAGGAAATTAAAACCTTCAGCCTGCTATTTATGGTTTTAGAGAAAAAAATGTGGACTGAAAAAGTGTGTTCATTCATATCTCCAAAGCACGTGGCCAAAAAAATTAGAAACTTTAATTTTTTGATCAAACTAACATGGCTTTGATGAAAATTAAGATTTCAACAAGAAATAACAAAATATATTTGCCACAGTATTTAAAAAGTTGCCTATACTTACTCTCCTTTTTCTAAGCAGTAAAAGGAAAAAAAAATCCTTTAACTACTTTGAAAAAAAGGCGTTACTAGGTGCCATCTGACATATCAATTGGTAAATATTTCACATTTTAGACGGGCCAAAACCAATAAAAGTTGTTCGCCTATGAAGCACTTCGAAGCAAATGGTCGACTATTTTTTTTGGAAAAAACTAGGCATTGCTTGTTTGAAGGTTGTAGACAATGTTGAAGAATGGCTAAAATGTGGTTGTCGGACTTGCACTGTCTTGCACGACGTTTTAATTAGGTTGTATCTCTAATTGCTATCAAGTGTAAACTGAATGTTTTGTTTTAAGGTTACGAGCTTATATAGGACAGTGTACATTGAAGGGCAAAGTTTTGCTTTACTGTACATACTTCAATAATTTGAGGTTACAATGTAGTGGTTGCCAAAGATTAGGTATCTCAACACTAGGTTTACTAAAATTACATTATTAATGGAATGCGCTTCAATGTACACAGTCTCTATATAAGCTTGTAGCAAAACATTTATTTTATACTTGATAACGATTTGAGATACAACCTTATTGAAACGTCGTAAAAATAAACAAAAATATAGGTAATGCAAGTCCGACAACCATAGTCAAAACTAGCCATGTTGTAACAGTGCCTTTGGAGAATTTTAGAGTTGAAGTTCGGAATGTTCTCCGGAAGTCTTTTGTGAATTGAGTACAATAAAATCGGAGATGACTGACACGGAATGGACAAAAGGTGGTGATACTTGATCATCGACGCCTAGGTCTCGTTTGGTTCTTTACATTCCACCATGGTTATAGGTCATTCGAGGTTGATCGTCCTTGTGAATCCAAGCATCAAATTTTCCTGTTTCAGGTAACAGAACTGTATCTCCGAAATATCTCTGTCTCAGTTTGTTAAGTGTTGGGCATTCTCTGAGGACAGTTTCAGGTTTATCCTCCTTCCGACACCACCTCTACGTCGAGTGATCTACGAGATCAATCTTATGAAGATGGCCCCTTAGATGACTCCTAAAGAGAGAAACTCTCTAGTAAGGCTTCCGCTAGGTCCAGTTATATGTTCCTTGGCACACCTCATTCTAGGATCTCCTCTCCACGATTCAATAAATTTGCTTTCCGGCAACAATTTTAATTCCCTTTTATCAGACAGACAGAATTGGTTGGGGTCCATATGGTTCAATTGCATACTCAATCTTTGTCAAACGGTTCGCTTCTTAATTCTCGTGTATACTCGAGTGACCCGGAATCCACACGAGTCTGATTTTGCAGCAGTTCTTGATCAGACTGTTCAGTACATTCTTGCACTTAGACACTAGTTGCGAAGTTACGACACTGAACTTCAGTGCTATTATCGCAGCTTTCCTGTCTGAGCATATGTTTATTACCCTATTCCTGTTTATGCTGCTTTCACCTTGATGGACACACTGCAGAATAGCATAAATTTCTGCTGTAAAGATCATCGCACATTATCCCAGAGAACATCCTGGCTCCAGCTCTTTCATTTTATCGAGATCCATCTGAAAACCACCAGCATCTAGTTCTTGGAAGATTTTGTTACCTGTCCCAATCCTCTCTACTTGACAAAAGCATCTCAAAAGAGTGGTTTGGTTTCAAAAACGGCTCATGGGGAGTGATGGATATCTCTTTACTATGCTTTCCAGATATCTGAGTAGCCACCTGTTCCAGTCCCGAGATACCCTAGGCAGCTGACACGATAAACAGCCCTCAAGGTCTCATTTTGTATGTATAAGTGGAGAGAAGGTAGGTTCATCAAGACCTTTAGAGCCCTAGTGGGAGCAGTCCTTATCACACTCAATATTTCCACACAAGTCATTCTTTGAATTTGCCAGATTGAAGACGATGTTTGTGCTTTGTTGTACTAGACCACCATAGCGCACGTAATCATGGGGTGAATCACAATAGTATATATCCTAAATAACACTCTCGGTGTCAGACCCCATGTGCACCCTAAGGCTCGTTTACAAGCCCAGAAAACATATATGGCCTTTTTGGTTCGAGCCTCAATATGATCATTCCATCTCAGTCGTGAGTCCAGAATTACTCCCAGATAGTAAACTGTTCCCTAGACTGACATTATTCACCATGACGATGGAAGCTGTCATCCATCGGCTCAAACAAGTGACTTTTTGAGCACCCCAAACGTGAAATTGATAGATCGTCCGCCGTACAGTTTTGATTTGGTGTTCAAGGATTTCTTTTTATTTCCGTACATGGAAAAAAAGCGTGCTCAATGCTTTTCTGTGCTAGAAGACGCGGTTGATATGTTCAGAAACCACGTATTGGGGATACCATCTGCACAGTCGCAAAAACGCTCTCTCTCGGATTGGTTCAAACACATGCAAAGGGTATATATAATTGGGATTTTGAGAAAATAAAACAATTTTCAATAATAAATATTTGATCATTTTGAATGGAGGCGGTATGATTCTTATTAGTCTTGAAAATACATGCGAATTAATCTCCTGTTGAAATGTTTATTCGCTTAAGTTTACATTTAAAAGCAATTTATTGTTTTACATTAAAACAAAAACTGATCTACTGGTTGTCGGGCACGTATCATATTAGGATTCCGTAGCATTTAATAATATTTTTAGTTTTTTTTTTTACAATTTCATGGCACATGTGTCTTTGAGTTAATACAGGGGTATCCAAATTTTTTAGCATAAGAACCACTAAGTCTCAAGCGCCAAGACGCTCATCATACCAACATATCGTAGTTTTGAATAACGCGCAAATTTTCGTATTGGGACAATCCGGCGAGAGAGATATCTATGGCATAGGGCGGACGAGTGGACTCTGCTCCGTTTGTAATTTCGATTGGTACTTGAGCGCAAGTGTCATTATGACGGAGTTGACGCACGAGCGTTGCATTACGTATTGTTACGACTACTTATGACCATGCTAAATGTATAATAGTGACATCTGGAAGAAATTAGAGAATTGCAGGATGTGGCAAAGCTACAATAGTACAGCACCATCTCGTGGAGAGTAGCGAAATTACGCAAAACGGTCAATTATGTGTTAGTCAAAGTATATAATGCCCTCTTGAAGCGAGTATCAGAATTAGATCACGTTCTGTAAAAGTTCTGCTTGTCTGGAAGAACCGAGTACTTTCGAAAGTTTTCGAAAACGTAGTACGATTAGTATGTTTTATTACTACAATTTCTTAGTGTAAAAACAGTGTGCTTAATTGTGAGTGATAATTAAAAGTGTGTTAAAGATAAACTCCGTGCATTTTGTATACTCAGAATCGCTGCTTTTTTTGGAATTTACATTCCTTCTGTGTGATTTGAAAAAATATGGAAGAGAAACGAAAGATAAAGGGCAATGGAGTTATCAATATTTTGTGATTGACTCAAGCATTAAGGCAATGTGTAGTATAATTTGCAATGAAACAATATCCGTCCTCAAAGAATACGATATAAACGACCTTATGAGACTAAACATTCTCAGAATTACTCTAAATTTACAGGAAACCTATGAATTTTTAAAAATCCATTAATTTAGTTCACTATGCAGCATGCGCTTGCCAATTTCTTAGTGAACCTGACCTAATTTTCAAAATAATTTGATATTTTAACACAGCAAAAAATTTTCAAGTTATCGTTTCAATAAGGGAATACCCATTTCCAACCCAACAATTTTCGCAAAGTTATTATGGAGATTTGTAACTGTACAGAAGGTTCTAAATTGAATTCATTTCATAAATAATACGGGAATTTCTCAAGGTGATGCATGTGAATTATACGTATTTTCCAGGGAATTGTCCTAGCGAAAAAGCGGAAAATAAAGCAGAAAATAATTTTCTTTGTCTCAGTTATTCTAGAGCAAATCATTTACGTCAGGTAAAAGGTTAAAATAAGAGAGAAAACGGTTGCTAAATAATCTGAATATTAATTATTTTATAGTTAATTGTACCAGTACATAGTTTTTAAGTAATACTTAGTCAATATTTCATTTGAACAATCCCACTAATTATATTTTTTATTAACAAATCGCCATTTACATCGCAATTTATGGGCTCATATTTAGAAATAACTTCCGAAAAATCGAATTTTTATATTGCTTGACCAAAGATGTGAAAGCTTCCGAATTTTTATATCATGCGTTTTAAAAAAATATTGGAAGAATATTAAGTTGAGTCAATGATAACTGACAAAACGATAAGCCTTCGAAATATAACCTTCTGGGAAAATATACTTTAACCCAGACCAAAAAGCCTTCTTTTGTGTGCCGATGAAATTCTTATAAAACATATTATTAGAAAATTCATAAGTTATCGAATAATTTTTAAAATATGAACGTGCAGGATGTTTTCGATTTAAAAGTCATCAGTCATTCCTCCAATCACATCCGAGAGTTTAGTGCATATCTTTTAACTAATACTTTTCCAAAACATTATGCTGCTCCCGACAAAACCAATGCTCTGTATGAACCTGCAGCTGGCGTAATATTCCTTAAGCCTTCGATAGACGTGATTTCGTCCATCTCGTTTCCATAATTGAATTCTAGTCTCATTTGTGTACAGAATATTATTCTAATTCTCGATATTCCACTTAGCACGTATTCTGGTTAATTCTAATAGGCGAGTTTTGTAATTTTAAAAATTTGTGAAACTTTAATAGATTATCTTGAATTTAAACTTGCTTCTTTTAATCTTTGTCTAACTGTTTTCTAATTATTATTAATTTGTCTCACATTTATTAGCTCATTTTCTAGATGCTGGGTTGTCAATGTGTAATTTCAAGTAAAATTAAATGTCATCAATATCTGTTGTATACCTTTCGCCTTTTTGATGAAATTTTCTGTCTGATAACGTAGAATGAAATATCCTGAGATATGGAGTAACCTATCTTGGTCTATAGCTTTCGTTATACGGAACTATAATTTGTACTTCTTCAACTTCATTACAGTGTCTAATTGGTGGCACATTGTTATGTTGAATAGACGATAAAGCAGATGCGGCAGTTATTTCAATTTGAATAACTTAATTTATTTCATTTTTTTAATTTTCCGTATTTGGAACCCCAATTTATCAAAATAATATAGTAAAATTAGTTTATTTTGTCAGTTACCGAAACGATAGATTCAGATCTCGAGAATGCATTCCCAAAGTTTTACAAGCAAGCGTCGGATAGTAGCAACAACACCTACAATATAAGACGCAGCACTGATTTTTGACCTCATTATCCAGAGTCGTGAAAACAGCACATTATTTTCTTTACTACGTGTAAAATATCATTCCTCTGATCTAAATGTTTTAAATAAATTATTAAATACATCAAAAATTTCATAATCTGTAAGCTATTTATGTGTTAGTATTATGTATGTGCTTCCTTCAATACCTTCTTAGAATAGAATTTTGTATATTTCTTTAAGATTTTTCGATTTGACGTAGTTTTTGAAGTATTTCGAACAATTGTGAAATCTAGTTGCTAGACTGTTCTTTTATTCTTAGTATATTTAATTTTAACGAAATGATCTCATCCGTTTTGTAGTCCCGTTGGGATATCTGTCAGATAAAATCCTCTTTTGGACACTCATATACTTGGCAATTATCATTGGGCACAAAACTCTTACGATGAATGGCTTTTTGTCATTTTAAGCAGCGTTCGTCGTTTTATCGACAACGGAATACCGTACCTTCCGGGGATTTGCATAATTTTCCTTCCAACAAGGTCCACTTTATCTATTATGCATATTAAAAGTATTTAAAATTGTAATGTACCCCAATTTTTTCTATGTAAATACAAAAGCTGGTAATATCTAACCGCGGTCGAAGAAGTATGGATCGCTTTGAAATCAAACAGCTATTCAGAGATGATGTAACATTGTCAGATCCAGTTTATCGTGTCCCCTGTCCAGAAAATAATTATTGTTATTTATGTGTAAATTTTACTTTCAAAGAAAACAGTACAAAGGGCGTAATAATATCATATCGTTCTTTTACTTTAAGACACTAGTTTTTAAATGTCTGGAGTAAAAATCAGTGTCAACCAATAATCCTAAAAAATACTGCTGTAGTATTATCTTAGGCATGTATCACTGAGTACGATAATGTAGGTATAAACTTATTTCCAAGTGCAAGTTAATTTGAAAATGTCGCTTCAACACAGGAGGAGAAAGGCCAAAGCAAATTTAAACTGCTGATGATTTAGGACCTTAATTTCATCGAGAAATTTATTTTCAGCACTTTGTCTTTGTATTATAGGAATTGTTAATAGCAGTCCGCTAGGACAATTATATAACCCTCATAGAGCCTTAAGTTTTCTGAATTCAGTCATTCTTTTTAGCTTATACTTTAAACGCTCTCTAGGAAGAGGGGAGGAATTAGTTCGCGAGACATACCTCTAGAACCACCTAACAGAATTTTGAAAAAAATAGTTTTAAAACTCTTATAAGCAGCTTTTTCAAATTATATTCCACTTAACTTATTATAACAGCATTTTTAGGGGTACCTAACTTGGCACATAGAGATATAATGTTAAAACTTTAACTAGTGAAATTTATGCGGGTTTAATAGCAGTCCGCTAGGACAATTATATAACCCTCATAGAGCCTTAAGTTTTCTGAATTCAGTCATTCTTTTTAGCTTATACTTTAAACGCTCTCTAGGAAGAGGGGAGGAATTAGTTCGCGAGACATACCTCTAGAACCACCTAACAGAATTTTGAAAAAAATAGTTTTAAAACTCTTATAAGCAGCTTTTTCAAATTATATTCCACTTAACTTATTATAACAGCATTTTTAGGGGTACCTAACTTGGCACATAGAGATATAATGTTAAAACTTTAACTAGTGAAATTTATGCGGGTTTAATTTCAGCTCAATATATGTGTCCAGTTCAGAAAAATTCGACAGTGTCACACAAACGATCGAGCCAACGATCGTGTAAGTTTTAGATTTTGAGGACCGAGCACGGCACCGTGTGTTATATCTAAGCTATATATTACTACTATAGGACTCAAAATTACCAAGGTGTCTGAGCTTTTCACCTTTCCATTACATCCAATATTTTATTTTTTATGTATTCAAACATTCTCTTGATTATTTTTGTACCTGTTTTGTAACAATACTCAACCCATAAAATTAATGAAATTAATTATAGTCTCTATATTTTCGTCCTACGCAAAATGTTCTTTTGTCGTCCTGCATGACCCCCAAGATCGTTACCCTGCGAATGAGTCTACAAAACAATAATAAAACAGAGGCGCCAACCTAAATATTAGAGATTCCCTGCGACGTCATAATGGGACGCGAGAAGCTTACAAAATACTTGTTGTCTTACGCTTAAGATAAGGATGCAAGAATCTATAGTTTGTGGAAAAGAAAACAAAGATGTTTGTGAACTTTTATTATTAGTTTTATGCTATTAAAATGTGCTAATTTCTCTGACAAAAGCTGTCACTAATGATCAGTCAATACAACAGAAACTTTGACCAAAAGAGAGTTGTCGAACTTCTATTGTCTTTATTTTTTTTTGGTTTGTACGACGTTTTGATTAGGTTGTATCAACATTTTATCCTCACTAATTTAATGTTACAAAACAAGAATTGCCATAAGTTGGGTTTTTTAACACTGGGTCAACTGAAAATTGCATTATTATTTTTGACATAAGTTGCTTCTACAAGTTTTCTCTTTATCATGTCAGTTTCATTAAAACTGATATAGTTTCAGATCATTTTATTGTTTACACCAAGCGTGTTCTGCAATCTAGAGGATGGAAGAATATAAATAAGCAAACTAAAAACTGGTAAAGGAAATGACACAACGAAAAGTTGCAGAAGAAGTCAACAAAAATTAACAAAGGGAGTCAACAAATCAAATTTCAGAAACACAGATACATAATACTTAATTAAATTAATAAATCAAGGTTCAGAAGAAATACTAGAGATAACACTGGAAGAAGTGAAACTTTCTTTTAGAGGAATTGAAAATATTAAAGCTCCTCACAAGAAGGAAGACATAACCTACTTTAAAAATTATACATTAATCGTATAATATCAAATATTGTATAAATGGTTTACCTAAACGTAAACTAAACATCTTAAAAAAGAGCTGTATTTTTATCAACTGCGGGAATAGGTGGGGTTTGGAAGTGAATACGATACTTAGCAGACCATCAAGATCCTTATAGAGAAATCCATTTATCGATTTTAAAAAGGCTTTCCATACCGTGGAGTTGCCGGAGATATTATTACAGCAGATGAGAATAGATTACAGATATACTAAGTTAATAAAATACATTAATAACAATTCATCAGTAAGTGTCAGACTTCATAAATACCCAGATGAATTGCTCTATCATATGGAGATGGATAGCTCATATACCCCGAAAGGATGATAATGGATAGAGTTAAAGATTTTTAGAATGGACACTCAGAGAGGACAAAAGAAGTAGGGACCAGAGGGATCAATAATATTAAGATAGTGGCGAGAAACTGAGTCAACACCGTTCGGGACAGAAACCAATGAAAGTGTTAGAGGAGGCCTATATCTAGCGGTGAATAAGAACGGTTGATTGATGATCATGATGATGATAATGTCTTGCTCTCTGATAGAGTACTTACATCACTTAAGGTTTGCACATGATATAGCCGTTTTTGCCAAATTTAAAGAAGCGCTTACATCCCTTAAACAAGATATCAACGATGCTCCAAAATTAGTAGGAGTCGGACTAGACTTTAAAAGAATTCAGTATATGGCAAATCAAATGGACACAATAGGACGTACAATAGTTTACAACAATTGGAGGTCACAGACAACGATGTTTCCTGTGAAGTAGTAGATATCTGTTGGTCTTCCATTGTCTTTTTTGTTGAATATCACGACGTTTCGGCTAGTAGTTATCCCTAGCCATTTTCAGTTTCAGTTAAAACTCAACAATTATATAGTTGAGACATATTAATATATATTTGTTACACTACTATAATAGAGAAAGGTAATCTGGAATTAGATATAAAATACAAATAGAAGTGACTGGGGCACTAGATGATAAAGTTACAGAGTAGCTCTCAATGGATACTCCTATGCTTCTCGAAATAAACCTATACAACCAAAGTATCCTGCTACTACCAACTTACGGAGCGTAAATGTCGGTCCTCATAAATACAAATTTAGCTAAGCTCAGAGTTAACCAAAAAAATATAGAAAGAAAAATAATCTATATATCTTCTAGAGACCAAGATCAAGATCGAAGATAGAGGATTTAATTAATAGAGTAACTAGTCTAAAGCGGCGATCGTTGGGTATAAACGCAGTTTATAATTTGAATTAACCTTAGATTGAATAACCCTTATCCGAAGCGTGTACGTTCTATTTTTATTCGGTTATTTTTCATAAAGTCAAACAATTTGCATCCTCTAGCAAACCTTTGTTAATCATGACCCGGGAAGCGATACTGCTGACTTGGTGAAATCTACGACCCGTAAATAAACATAATATTTCATAATTAGAAGGTTATAAAATAATTAAAGGTCACATGGTTTGTTTTTGTTTTAAGATTAAACACGAATTGAATTTGGAAAAGCCGATTTATGAAATTTTTTTATATTTTTATGTTTTTCCCAGTATGACAACATTATAAAACTCTCCAGGTTGCGTTGCAATAGAATGTTAACACCCATGGCCACAGGTTATCTAAGATTTTTAGTAAGAGCTGACAGACCATAAATGTCTCTTTTTACGTATATAAATTGGTGTTTTTTCGGTTTTCAATCCGTTCGTCAGTGGACAAATCTTCAACGTTTCGCCAACATCCCAGATGGCATTTTCAAATGATGCTTCCTTGACAGCTGCTCATTGAAATGAGCGTACTGGTCATCTGTCTGCCTTTTTATAGTCTGGCGCTTGCGCAGGATATATCTTGATTCTGCGTGGTTGGTTTCCTTGCTTCTCTGGTTTTAAGCCTTCTCTCCGCTCGCTGTCCTGTTTTTCTAGTGTGTGACTTTTGATTGGGATTTGATTGGGGTTTTCCATGTATTTGAGATGTTTTGTGCATCATCTCTCTTGTTAAGATTTTTAGTGTTTTATATTTCGCGAGCTTCTCTGATGATACGCGTTCTATAGTGCTTTATCAGTGCGATCTGTTCGGTTTCCTGGAAATTTATAGTATGTCCTGCCTTCTGATGATATTGGAATAAAGCTGATGTAGCTTATTTATTCTTTGTGCTATTTTTATGTTCTTGGACTTTGGTGTTTGTTGGTGTTTGTTGGGCTGATGTATTCTTTTTCACAGTTTCTATATGGGATGCTGTACACTCCTTGGTTTTCCAATGGTATTTTATCTTGGGGATTGTCGTATAGTTTATGAATTATTGTTTGTGTCTTCAGAATTCTTCCAACTACGCCTGTTTCACCTTTCATGTATGGCTGCGTGGTTATTGTTTAGATTTGTCATCTACTTCTTTTTTCTCTGCATTTGGGTCCTGTTTTATGGCCCTTTTGATATTGTGTTCTTTGTAGTTGTTTTGTTTTAGAGCTTTTAAGTATTATGGCGAAGTAAAGATCTATATCCAATAGTTGTTCTTCTGTTGCTGGAAATGTCCTTAAAGATAAGTTGAAATTATCTTTATTGAGCTAGTTTTAACTGGAGTTGATCGCTCAAGTCAATTTTTCTCGATTGATTTTTCTTTCAATTTCTGGCATATGTTATCTACTATGTAAAAAATTCGCTCGTGGTTGTCTGGTAGAATTCTACGCATTGTTGTAGTGTTCCGTCTTGAAAAAGGGGCGTTTTGTCATCTATGATAATTTAATTGAGTGTGTATTAATCCTCTATTTTTAATGTTAAGAATGTGACTAATTTTTTACCTGATATAGGCGATTGTAATGGAACAGACACTAATTATTTTATGCTAATTAACGTGAAATATATTCCACTAAAGGAAGAAATTAAATAATCAGCCTGTAGATGAATTTTAATTATGGGAGCTGAGGCAGTATATAGCTTATATTACCATCCCAAGACCTTTTTTTACTTTTGGGTCGTTTATCTATTTTTTTAGCACACATAAACATGTCGTTCATATAAATATTTATAAATATGTTGACGAAATTGTACCCTCGTCCAATTATGAAAACCATTAAACTTAAGTCAGGATTTAGTACCAGATGGCCTAAACTATCTAGAATGTTTTCAATATTGAAGGATTTTTCCATTATTAGGAAACAAAAGAATAATCAAATAAATCGGAATAATATAATATATTTGTTTGGTTACCTGTTCAAAGAATTCGTGTAATGACTGTTTTTTCTATTCACTAGAATGAAGTAGTTAAATACCTAAAAGAGTACATGTTTTTTTACGGTCATTAATATCGTTTTCTTATAGTTATAGAAAGATCTAGATTCATTTTACTAACCTTTTATATAAATAATAATATTAGGATGCTTCGATCTAAACCAGCTCGGGAATTAAATAATTAGCATAGAATGGCTGACTGCCTCTACGAACGAGAGGACCGAGACTTTCTGGATATGAATTCACCTTTCAAGTACAAGATGTACATCTGAGATAGGTACTAACAAGAACAACCGCTGGGAGTCTAGAGAGTAAATTTCTAGGTAATCTTGTAGAAATAATAGGTTTTAGTTACGATTTGAAATTCTTAAGAGGTGGTACGGTTTTGAGAACAAGTCTTAGAAACTTACGTGACCCAAATAACCAGTGTTAAGAAGGTTCTTATCTTTGACTTTTCATTTATCTAGGGAAGTTAAGGAAAAATTCTGTTTTATTTCACCCAGGAAAAGGACGACTTTAGTACTGTTTATTCAAGCAATTTAAATAGCTGTTTTTCGCGTTTTTACTTTGTTCTTGATTAAAATTTTGGAAATCCTTTTTTATTAAAAGAAGGGCCAACACGAGCAATTATTCAGTTTGTTTAGCAATATTAATTATGTTTCTCATTTTACATATTTTTGTTTCCTATTTATTCTTGTTGATAGATTTAAGTGCTACGTTTAATTTATTAAAAATCTTCAAGTGATTAAACTCACAGGCGCCTTGATGAAGAGTTTCAAAACAAGAGGAGAGATCTGACTAGTTAGATAACAGCATTACCTGAGTCCTGAACTCTTGAGTCTTGGTATTTGTAAGTATTAAATAACCTGTAGTTGTTTGATACTAAAAAGCCAATCAGATTTCCAGGGTGCCTTTGTTACTGTGATATTTATTTATAAGTTGTTAGAATATCTACAAACTAAAATAGGACAGTAGTAAATTATGGGCGAAACTTCCATAAGCTATTAAAATAATCTGTTCGTAGGATCACACGATTTTAATTGAAAACCAACATAAATAACGTCATTATTTCGAGTATATGGCAAAAATAAAATAAAAAATGAATTTTATGACTTCCCAAGAATCTTTTTGCAAGAAGTTCAAAGAATATATCACCTATTTTATTTTTGTTATGTCAACCGTTTATTTTTTTTTCTAAAAAAAGCCTTAGAAGACAACTGTTTCGTATGTGAAAAATATTACAATCTTTGGTGCGTAAAATTCGTTCATTATTTTATAAATAATTCCCATTTAAAGTCAGCGTATAAATCTACATAATAAGGTTCGGGATCTCTCAAAAAAAGTCGCCGTGATCTCAAGAGCCGAAATTATTAAAATCTGTCACTTGTAATCCCTATTGTGAATTATCTTATCTACGGACCCTTATTCTTGCTAAATTAGTAGGACCAATTTTAAGTCACGTTTTTATAAGACGATTATTCAGCTTAAAAAAATTTAATTTAGAAACTTTCACTTTTTTACGTCACTTCAGATAATTGAATAATTGCGTCTAATAAGGTCTTATACAGAATTTATAAAATTAGTATATAGATGCACAAGTTAGGACCTTCAGTTAAGGTTGTGGGAACTATAACAAACAGTTTAAGCACAAAGGCTCAAGTTAACTTTAATTGCAATTGTTCATATTTTACTGTATTGATATATTATAGAGAGACATAAATATAAGTTTTATGTGGTTCTGAGGTTTCCTTAGCAGTTGTACATTGTTTAACAATAAAAATGTTTTGCACTTTCATGTCCTGTCTTCCTACCTAATCTTTAAAATTTTGTTATTTTCGATAAAACACATTCAAAACTTTTCTAATATAATATATATCGTATAAAATAATATACGTAACAAGGAACAAAACATTCTAAAAATTGAACGAAAAAGAATTAAGATATATTATGTGTCTCTAAGGTAGCGGCGGCTTTTCCTTAGGTTTCCAGATTTGCGCAACCCTCAAAAAAATTGTTAATTACTAATAAATTTAAGTTCAAATATTTTTTTAGTTTCTACTGATTATTTAATGATTAAATTGAAATCAATTTTTTACCTAATTTAATTTACTTCGCGTAAATGTCAAGAATAATTTGTCTGTGTTACAGTATTACGCCTGAAAACGTTATGGCTTCGCTGAGGTGCAATTTTAATGCAATCTACATTGAGCGTATATAGAGTTGGTGTCTTGTAGTTATTTTATTGGAGGGCCCTTTTTATGTGTGACAGTTTCTTTTCTTTTCCTTGGTCATCAGTTAGGCGAAGGAATCTTGATATTAGGGTATTAGCTACGCCCTGTATTTGTGAAGGGTGATGGTGAGAATCAGCATTCAGGTATCTGTCCGTATGTGTTGTATAACTATATATAATTTATTCTAGAACTTGAGAACAATATATATATATATATATATATATATATATATATATATATATATATATATATATATATATATATATATATATATATATATATATATATTTATATATTTATACATGTACGATTTAGCTACAACTCTTTTTTCAATTGAAAAAATTAAAAAAAAACTATGGCTCTACACATAAAGCTATTCTTTGGTCTGTAGACAAAAGAAAAACCTTAATATTTTTGAAAGTTTTCCTAGTAGTATATTAATATAATTTTAATGTACCAAGAAAAAGTAGAATTTCTAAAAGTATTAAAATTCGATATAATTAAAAAAATATAGCACAATTTATCCAAAAAATTTTCTAGCAGGGGGTCAGAGCTAAAATATAATAATTTTTTTCAAAGATTGCCAGTGTAATGTTAATTCCTTAAACTTTGATGTGACTCCAATGCATTAAAACGTAGTAGAAATTTCCCGTATTCTGGGTAGTTTCTAATTTATAATATTTTTTTAGAAGTATTATTTCAAGTTTTTTGCATTTGGAAATGATTTTAAAAAATAAGGAATATTTCTCCTCACAGTAAAAATTCGAAAAATATATTTTAATTTAAAAAAATGGCATTTTATAGACCTTACAATAATCTTAAAAAGTAAAATAATAATATGACTGTCTTAAGAGGCCCCTCCGAATCTCCATGAAAAAATATATAAATACATTTTGACAAGATCTAAATTTTTTCAAAAATGTTATCTATACTTTTGGACACTTCGAAATGATTTTTAAAAATAAGAAACATTCTCCACCAGTAAAAAAGATCGCCAAGTTCTTGCTAGATTTATAAACTTTATATTAATTTTAAACAATAAAATATAATTTTGATTGTCGTAAGAAGCCCCTTCGTATCTTCGTGAAAAATACGTAAATCAATTTTGAGATGATTGACAGTAAAATGCTTCTCTTGGTCTAAGATACGCAGACAAAAATTGTTATATTTTCTTCAAATTGATTTTTCTTAGTTTGCTTAATTTATAACAATGTTACGAAATAAAAAATATATCTACATATACCTTTTCATCGCCCCGCAAATAAACATATGAATAAATTTTAAAAAGAGCGAAAAAAATTATATTCTAAGTATTAAGACCTTTTCTCGGGATCTGAAATGTTGTCGGCCTGTGTTATTTACAACTTTATATTAAAACTTTTTCTCCAGAATGCTTGGTTTCCGAGTTATTCAACTTCAATTGAACTAAGCGGAACCATGGCCTAGAACCATCATGCTACTGTCTGTTCTTCTCTATTTTAAAAGCTAGCCATTAAATGGCTTGAAAATTTCTGATTAGAAAGCCAAGTACTATGTCTCTTGGGTCGATTTTTCCAGAAACCGTTGTCGAAGGGTCATTTGATTTTTTTAAATTTCGTCATAAATCTTCAAAAATAAAATAATATTTGACTACAGCACAACTTCAAATATTATCCGACGTAAATCTAGATTAAAAAGAAAACTTTTTTCAGGGTTAATCATTATAAATTGTTTTTTTTTTTCAGGATATTTTTTTTTAAACCTAAGAACGCACTGTTATCGAAAATTTGAAAAGTGTAGGTGTTTTTAAGAGTTCATCACTGTATTATTTGTAACACTGTAGGATTGTTAATTTTTTTTTTGCAGGGTTAGTCATTATAAATATTTTTATTTTTAAAACATGGAACATACTGATACCAAAAATATGAAAGGTGTTGGTGTTTTTAAAAGTTCATCTCTGTATTGTTTATGACACTGATTAAATTTTACTGTTTTTTAGGACTTCTATTCTTTTCCAGGGTTAATAATTATAAATTTTTTTTTTAGAAGATTTTTCTTTTTAAAACTAACAACATACTATTATCGAAAATATGAAAGGTGTTGGTGTTTTTAAGAGTTCATCTCTGTATTATTTGTAACTTTGATTAAATTTTACTAATGGTCTTTTTTTTAGGAAGTCTATTTTTTCGCAGGGTTAATCACTATAAATTGTTCTTTTTCAGGAGATTTCTATTTTTAAAACTAAGAACATGCTATTACCGAAAATGTGAAAGATGTTGAGTTCATCTCAGTATTATTTATAACACTGTTTGATTAAATTTTACTAATTATCTTTTTTCTAGGACTGCTATTTTTTTTTCAGGGTTAATCATTATAAATTTTTTTTCAGAAGATTTTTATTCTTAAAACCAAGAACACACTATTACCGAAAATTTGAAAGATGTTGGTGTTTAAGAGCTCATCTCTGTATTATTTATAACACTGTTTGATTAAATTTTACAAATTGTTTTTTTAGGACTGCTATTTTTTTTCAGGATTAATAGTTTTAAATTGTATTTTTTTTCAGGAGATTTTAATTTTTTAGACTAAGAACATACTGATACCGAAAATGTGAAAGGTGTAGGTGTTTTCTTGGCAGCTGTTTACGTTTTAAGTGTTTCGGGTATGTAGAATTATAACGAGTAAGCAGCTGTCTGTTGTTGCTCTATTCGGAGCCGTACAACACTGATGAGTGCCAAGGAAGGTCGAAACAGTTGCCGAGGCCTTAAAGAATATATATTAAAGGTAAGTTGAATCGCAGAGTGTAATATTTCCTCATTAATTAATTTTAAAAAGCGTGCAAATTATGGACATCATATATTTTTAAAAAACCTTCTTGTTATTTTGTTACAGGATCACAAAAGTTAATTTATATCTTCGCCTTTTATATTTTATTAACTTTCATTTTATACTCAATACAAGTAAACTTTATTTTTTATGTACACTCCACATACAAATTTAAGTTTTGAAATTTTTCTCTCTGTCTCTCTCTCTCTCTCTCTCTCTCTATATATATATATATATATATATATATATATATATATATATATATATATATATATTTATATATATATATAGCGATGGACAAAATTATGAAAAGATTGGTTTTCTGCTTATATCTTTAATTTTGTTTATTACATATCAAAAAATAAACCTATACTACTAAATTGATAACTTTTTATTCAATCAATGAAAATAGAAAATAAAACAAAATTTTCCTCTGATAAATAAAAAAACATCTGGAACAAAAGTATGGAAAGGATATCGTTTCCACAAAAAATAATTCTGTACTAATTAAAAAAGCAAGGTTTAATATTTTGTTGAAAATCCCATTCCTTGGCATTGAATGGATAAGATTTTGATATACATCAACTGAAATCTTCCGCCATTTATTTTGTAAAACTTCTTATAGATTATTTTCATTATGAATTATTCTTTCCCTAATTTTTCGCTTTAAGTATTCCCAAAGGCGCTCAATCGGATTAAGGCCCGTCGATTGAGGAGGCCACTCCAGTAAATCAACGCTTTTCTCTAAAAACAAATTTTGTATTACACGGGTGAGTATTTGGGGTCATTATTTTGTTGATATCTCCATAAAAGAGGCATTTCTTCTTCGGCTTAGAGCAACACAGTATTCTGTAATATGTTGCGGTACATAAATCGATCCATTTTCCTTATTTTTATTATCGGGCCCGTCCCAGACCTGGAAAAGCATCCCCAGACCATAAAACTGCCACCCCAATGCTTCACAGTAGGTTTTTGATAATTGGTATCAAACTTTATCTTACAGGCCTTCGAACAAACGACCTTCCGTCTGTATAAAATACTTTAAATTTACTTTAATCAGTCTAAAGCACCGTATCCCAGTTTTGAGGTGTCCAAATGCAAATTAAAGTCTGGATTTTCGATTTTTTTTTAGAGAGTTAAGGTTTTTTGACAGCAACTCTTCCAAACAATCCAACATCACAAAGTCGTCTTCTCACAGTTCGAGCCGTTAAGTGTGTGCTGAAATGTTTGCGAATTTCTGCACTAATTTCGATGGATGACTTATGCTAATCAGTTATTGAAATTATTTTAATGCTCTTCTCAACATAAGGGGCAGTGAGTAGTAGGTACTTTTTTTAATTTGACGTAAGATATTGAAATTGTTCTTTTCTTTTCCACTTCACTATATTTATATTCCTGATATTTTTATTATCTAATTAATAATGTTTCTCTGTTGTTCCAGGTAAGTCCATGCATGCTTTCCTTTTATGGTAAAAAGCAAATCATCACATCGGAATGAGTCAATGACAAGTGCTCAGCACTAACATTTGGAATCGATTTGACAAGATTCATTTGTGTGTGCATAGTGATGTGAAGGAAGACTGGAGAATAAAGGACCAACAGAAAACAGAAGTAGTGTGGGGTATGATAAATATAAAGTTTTTTTTCTAATTGGCTTATTTTTCTTCATTGGTCGTATTTTGTCTAAAGTAAGTTTTTTTTTCTGAACAATAAACATACAAATAATTTATCACAAACACAAAAATTTTTGTTTCTTCATCTTCAACTACTTTAAAAGATTTTGGCCAGCAACAAACTTGCATAATTTTGCGAATTCAAGTCCAAATATTGCACACAATTGGATATATTGAAGTATTCAGACAAACCACCAAATTTCAAATTTGTGAGCCAAAAAGTCAAGGAGAATTTGTCATTTTGGTCACTCTGTCTTTGATTAATCTGCATTACTTCATAAGGAAGTAGTTATTTCCGGCTAAAATAACAAAAATTTTGTAAAACTGTGCGAATTAAAGTAATCAAAGAATTATTTTTTTTTGTCATTTCAGGCTCGAAGATTGAGCATTTAAGAGTTCATCTCTGTATTATTTATAACACTGTTTGATTAAGTTTTACTAATTGTCTTATTTTTTAGGTCTAGTAATTTTTTTTCAGGGTTAATCATTACAAATTGTTTTTCAGAGTATTTTTATTTTTAAACCTAAGAACACACTGTTACCGAAAATGTGAAAGGTGTAGGTGTTTTCAAGAGTTCATCTCTGTATTATTTATTCCACTGTTTGATGATATTTTACTAGTGGTCTTCTTTTTTAGGATTGCTAATTTTTTCTTCATGGTTAATCATTATAAAGCGTTTTCTTTATCAGGATAATTTCCGCAGGCACTGTACATATTTCAAAATAAAAATAAGGAACACCTTAAATATAAGAAATTCAGAAGTGATATATTTTCCACAATTTTAACATTCTTGCTTATTTCGTGCGACGAAGAAACAAATATGAGTGAGATTAACGTATTTTAACTTTGCCCAAATATGCCGTCGCGTCGGTTTTATACTAGCAAAGGACTTTTTATTTCGCTTTTTAATGCCTTTCACAATATGCAAAGTATATTATGAATATTTAGATAGGTTATAAATATGGATGATAATTTCTATTTAATTTAAGTTGTGAGTAAAAAATGAAAGAACGTAATCTATTTCTAAGCTACCACTAAAAACTCTATTACGTTGTGTCACTATCGATTTTTCAAATTTGCTCTAAATATCAGGTTATAAGTAATGTTAGAACTTTTAATAACTTTAGTGCAACGAGGCTTTAGTTATAGAAGTTGACGATTTAAAACTGATGTTAATTATCATAATTTTTAAGCAGTGGTAGAGGTACGGTCTTTCTATGTTTAAACACTTTATTTTTGCTTTTTAAGCATATGAGCATTTATAACATTAAATTCATTCACTAACAAATATAACATTTCAACCGTATTCTAGTTTTCATTTCGGTTTAACGTCCATACATCTTAATCTTCCACTAAAACGAGAATTTGTTTTTATTTTTGGAGCAAGTTTATTTTGGCATTAAATTGTAAAGCAATAATAGGCAGTACTTGTTAAATTGGTAAAAATTTTCGAACATTTAACAGTGTGTGAAAAAAGTTTCTAAGAAATACAAGCTCAATATCTTCAATTCTACATCAAAAAAATTCTTCCTTTAATTTAAACTTATTTTCTAAAGTTTACAGATTATCTATTTCAATTATAAAATCTATTTTTCCTCATCACTTTTCTATGTGTTTTATATGCTGACGTCTAGACTATGAACTTTTTGACCCTTTAGTTATTTGTCTGTATTTTCAGCGTGGCGTTCAGGAATACTAAAAATTTATTTAAGTATTGTTCATCATAACTTTCAGAGCGAGTGATTGTTACGATGTTTTTACTAAATTTGTTTTACCACACATGAATACAAATTATTAAAGGAAAATTGCATTAAAAGGTAAAAAATAAATTGAGAATTGTAATTAATAAAATAATTGTAAGTTTACTTATTTGCTTTGCATTTTTTCGAAGTAATCGCTGCAGTAGTTGAAGGGTGGATTTATATTCATTCCATATCATTATTATCAAGGATTGCGTTGTCTGTTTGTGCAAAGCGATTTTGTATGATTCGAATTATGCTATCAATAGTAACATAAGAGTGAGAGTTTCTCAAATTAAGATTTATGTACATTTTTATATATATTTTATAACCTAAATAAATTATTACAGTAGTAATCTAATATATGAATCTACTGAATATCACTATTTTTCGTATATTTTGTAATCGTATTTTTATATAAAAATTGTAATACACGCCTTTCATTAAAATAAAATTGTTTTTCTTAAAAATTTTTTATATTTAGTTTATTTTTGACTTTTTAGTTCTCAAGACGTATGACGCATCACAAACCTTGACTTGGTGGAAAAGTGCAAAGCTCTCAATACATTATGTCTAGCCATCTTAATACCATTCAGTCGTCGGCGCATACCACAAACCTTGACTTGGATGGGAGGATCAATTAAACTAGCCCAAACTTGATGAATCTCCGTTCCATTGCGTAGTTTCTGTGACCCTGGTTTTAACTAGAACCAGAGTGTCATCGTGACCCATCTAAAGAGCACAAACTTGGTCGAACTGCGTCCGCCGGAAAGGAGCATTGTTATCGGGATTATATATATACACCAAATTTTAGGGAGTTAAAATTACAAGAATTATCAGTCGACAGCCCATAAGCACCAGTGAAACTAAATAAATCCGTCTAAAAATAAAGTTTTTTATTCGAAAAACAAAGTTTGCCTTCAAATTGAGTTTAAATATATATTATAAATTAATTTTGTAATGGATAATAGAATTATCAATGACTTCATCAAATGATAATTTGATTCTTATGATTATCAATTAATGAAGTAATTGATAATTTTATATTTACAATTATCAATTAACGAAGTAACTGACAATTTTATTTTTGAAATTATCAACTGATGAAGTAATTGATAATTTTAGAAATAAAATATTCCATTGCCAAATTATTAATTAATAATTTGTTCGAACAATAATTTCTGAGAAAATTCTATCTTTTAGATAAACTAATTAAAAATTTACGATGGGAAAAATTTGTCAAATACATCAATTAATTCTGCGGATATTTTTTTAATGAAAACGCATTTTACCTCACTGAAACACTATTTTATGTGGGCTAAAACAAATAATAAATAATTGGAAATGAAATGGTACTACTTCTGGCCAAGATTATATGCTTTAGTATCTTCAGTAAGATTCAATATAGTCGAAAAATTTAAATTTATTGATTTAACTTAGAAATCCTAGAAAAAAAGTGAAAAAAAGGTGACAAAAAAATTTGATTATATGCCAAAGTAAACTTTTTACAACAACTTAATGTTTTTCACACTTTTTGATTAGAATATTTTGAGGCCAATGCGTCGGAGTTGTCACGGTTAAAATTTCCGTTTAAGTTCACTATGGCCAATTTAGTTAATTTTACCTTTTATTTGCGAATACTTACGTTTGAGTAACACAATATCTATCATTCTTCTTGAATATCTCCCATAAATTCTTTGAATAAAAGCATTCCGTAAAGTTTAGTTTTTAGTTAATTTTATATTCAATTTGATCATTATAATTGAGATTTTGCTACATTGTGCTTAATTGTTTTCTTATCGATGCAAATTTACTGTTACCTTTTTTTCAGATAGATCTCGGTTTTCTTGCCTACTACTACTTGAGGGATTATTTTTGGTTGCCTAAATTTCTGTGGCTTGAAATATCTTCATTTAATTTAAAAATAGCTATTGGGATACTTATTAAGTTTTTGAGCAGAAAATGCTATTGGTTAAGGAATGGCATTATTTAACAAATTTATGCCTTCTGCTGTTGTCCAGGGTCATTTTTGAGCGGTCATTTTTTTCTAACAGGTTAATTGAACGAGTCTAAAAGAATAAGTGTTGTGTGAAAGAAAGGATTTTGGTTATAAATGGAGGCAATTTTGCCTTGACTTTTACTGAGGACTTCCATCTACATTTATCGAAACCATCCTTTGGGATCTGGGGCTGAAAGGTCATTTAAATTATTTCGGTAATTGTGTTGACTTATTGAGTTACTCAATCTGCCTGTTCGGCATTTTTGTGTTATTTTTACCGGGATAAATCTGAAAATAGGGATTTTGACAGTTTTTCATTTTGCGATAAGGAGATTTGTTAGCCCTAAGTAACAACAGGGTTTTACTTACGGGTTATCCTCCCTACTGGTTATTTTATAACTGGTATCCTTCCTACTAGTTATTTTACAATTGGTATCCTCCCTACTAGTTATTTTACCACTCGTGTTTTCCCTACTGTACACCCTTTACTGATTGTTTCTGGTTTATATTCTGCATTTACTTGTTGATATTACACTAGTACTTACGCCGTTAAGCAGAGAGACCATTAATTAGTAATAAGTTTAACCAATTCTTTATATCTGTAAGGCCTTGTGCAATAGTGTTCTATGATCACAAAGTAAATGGGTTTGTTTTATTTATTTTTTTTAAGGCCAGTAGGTTATAATGTGCATTGGTTAAATTTTTATTCATTTATTTTTTCTTCTGTGAATTTACTGGAGGAGAGATTTTTATAAAAATATATTGGTTTTCTCCTCACTCAATTGTGAGGTGTTATCTTTAACCCTGTAGCTAAGCTTATTTTGTTCTCGGAGCGATTCATAAGTATAGTTTATACATATTATGTTCTTTATTGAAAGTGAATGATAAATCTTAATAGTGCAAGCAGGATAAATTTTTATAGTTATGTTGCTATTTTATATGATGCTGCATTATTTGCAGAAAAATGTTATTAAATTGAAAAATAAAATAATTGCATTCTGATGAAATACTAATTAATAATTCAATAATTTTGAAAATTAAATCATTCTTTACTTTTGTAATGGTTAATTCGAAAAATCGTCGCTCCGGTAATGATTAATTTGATTCCTAAAAGGATCAATTACTTCGTCAGTTGATAACTTAGGGAAAAAACCAAGTACATTATTAATTGATCATTTCAGGAATTACTTAATTAATTAATAATTTCAGGACGAAACCGCCAATTACTTCATTAATTGATAATTCCGATTGATGATTAATTATTTTCTAGTGTATTGATTAATGGTTGATATAAATTTTTTTTTGCCCATTACTGGTTTGATTATACCAGCTACATCTATGTCTAACAGTAACGGTTTGGACAATACTTCGTCAAAATTCAAAAAATTATTAAATGCATAGACGATAATAAATCATGCGGTCCGGAAAAAATCTACACTCCAATCTAGTATATGCAGACTGCTAATCTTGTAAATCATTAGACTTTTTTTTTTTCGTTAAAGTATTGATAAATTAAAAGTCACCTTCACATCAGACGTTAGTTGATTATTCTATTTGCTATCACGAACGTGTGTATAGTATATTTGCACACGTGGAAGACGTCTCCGTTAGATTACTTTTTTGTTGTCTTTCACCTTAAACAATCCTCAGAAGGTTGTTAATCGTTCTTAGTTGGATGTTTTTGCAACAAATTAATATTAGCTATTACACATGTTACACCCTTAATTAGCTATTTTCTGCTTCATTCATCACAGTTGCGCACATATTGTTAAACATTTAACAGTCAAACGGTAGTGAAACATGTTTCAGGTCACCAGCTCTTAGTCTAAAACTTCACAGCTTAAAATATATTACGTCATGTCAATCATTCCAGGAAAATATTAATAATCATTTTTTTGTAAACAAGAAATGTTTAACTAAATTAAGCAGACGAACAAGCTGTTTTATTAAAATTTTGTAAAATCTAATGAGCAAAGAAAGCAACTCATAATGAACAAACGCCGTTTTTTTTGCTAACTCGCATTTTGTAATTTCAAATATTTTTGCTTGTGCGTAAAAAAACATTTCAAAATAATTCTTAAAACATTGTGCCTTCTAATGATATAACGTTTAATCTTCTTAATTTTTTACTGTCATAAAAATGTACATGAAACAAAAAAAAATATTTGAATTTAATTACCTAAGCATTTAATGTAACTGAAAGCTCCGAAATGCTGTACTTAGTAGACACACGCTACTTGTCTAATAGCATAAAATGTAATTTTAATTACAAAGTTTACTGTACAGTTGTGTTTCCGCAGGATGTCTTGTTAACAGGAAGGTAACAATATTAATTAAATCCTATTAATAGAGACAAAAATCTATTGGCTCCGTGTGTGACAGCAGCGCCAATTAATGCATGAACTAAAGGGCGATATTTGCATATATTGACAGTATAATATAATGGAAAATTGCAATTAAAAATTATATTTTTTGGTTTTAATAAAAGTATATGAGTCTATAAAACCAGTGAAAAGTTAATTTATTATTATTATTATATATTTTGATTACTTTAGCTAGAAAAAAGTTAAGTATAATCAATAAAGAAATAATTAAAACTCACTGAAATTTAGGTGTTATGTTAAAATAAAAAAGTTACCATTAAATAATTCCGTGAAACAAAAATCATTACATATTGCTGTGTACTTACCCTAAATGGTCGTTAAAGTAAAGAAAACTATTTATTGAAATTACGTATTTTATTACTTAAAATACGACTTTACTTCGGAACTTTCAACACGTGATACACCAGCGTTCTTAACTTTATCCATTTATTTGTTTGATTTGATTTCCATTTTGCTACTAGACATTTTTAAATTTACACTGTTTTTTCCCCCCACTTTACAACACAGCAACTCCGCTTGTTTATTAAATTGTTTTTCGTTATTAAAAAAAAATTGATACGTCAAAAGTAGAAAATATCGCCCCGAAATACTTCAATTATCTATAGCTAACGCTATTATCGCTTTGGCTCCCTTTTCTATGACTTTATACTGAGCTAATAGAAAGATAAAAAAATTAAACCACCAACCTAACAATGCTTAAATCACCCCATTATTAGCCCGGCGGAATTTGTCTCATATGAGGTGATTTTGATTGTTTACGAAAGTTCCAGACTTATACTAACAATAACAAAAAAGAACGAAAGAATTGTTGACACAGATAAAAAAATTGGGGTTCGTTTTTTCATTATAAACAAATAGAATAACTCTTTGATAATTATTGATATCGAAATGCCCATAAGGGGACGCGATAACTGAGATTTTGCTCACATTTTGAAAAAAATATGTGTACGACTACTAAAAGCTGAGATAGAGTTTTTTTTTTCAAAAAATCGCTTCGGAGTTGTTTATTAACATTAAGGGATTATTTAAGTGGGAACTCATAGGGAAATGGTTAAACTATTGTATGCAGCAGTTTTCGACTCAATTGTTTCAAATTTGTTGATGTAGCAATAGTTAAAAGTTGCACCTACTCCGAGAATCAGAAAGTGAACAGTGGAGGAGGGCGTTCTTTCAACCAGCGGCGCGCGAAAAAAAAAAAAGTGACGCGGACGCTTCAAATTCGAACAATGGATGATATGTTTTTTTAATCAAATTATTGTTAACCATAGCAATAAATAAATTGACTAGAATGTGGTCGGATTTGCATTGTCTTTATTTTTATTTATTTTTATTTTTACGTTTCGATTAGGTTGTATCTCTAATCGTTATCAAGTATAAACTAAATGTTTTGTCTTAAGACTACGAGCTTATATAGGGACGGTGTCCATTGAAGCGCAATGTTTCGCTTCACTGTACACACTTCAATGATTTGATGTTACAAAGTAGTGGTTGCCAAAGATTAGGTATCTCAACACTCCGTTTACTGAAGATTCCATTATTGTTTTTAATGTATGCTGCTTCTATAAATTCCGATGTGTTCTTCACTCTCTCCAGTCGTCGCCAATATAAATATGGAATGGTTCGAAACTCATGCCATAGAAACGGAAACAGTAAAACCGAAAGTCTAGTGGAGATATGTCGATGATACTTTCATCGTATGGAAGGGCAATGATCAAGAACTTAATGATTTCCTGAAACATCTAAATATCATTCGACCTACAATTAAGTTTACCATGGAAAAAGAGGTAAATGATCAATTGCCCTTCTTAGATGTCATGGTGAACCGTTCAAAGGAAACTATTAAAACTTCAGTATATAGAAAGCCAACACATACTGGACAATATCTTAATCATAGTTCTAATCATTCTGTTTTAGCAAAACGAGAAATTATACGCAACCTCTATAATCGCGCTATATCTATATGCAATAATGCCGAATTATTGGAAAAAGAGGTAGCAAATATTAAATCCGATTTACAACAGAATGGTTATCCTTTAAAACTAATTGACGATGTTATAAATAATTTTAGAACAACGAACACTGGACAGCAAGAAACACATTCCTTCTTCACAATTCCGCACATTATGGGATCTTTGGAGAATATAAGACGAATTGCCAGTAGTTATAATATAAAAACAGCCTTTAAATCAGGAAATACACTTAGAGCTCATTTAACAAAAACAAAACGTAAAACTACCGATAAGAAGGAATGTGTTTACAAAGTTCCATATGAGTGTGGTGAAATGTATATTGGAGAAACCAAACGACCACTAGAAGTTAGATTTAAAGAACATAAAACTCATATACAAAAAGGGGAAACGTCGAGATTAGGTATTGCAGAGTACTCCTGGGATAAACAACACCATATAAAATGGCCTGAAGCTGCAGCAATATATATGGAACCCAATATGAAAAAAAGAAAATTTATAGAAGCAGCATACATTAAAAACAATAATGGAATTTTCAGTAAACCGAGTGTTGAGATACCTAATCTTTGGCAACCACTACTTTGTAATATCAAATCATTGAGATGTGTACAGTGAAGCGAAACTTTGCGCTTCAGTGGACACAGTCTCTATATAAGCTCGTAGTCTTAAGACAAAACATTCAGTTTATACTTGAAAACGATTAAAGATACAACCTAATTGAAACATCGGAAAAATAAATAAAAATAAAGACAATGCAAGTCCGACAACCATATTTTAGTCAATCTTCAACATTGTCTACAACCTTCAAACAAACGCTAATAAACAAATTGTTGCACTTTTATTCATTTTATGCATAATTATTATTTTACCATACTTACGTGCTTTTCAAATTACGAAAAAATTGTTATAGTGGTCAACAGTATACTATTAATTAGGAATATTAAAAATTAGATTCATTTTTAATATACCATTAATATTTATTTAGATATAGCATGAAACAAATAGCAACATATGTTGACAGCATTATTATTTTTCGAAATGCAGAGTAAACTTCATTTCACGATTATATTTGTAAGCGATTATTGTAATATTACTTTCAAAGACGATGAAAGTGATAGGGGAGAAAATAATTATGATTATGATAATAATGATGATGTTGATGATGATGATAGTTATGTCAATGATGAGAGTGATTATGTTGATGAGGGTAATAATGATGATGACAATGAGAGTGATAATGACGATGACAATTGTAATGATAATAATGAAACCGACAAGGGTTTCGAAAATGGGTGTCCATCGATGTCTAAGAAACGGAGAACGGAATAAATATTTTGTATAGATTTAAGCAAAAAATATGTATGTTAGCAAAAAATTTTGTATGTGAAAAATGTTCGTCCAATAAAATAAACAAAAAAGTCACCATGTGTTTTTCTTGTACAACCAATAATTTGGCGGCAAATGTCAGTCGCAATTTGTTTCATGCTATAACTCCATAAGTATTAATGGTACATTAATCAATCTGATTTTTAATAATCCTAATTAGTAGTATACTGTTGACCACTGTAACATTTCGCGCGGGCGATATCACAAGAGCAAAGAAAAGATCGAAATTTATTTACAAGACAGCTCAGTATAACAAGCAAAAGCGAGTTGTCGGGGGAGGGGGGATCAACGTCATTTACGTTCCTCTCTTCGAGCTAGTTTTAACAACTGTTTTTGCCTTTTAGGATCCATTAGAACAATGCTTAAGGATGTCGATGTGCATTGTGGCGCTACATAGCATTTGCAAACAACTTTATAACGGCATACAAAAGAAAATGTCAAGAAATCAATCACGCGATCGATTAGTGTTGCGTTGTTTACTAAAATGTGATGTCATACTTGTCACATACCAGTGTCCTTATTGAAGTTGCGTTTCGGTGCGCTTTTTTATCATAAAAATATTTTTCATTGATTTTCATTGAAAATACAATAGATCTTATATAGCGTACGCTAAATGTAATAAAGAATATTATAAAACAATTTTTCCACAGTAGCTAAATGCCTATTCTACACATTTTTTGAATATTGCTGGAAAGTCTAATTTTATTGAATACTGACTTTGTGAGAGTTGTAACTACTACCTATGAAATATTTTAGAGGTAACAGCTAATTCAAATTTCATTAAATGTGCAGACATAGGAACTTTTTTGTCAATATATCAGTTACATTATCATTCCACACGGAGCGATGTTTTTTCAATGGAAAAAGGACCGTGTCAAAAACTCTACTTCAAACGCGTTTGTTAAGATTTGTTATAAATATGCTTCTGTGACAGTATTTGACTCCGGCAAACGGAATATTTTGATAGCGTAAGGCCGTTTCGCGCACGATTTCCTGCCACCTTAGATTAACACAAGTTATTACAGCTTACCGATACCACAGACACAACTTCAAAATTCAGGAAAAGCTGCAGTCTAGCCAGTCAGTGCGCCCACGAGATTAATTGCGAGATGTTTTTTTTTTAATTAAACGAGACAAATTTTTCAAAATACTTAAATCTGTTTAAGAAAAATAAATAAAACGACACTATTTACAATGAGAAACTTAAAATTAACTTGATAAGCAATTCCAAAGTAAATAAAATAATTGTTATATTTTAATCCGGATGATAAAATAAAATTCAATTTCGAAAATTTTATGTTTAAATAGCTTTCTAAAGGTTAATCAAGACAAATAATAAAAACACACAAACAGTTATTTAAATAGTTTAAACAAAATAGTACCGAAGTTGCCCTTCTCCCAGATAGAATGAAACAGAATTTTTCCTTAACTTTCCCGAAGATAAATGACAAATTAAAAATGAAATCTTAAACAAAATCATTTTTCAACAAAATGGTTAATATATATCCTACGTCTTTTTATAACTGAAAGAAAACGATAATAACTGAAAAAAAATTAATTCACTCTTTTAAACATTTTGGAGGTACTTAAATTTTGAATAGGATAAACATGTACATGTAATCAAACAAATATATTGCATTATAGCGATTTTATTTCACTAGTCTTTTATTTCTTTAATAATGATAATATTGTTCTGTTTAAAACATTCTCTCCGTGTTCGCCGATATTACATATTAAGATTACCCTTGGCCCTTATCTCTTCGGTTTTGGTTGCCTAACCGAGGTAGGATTTATTCGACAGATTTATTTAAAAAGTATTAAAGGGGGTAAGACCTTTTTAGTTTACGTCGCCATAAATTGTCTAGGTTTATATTTTCTCAAGAAAACATTTAAACGACCCGAAAGTAATGAAACTGGCTTTTGGGTTTGATAATTGATTTATTTGTTCTCAGTTTCCATGGTTAAAATCCATGTAAAGAGTGATTATTTTATTCCTCCATTTAGTGGAATATACTTCATGTCACACAATATTTAATAATATTAGTCATAATTGATATTTGCTCCATTGTATTGTATTATTAATCCTATAAAATAGCAGCTTTATTTTTCTTGAAAAATTCAGAAAAATGTACTCTCGCTAATAACTTGATATTAGAACTCTGTCAACACGAGATGAACCTTTTTTGACACTAGAAACGTGAAAACTAATTGATACGGTAAAGCGGATAATTGGATTTGAATATGCAACTCCGGGTTATCATGATTTCAATTTCAAACAATGTGAGAGAAACTGAAATATTCGTTTCTATTAAACTTACAAACACGATAGATGCATCAAAAAGAAACAAGGAAAATCTGCTGGGCATTAGCATTCTACCGGTCGATAAATGACTTAATAATTTATTAACCTCCTAACAATGTCAATACAGATGCGTTTTAGGATTTTCATCATATGTAATATAAATTTTCAACGTATACCTGTCTGGACGATTTAGTGCTTTAATGTCGTAAAATGAAATTCCCTGAATGGACCAATCTTGTAAGTAATCTGAAGCGTCCCCCTAAACGTCTCAAAATTACCATCGAATCTCCCTAATCTTATTCGGAATTTCAGACAGAAATGATCCCGAATTAAAAAATAACTTTATGAGGAAATTTTTCGACAACGACTTAATAATTAAAATAAAGTCTCAATGCCCTCTAAGACCGAATTTAAAAAAGAAAAATTTACATTAGATGGTGTAATTCATTCCCTCAATTTCGAGACGTAGCCATTAATTAAATAAAAAAGTTATGAATATTAACTTTTTAATTATCATTAAAAATATACTTTCAAACAAGAATGTAATGACTCGTGAGTAAATGACCAGACAATTAATATTAAGTATGACGTTTGCATTTACTCTCTATAAGTCTCTATGTTTTAAGTTACATAATGTTGTGTGTATGACTTGGCAGTTACGTAAGACAATAATTTGACAGCTACTAGCTATATTGAAAGATATAACAATGGTATGCTGAACTTAGTCGACAATATTTATATTCGCAAGTTCGTATAATACTATTATATTTCTTAGAATATATGTGATTTTGAATTTACCTTGTTGAATGTAAGTAGTAGGTATCTCATTCTCACCTTGCATTAATTAAAGTCAAATCTCTTAAAGTTATTTCATAAGATATAGAGATTTGTAAATGAAAGTGTGACACTTAGTAGCAGGAATGTTATAGATTTAGCTACACATGAGATCTGTATCATTTTTATGCTGGTGAGGAGACTTGGCTCCGTTTTTGTTGTTTAACTTTATTTACGTGTTTGATTACCTCTAGTGAAATCTGTCACATATATTTAACATAGTTCTACGTGTCTGGTTAATATGAAATTTTGCATATGTGAATAGTTTGATGAGAGTAAAATATTATAATAGTTTACATGTACGGTTGTCTATCATGAAATGCAACATAGGCTTCACGCACTTCTACACGTCAATGTTAGCTGAAAATTTATATATGTATGTAGTTCCGATGACAACAGAATGAGATGGAACGATATGACTGATTTGACGCCTGTCTATTTGTTGATTTGTATGTAATGCAATATAATCACACATATGTTACATACTTCCGCGAATCCGATTGAGTTTATTGCATATGTTGTCACGGTTCAAATTTCGACTTAAGATTATTATGGTTACTTTCATTGATTTTACCTTATTTTGGCAAATGTTCACATTTTGGACATCACAATATCATTTTTCGTTAAACATTTATTATATATCCATAGAGGAGAAAAATGAATTTATTTTATGATTTTAAAATTAGTAGGCTATATTTTATGAAGTTTATTGTCAACCATTTGAATTTATTTCCTTTTTTTTTTCTTTGAGTGTTTATTCAAGTTAAATATTCTCTTAATATTTTGTTACATCTAGCTTACGCTACAGTTTAATGTTTTAATTAAAGATTTTTTTATAACGAATTACGACTCAATTTTATTTGAACCACCTTCTGCTTGCTTTTATATCTTTACTTGTTTTGTTGTGCTTGCTGCAGAGTAATGTTGAAAACTAGATCCTAACAACACCGTGAAAGGCTTGTTTATTCAGCCTTGCTTTTGATGCAGTGGCACCCTTAATTTCCCACTTCTACTCTCCGGTAAAGGGGGTTAGCTCGGCATTTTTGATTGCTGGTGCAGCTACTGACTTTTAATTATACTCTAGTATTTCGCGGCTTTTCTTTTAAAAACCAGTGTAGCAAGATAAGTAAATTTTGAAGATAATACAATATCATTATACTTCACATATCATAATTATTTACATTTTCTACACTCTTAGGCACGTTAGGTTGAGCTGAAATTATGAATATGTATATAGTTTCAATGACATCACAATACGATGGTATCATCGAATTCATATGACACCTGTCTGTTTGTCGTCTGTCTGTAATGAAATTTTGTAACACATATTTCAGACCCTTTCACCTGCTTGAATGAGAAATTTTGCATATGTATGTAGTTCTAATGACAATAAAATATTATGATACTTCACATTTGTAGGTATCTATCTGCCAGAATCAAGGCTGATGCGAGGATATGAATATAGAGACTGGAACAAAACAAAATTTGGTGGAATAGACCTGCCCTCGGATATAACAGCATCAAAAGCATTGTGATGAACTCTTTGTTGGAGATGAGCAGTTACACCATGCCAAGAGCCTATAACTTCGACAGGCCTTACACCATTCAGACTAACTGGAAGGTAGGATATGATCGATACCTAAATTACTAAGGAAATCTCGTTTGGTTTACAGACAGGCTCAAAACGGACCATACCACAGGACCCGTAAAACACGGATCCACTCTCAACATAAGTGAGACACTGAGGCGACATACCATGAAATTAAAGTGTGAACAGTCTACTAAACCTATTTAAGGTTTCCAGCTTATTTCGTAGAATAGGTGACACAATAAGTCATTAGGCTGCAGTATAAGGGCTTCTGAACACGATCATTCAATCAAGCGATCAATCAAATCTATCTTCAATAAGTTTTTTCAGATTTTTCACATATTTCTATATTTTCGACTGAGCTGAAATTTTACATGTTCACTCTTGTAGGAACGAAAACATATGAATGGTAACGCAGGCACTAAAAAAGGGAGTACTCTGTTTATTAGCACGCGAACTCCATAACAACATAGGAAGGAAATCTTTTGGTAGCTTCTTTATATTATAAAAATCATTTAAAGCTTACTCTTTATGCATATTCAGAACGGTCGGGTATGTCCGAACGAGCAGTCGTGCTATAGAAATAGCAACAGTCTTTGGCTTGTTGCCGTTTTTCTATCTCTCTCAAGCAATTTGATTTCAGCATAAGTTTGTTTCATCTTTCCTTACTTTCTATATATTTTGATTTTGTGTTTGTTGGTCATGTCGATGACACTTTGGTTATTGGTTTTCCACTATTTTTTCTCACTTTGCCAGAAAGTAGAGAAAAATCACTGTTCTCTTCAGGTTCAATTTTTTTCGCTATATAGTTAAAATTTTGTTACAACTACAAATTTGGTACTAATGGAAGTTTCTGTGTTATATAAAACTTTATTAATTTGTACTTTTTAATTGGAAAAATGAAGAAAAACGGTGAAACAAATCGAAACAAAATGGTCTGTCATATCTAATACTGACGCCCCTTGTTTAGAAAGGACTCGAAAAACATTTTTCTCTTGTTTGATTTTTGTATTATACACGATTTTGTCTCTAAATATTAAGGTTTTAAGACTCATATTTGCTCTTATCTGTTATGTTCCTTTAATTTTATATTAGGCATGATTTTTCCACCAAATGTAAACAGTTTTAAGAAAATCATATTGCTTTTGTCAATGTTAGCAGAAAGTATTGAATAAAAACAAAATGCAAGAAGAAAGGCAGGAATAAAGATATTCTGACTCCAAAAATATGTACCATAAATTTTTTAAATACATGGGTTTATCCCCCTTCTTTTAAAGGGAATGAGGAAGAACATTAATAATTTGCTTTTATGGGATATTTCTTTATGCTGTCTGTTTTGGTGTCAGACAGTACCCTTCTTTCATCCAATTTATACTCTCAATTAATTTTTATACATCTTGATCTTATAATTTTATTATTCATATTTTTTGGCAACGGATACTAAACCATCTCCTTCTTCACTAACTCGGACCTTTGCCAATATTTAGTGGAAAAAATTATCCCGCCACCACATGTGCGTCAGAAAATAACATTTTTTTAACTCATATATCTAGATCAGTTTAAGTTAGTTCAGGTTAGTTTAACTTTTTCAAACTAACTAAAATCAAGCTAATACAATTTTTTTAAAATTTGTTTGATAAAATTTATGCAAAATAGTTAAAATATATTACATACAATATATTTTAACTAGCACCATTCAAAAGAGATAAGAAAATTTTATTTATCTTTCAGAAATAAAAGCATCCTGAAATTTTCATCATCACTAACGGACGACCTTCAGTGAAGTTGTAGAGAATAGGATTGTGGATGATAAGCCAAATTCAGCCATACCTAAAGCTTTAAATTCTCAATTAAAAAGCGTGAGTATGAAACTAAAACATTAATTAAATAGACCTCCAGACAAATATTTTAGTTATGCCACTGGAAACACGTGGCTTACTCATTAACTGCCAACTTTATCCCAGCGATGTAAAATCCAGCGAGCTTACACCACAACCATTAATAATCGCCTAAAAAATGAATTGAGGTTTAGTTTTTCTTTTGGAGGGTGTCCTGACTTTAAAATGTTCGATTCAATATTTGTAAAAAAGGGGTTTTTATGCGATTGGGACCCACAAATAATAGATGCTGATAAAAAATTCGGCGTGATTAATGAAATGTTATAATTTTTTTTTTCGCCATTTTAAAAATTACATAATACGGGAGATTGTAATCAGCGGCGTATATGTATGTTTTTTTTTTCTCAAACGAACTGCAATATATTCACCTAAGGTCGTTCCACACCATGCGTTATTTGACTCTGTTAAAAATATGTTACAATTTGTTTTCATCCCAATAGATTTCAGCATAAAAAGCCAACTTTATTTATTATCTAAATAAAATATGTTTATATTCCGTAAAAAAAGTAAAATGTATAAAGTTTTTGTAGGTTTGATCACGTGATGAAAAACCCTCCATAATTGGTTCTAACTCTAGTGACGTCACATATCAAAAAAGAAAAAGGATATAAGATTAATGATACGTCATCTAACAAATACTAGTGTTATTAAGCTATTTTCGAGGTAATAACTGATATATTTCTTACGAATCTTTGGTATTTTAGGTATTTCACAAGTTACACTTTGTGAAATCCGACAACAGTGGATGAATGACTGAACAAAAAGTGGTGATACTTGACCATCATTAGGCCCTTTACATGTCACCATGGTTGCAGGTCATTCGAGGTCGAACGCATTTGCGAATTTAAGCAGCCTCATTAATTGAACTTACTTAACTGCTTCCGGTAACAGAATGGTATCTTTGAAATGTCTCTGTCTCAGTCTAGTGGGGGCATCCGATTTAATATTCCCACATTCTTTGAACTTTGTCAAGTTGAAGACGGCGCTTGCGCTTTTTTCTACTAAACCACCATACAATAGCGGCGTATGTGGTCATGGGGGGGATCACCATAATGTATATTCAAAATAGCATTCTCGGTGTCAGAACTCATATGTACCTAAATTCTCTTTTCCAAGCCCAGAAAGTACATATGGTTCGAGCCTGAATATGATCATTCCAGCTCAGTCGTGATTCCTGTATTACTCCAAGGTATGTAATAGTTCCCTTGCATTGAAGAGTCTTTCCCGACAATATAATTGTGGGGAGTCTCTTAATTTTTCACGTTTTTGTCACGAGTACCACCTCCCTTCCCTGGGGCACCATCGCTCCGCGATCGAGATGGCTCACATCATTGATCCCCCAGGTTCCGGATATTGCCATCAAGGCACAACATGACCAGGTAGTCAGCGTAGATCTGTGTATATAAACCAGCTCCATTTAGTTCATTCAGCAGACTGTCAACCACGAGACTCCATAACAAAGGCGATAAAACTTCTTCCAATGGACAGCCCCTATTTGGTAGTGCTTTAACAGTTACATTGTTAAGCTCAGCATATATTAATCTCTGAGTTAACGTTTCTCTGATCCATCCGACTACTGTTGGTTCAGAGCCTCGTCGTTGTAGAGCATTACATATCGAATCTTGAGATGTGTTGTCAAACAGCCCCTCAATATCGATCAAATTACCTAAGACGAATCGTCCATTCGACAGCGCGTTGTCGATTTTTGTGACGAGTCGATGTAGCGCCTTATCTATGAGTTTTCCTGCCTGAAAGGTAGGTTGTAAAGGGTATAAAGGACACTACATCATTACTTCTTCCTTAATATGTTGATCCACCAAACTTTCCAATGTCTTTAATACGAAATTGTTCAGGCTGATAGTGCGGAAAGATAGTTTTTATAGTGTGTTCTTTCTACCTTGGGAATAAAGACCAAGCGCCATCGGCGCGCGGCCTAAGTTCAAACACGTGTATTATTATAATATTGGTGGAATTTTGTAATAGGGCTCGCAATATAGCATCCCTTTTAAGTGACTTGAAGGGGGCAAAAGTTTCTATCGATCATTTTACTGTTTCACTATCGTTTTAATTAATTTGTAGTCATAATGTACAAAGAGGAATTTCTGTTGTTTTTCAAATTTGCCCTAATTTTGATTTGAGCCTAGAAAGTGCACTCTTAGTGGCTCCCCTAGGGTTCCCTCTTCTCTTGTGGTTTGACCTTCAATCAAAAAGAGTCATTGCTCATTATTATTTTGCAGAGACGGGATGCTGAAGGCATACTATCTATGTTCTCGCAGTATTTCTTCCACACGTTTCTCTGTGTGTCCCTTATTAGTTTATTGTATTTTTCTCGATCGTTTTTTAAAGAGTTCCCAAACATTTTTCCAGTGGTTCTCAATTTGAATGTTCTACCAGGATATCTTAGAATTCATGGGCCTTCGTCTTATTTGACAGCTATCTCAAAATAAACTTCGAAATGCATCACTGATTTATTTTGTAGTGATCTCCACATCATTTTTATTATGGCATCCCGATAAGAACCCCAAGACTCTGCTTCCCAGTTCCTCCCGAAAGAGGTCTAAGTTTGTAGTCTTAGGATTTTGCTACTACTACGTCTTGCTCAGCGTCAATTTCAGAGGATGTGTCGATGATCTGACAACGAGACCTTCGAGTTAGCTTCCGAATTCTTCACCAAGTTCTGCATATTTTAAGAGCAGTGTATGCATTTATGATTGGATTTCTTTTTCATAATCTTCATTTTTAAGCTGTTGAATTTGAAAATACACAATGACAATTAAGTATTACTTGCAATTTCCTCTTTTAAAGAAATCGCTTAAAAGTCATACAAAAAACATGACTATAAAATCACGGTATTGGTTGGGTCAACAATAAGTTTACACGTGATTATTATTATTTTTTTTTGGTTTCCTAGATCTGCAAGGTATTCGTCTTTCATTCTAATTCATATTCCTTTGTTTTAACACAAATACTTTAAGGCCTATGTAAGTTATGTATACATTAATCAAAATTTTTAACAGCTCAGCTGTAAGATATATTTAAAAATACAAATATACTGACATTAAAGTCATCCTCCCACATAAAAGCCATAAAATTTGCTCCTATGTACCTTGAGTCTCTATGGGTTAGTTTTAATTACTGTTATCGCCTTTTAGAATAGAATGAAATAGAAACAAACACCTTTTCTGAAGTGTCTATGGACGTCCATGTATATTGTGGCATTACGCATAATTTATAATAGTAAACAAATAAAAATCTCAAGAAATCATACAAACTATTGTTTAGCGTTGCTTTTTGATGTTATCAGTTTATGACATGCTTTTAGGTTGTTTTAAATATTTTAGATATATTTTAGCTTCGCATTTTTTATGTACATTCACATGAAAATCAATATACAGTATTTCAGTATAAACAGGCTCAAATAATTGACCAACGAACAGTGGTGTAACTAAGAGTATGTGCCCCCCCCCCACCCCGTAGATCTTTGAATGTGCCCTATTACTTTGCACAAATATTGATCTTTCGTATTTATTCATTTTCATCATGGAACTTGAGGGCGCCCCTGGATTTGCTGTGCCCCCCCCCCGCACCGCGGGGTCTGTGGATTCGTTATTTACGCCACTGCCAACGAACTATGAAGACCGAATTAATCGACGAATTCATAAGACGTGTGAGGCAGGTGCTGTGAACCAACCTAAAAAGTAGAAATATATTTAGGGTACTCAATACCTGTGCGTGCTCTGCACTAAGTTGCCGTTTAGAATTGTGAAATGAAGCAAGATGAACATGTATAGTCTACAGAGGAAGGTCAGAACATTCCTGACCAAGGCACGCAAATATCATCCTCGTGGTACGACCGAGAGTGAGTCCAGAGGGAGAGAAAACCGCGAAGCGTAAGCGTAGCGTAAAAAGACAGATGTCAAATTTCAAGCATTGTGATTTGTTAAAAAAAAAGACGAAGACCGAAGATTTCTCGCCTAAATCTGCCTTTTCCAAGATCATTACGCAAGATAAAGTTAAAATTTACAGTGGATTATTTTAAATATGGTGGAAACTGTTTATTTTCAGTATTTTGTATGAACATAACCTATGATTTTTTTAGAAGTTTGTCGTTTTATTTATGTTTTTCATTTTTCGATTTTAGAGATAATGGATTTTTATGAATTATGTTAAATTGGTTTAATTTATTAAAAATGCTTGTTACCGAAGATTATTACTGCTTTGTCCATAAAAAACAATTCTTTTTCATTCTTTTTATTAATTATGTAACAATTGCAATAATACAGTTGTTTGTTATATAAATTAAATATTACGTAGTAAAGGCCGTTAAATAATAAAATTTTTATGCAAGAACAGTCTCTGATATAGAGACGTTAATAAACAGACATGCCCTTACTACTGTGTAACAATTACGAAGAATGGAAATTTAATAACAGAAATCCAGTTAATATCATATTTTACATATTCTTCTAGAAATTACAGACACTGTAATTATTAAAATTATTGCTACAATTACATTATTACGTTGAAATTCTCATCTTCGAACTCCCTGAAAATTCTTTAGCAGGTAGAAGTGGTAAACTTTGGAAATACAATTTCTTTTAGAATCCCATATTACGGCGCAAGTTTCCTGAATGATTTCTGAAACACTGTGTTTGCTCACTCGGAATTTGCCCTGGAGATTGAACAGGCTGATTTCATCAGCTAAATATCGCAATGTAATTTCCAAGCAAGTAATGTCCCTAGTGTTTTTCGCAATTATAGACAGGACCCAGTAGCGATGATTTTTTTTTAATAAAGAATATGTCAATAATCTCTTTATATTTTCTAACTTTTTCTTTTTCTAGAATACAATACTGTTGCAATTAATCTTTTATTTTATTTCATTTTAATTTTTAGATAAAAGAAATATTATCAAAACTTTTGATAAAAGTTAAGTTAAGAAAAACACACACCTCACCCCCCTCACGACAGCGGAACATCATGGCCCGTGTGGACGATATCTTTTTAACTTGAAAGGACGTAATACGCTTAAACCCAAATTTTTTTCGTCGTCTGTACTCACCCTGAGCCGAAACTTATACCGAGATAACACGAAGCAAGAGGATTGGTAGATATTTGTAAGTAATTTGATCAATAACCAACAAACCTACGCTAATATTTTTACAAGATGGCAGAGTCTCCTCTGCTACACCGGACAGGCGATGATTCAACTGATGCCGTTGAGTGACCGTGAACTGACTTCTCATCACCAACCAGACCAAGAGAAGCTTCAAACCCTGGCTACAGAAGTTTCTTCATAGACGACATCTAAATGAAGTCAGCCAGGAAAATGTCGACAAGTAAGCACCGAACAACTGATTGATGTCAGAGCAAATATTCCCTGTAACTGAAAGCTTCCTACTTGCTATCCAAGATCAGGTCATATCAACGATAAATTTCTCTGAAACACATAATCAAGGAGTATTGGATTACAAGAAAATATAAGATTCAGCCACCAAGATCACCATCAAGAGAAATTCAAACTGTTACAGGTACAGAAAGGGCCCGGACCCTATACTAGTTGTAGCTGTACTGGGATTGAACTGTGCTTCCTGATCAGACAGTTGCACATAAAAGTTCAGATCTCATTTTAGTAGCGAGCAACACTCACAGAAGTAGCCAAGCAATGGCGGCTTGTCCTTAGGTGTGTAGGTTTGTGCTACCCTTCAAAAAATTGTAAATTAAAATAAAACATACTAATAAATATAAGTACAAATATTTTTTAATTTCTACTAATAATTTAACGATTAAATTTAGATTAATTTTTACCTAGATTATACGCGAATAGCAGCCAATTATTGAAACAGTTTAACTTACTTTGCTTAAATATCATTAATTTTTTGTCTGTATTACAGTATTACGCCTGGAAAAGTTATCGCTTTGCTGGTGTGCAATTTTAATTCAATCCAAGCTAATCCATTGGAGCGTATATTGAGTTGCCTATCTAAGACGTGGAGATTAATTTCATTTCATAAGCTCTCCTGTAGGCTGTAATTCGATTTGTTTAGTTTGCCCCACATAATATTCCTCTACTAGAAAAAGTTCTCTTATGCAACCCATTGGACGAGTATTTAAACTTTTATTACCAGTCGCGCGTGGCGCTGCCAGGATCAAGTAAAGGTTTCTTCTTCAAGCAGCAGTTTAACCATTCCGTTAGTTCAGGTTATAATATAACCGTGGTGTCTACTGTGCTGGTATTTCTATGCGTGATATCTATTGTACAGGTATTTTAATTTTTATGAAAAAGACTGTTTTTACTTTGATCAACATATTTTGTTAGGTCTTAAAGAGGTTAAAAATGTTTAGCGAGAAAAAATCATCCCAAATTAAGTGCAGAAAAATACAGTGGCTGATTTCGATTTCCGAATTCAAAAGATTCCGAATTACGAAGGAATTTATAGAAACCATCGTGTATGTGTTAGACTTGTAAGAAATTCTAGAAAAACAGTTAAATATAATACAGTTCCTGTTCTTTATCGTCCTCGTCGAAAGGGGTGCAAGCAAATATAAAAAAAAATATGAATATGCCGCTTACGTGCATTGTTCTGCACATCAATTAAATTTAGTAATTTTAAACGCTGCATTTGCCAATAAAAATGTCTGCATACCTTTTTTTAATTTACAAGGAATTGGTTCTTTTTTTTCAAATTACTCTTAAAGAATCGCAATACTAGATCAAATTGTTAACAAACGCTTACGTCGTTCGACCTCAACATGTCGGAATTTCAATTGTAGAGTTGTTTGTACAGTATTTGAATAGAAGGATAGCATTCTAGAAACAATGGAAAAAATCTTAGATGGCAGTAGAAACGTTAGTACCATAAACCAATCATCAAGATATGTCAAATATCTCAAAAGCAGGAACTTCTTTGCATGGTTAAACTAATTTTACAAAATAATGCTTAAAATTGATTTGTTATTTGGGTAAGTTTCAAACAAGACAAATTGACGCTGTTATCGCAAATAAACATATATTATCATTTGAATCAAATTAACAGAAATTAGAAATAATATTACCTCAAACGACTTTAAGCAATCTCCTTCTACTTCAAAACGACTTAAGCTCAATGATTCCGCGGAGTTTTCTCGTGAAGCAAAAGAAGTTTGGGATATAATTATTTGTCAAGTAAAAGAACGATATAGCTTTACAGGTCACTTGGTAGAAGTCAGTCTTCTTTTTCGGAACAGTATGTCGAATGTAGTACATGTTTTCTCAAACAGAAAATTAAGGATACGATTAAAATTTACTCCCTCTTTTATCGAACAAAAACTCCTTACTCCGGCTGAAGCAGAAACATGCTTTTCCACTCTCAAACGGATGAAAACATGTTTACGGAATTCTATGAGTCAAGAAAGAATTTCTGCTTCGGCAATGCTTTCTAAAGAAAGCGATCTTTTCGAAAGCATACCTGATTTCAATGAGCAGGTTACTGATAAGTTTGTTAATGCCAAAAATCCTCGTATGAATTTTCTTTATAAATAATTTACACAGTAAGTTATACATCCATTTTCTTTTGACTGCTATATTTTTAAAATTTACTACATTCTTTATGTTTAGTTATTTAAAATACACTGCTTTGTTTCATGCTAAAACAATTTTTAAAGACTTTTTTCTTCATTCACTGGTGCCTATAGCAGGTTTTATATATATATATATATATATATATATATATATATATATATATATATATATATATATATTTATATATATATATATATATATATATATATATCCGACATAACTTATATATATATATATATATATATATATATATATGTATATATATATATATATATATATATATATATATATATATATATATATATGTATATATATATATATATATATATATATATATATATATATATATATATATATATATATATATATATATCTTTTACAGTTGGAATTGCAACCCCTACTTTTTTAATGCACCAACTGCCACTGATAATGACAATGGGAACTCTCACATATTGACTCAAACAAGACTAATTAAGTACTCAAAATATGGAATTGATAGATCATCGCCATATAGTCATAATTTGGCATTCAATGATTTATTTTTGTTCCTCTCCAAGAAGAACAAACTGCGAGAAGAGGTGGTTGATGTGTTCAAAAACCATGTTTTGGGGATACCATCCTCTCAGTGGCAAAAATGGCTTTCCGATCGGTTCAAAGACATATATATTCATCATCGTGGAGAATATTTTGAAAAATAATAAAACCATTTTCAATAATAAATATTTTTTTGTGTGTGCCCAAAATATAAACGGCTACCCTCGTAAAACGTGTTAAGTAGATAATAAAATTAAATACAATAAATATCCATATTAAGCAAGTATTGTTCGCACATTTCTATTATATTTTGCATGTCAAAACGATGCAAACACTCGGATAGAAATGCTAATATCGTCATTCTGTGGGATCTAAGCCGCCCTTGACATTCATAGTTCGTTCTTGTAACTGCATATCGCATCTCTCTCCAGTTGAATATCCGGTAAAATCCTTTCAGAAGGTCCTTCTAAGTAAGGTTTTATGTTTAGAAGCTACGAAATGAAATATTCATACCATCGTATTAAAATCTTAGCATTATTATTAGATATTTGGTCGCCTTAGTTACATTTTCGTAAATTTTATTAAGTTAATTAGCTCGAGCTCTTTAAAGAAAATTTTTTATCTTTTTTTATCATCATCATTGTATTCCATGCTATTATATTGAATAGCAACCCGACTTACATAGTTTAACTTTCTTATAGATTAATGATTTCGGTAAGTTAAAAGGCCTTTTCTCAAGTAATTAAACACAAAACCCCTTTCCTGTCTCCTTAATTATTTAACAAATCTGAAGTTTCCGTGAAAAATTACGACTGAAAAACCCTTAAAAGCCTCTTAAAAACATTTAGACCTTTTTTGGTTAGGTACTTTTGACAAAATGATTTTAAAAGCTCCGAAGCAATTAATTAAAATTATGAAGACAATGGTTGAATCGAGAATAAAGTATTTTTAGCAAACGATAATTGACTTAGCAACAAGACAATTAGAAAACCGTGTGTCCGTTCTTGTAATAAGGGGAGTTACATAATATTTACCTTGTTGGGCAATAACAAAGGGTTAATTGGTCTGGCATCGAAAACTTAGCAAGTTTTAATATCCAGCCGACGTGTCAACGAATTTATATTTTACATAGACAATTTTTTCCTGCAAATGTTGCTCTTGGGTTGATACAGCTCCACTGTCCAGACCATAAGGTGATCGACATGCGTATGGAGAGAGAACCGGAGATATATCTGCAGAAAATAAACTGTTTGTATATATTCTTTTGCTTATCGGCTTGAAAGAATAATACATTAATACATGCTGTCCCACGACGAACTACTGCGATCGGAAAATAGCCTGGAAAATTTTAAAAATTTGTCGGTTGACTATAGTCGAAAGGGGGGGGCAATTCGGTTAAGCTATTTTTAAGATGGTAGTACTTTCAGTTATACTGAAATTTGAAGCTTCCACACATCACATGAAAGTTTTCCGATACAAGTTTATATATATATATATATATATATATATATATATATATATATATATATATATATATATATATATATATATATAGGGGTGGATCCAGCCTCTCTCTTTGGGGGGGGGGTGATATCACACAAGTACAGTATGGCAAGCGAAAGCAAGTTGTCGACGGGGGGGGACACCAACGACATTCCTATTTCTAGTGTAAAAAGCAGGGTCGGGTCTATTTTTCTGAATTTGAAGCTCTAAGAGAGGGAAAGACGATGACGAGAAAAAATAAGTAGCCGTTCCTATATTCTATTTAAGAATTCAAGAACTAGAGAGAGTAATAAAACTGTTACCGAAACCTCCAACGTACCTGCTTCAGTGCCGCAGGTAACTGAGGAGAGCCGTAAATCTATTATTTAATTATATTTAAATATTATAAGCTTTTATAAATTTACTGCAACAATAAAATTTCTGGTAGTTCCATTTAATTTCTGTCAGTGAACAAAATATACCTTACAGTGTGTCTTTAGTGATTTATCTTGTTTGCACTTGTTTTTATATATTATTTGAGATTAGCGAGATACTCAAAAGATATGGCTTCCACTTCTATATTTATTCCAAAATCGTTAAACCAGGGCATTTTTTCCTCAACGAAAAACTTATTACGATGAATGTTTATGATGCCTTAAGATATCAATATCTAAATAATAATGTTAAAAGCTCTGTTGAGATGTGTTCCAACATGACAGGAGTTGGAAAACTACTATGTACCGAATACTGAAGGAGTAAAAAAATACTGGAATTGTTTGTAATCTCAAGCCACATTCGATCACGGGCAGACGAAAAACATCGTTGGAAGAAGAGATGAAAACTGCAATAAAAGGAGTTGTACATACATTTTATTATGAGAAGCAGATCCCAGTTGTGGTTTGTGTTAAATATGGCAAAATTATCTATATTTTGTAAGGTATATGAATTATTACGAAATCATAAGAAATAAAATAATATAATAAAAACTTTTTATTTTAAGTTTATTACCGAAATTATATTCTATGCCATAAATACTTAATGATAAAATTAACTTCCTTTCGACGCTTATGACAAGGATTAAAATCCACACTTCCAAATATCTATTGTTATCCAACCCAAATAATCCATTATTAGCGACCGATATTTTTGATTATAAAATTTCTAACCCATTCCTATGAAAAATATGTGTCTAACAGATTTTGCCAAAGACACCAGACTAAAGAACACAGGTAGTTTGCGAAGAAAAAAAGGGTAAAAAATGATTTATTACTCTCTATAGTACTTGAATAAATTATAGTATAAAAGGCAAAATCGAGTCTAACTCAGAGCTCTCGGGAGGGGGGGCGACGGCCCCCATCGCCCCCCCTTGGATCCGCGCTTGTATATATATATATATGTGCATTTTTCTAATTTCTGAAGACCTTGTTTATAAATTCTACACAATTTTATATTTTTGACTTTTCCAAATTAAGCAGAAGATTTTATAAAGAATAACTTTTTCATAAACTGACAAATGAAAAGCTTTCCTCTTTGCGACTCAATCCGTGGACATATTATATGAAGCAGACCATAATATTTTCTATTACTTAAAACTAAATATATACGACAACAGTTAACTTTTACATAGACCATCAAAAGTTAGTTCTTGTAATTTTTAACTTATTTCTTCTTTTTCTTCTGATGGTTTGATGTAATAAATTAAACTACAAACCCTTAATTTTCTAATTTTAAATTAATGAAATTGCTTTCCTCAAAACCGCAATTTAAAAGCACTTTTGAAGTTAATTACAAAACAAAACAACAACAAAGTTTAATAATAACTGCAAACAATCGTAATCAACTATAAAACGAAATAACAAAGTTGAAACATTAACGTGGGTTTTATGGAATTGAATAGGAATTAAAAAATTTAAAAGAAATAAGTCGTGAATTTTGATTCTTTGAATAGTTGAGGGCGTGAAACAAGAATGTGACATCAATTTTCCTTTGTTGGTTTTACTTTTCGGGATTTGCTACCTACCTGTTTTGCACTGACAATACAAAATTAGGGTCAATACCTTAAGAAAAGGATAAATAAAGTGGATGTCTAAAACAAAAAGTTGCCTATTTACAATAGTTTTAGAGATATCCAACTCACATTCTAAACGGCGGGCATTAACACTTGGTTTTTTTTCAACTCTTTACAAGATTTTCTTTTTTTCCCCGACTGTTCGCGTTGTTCGAATATTATCCCTACCGTCACATTTTTTCTTAATAATAATTCCCATGTAAAACCTAACACTTCGACGCCTGTTTCCTTCACGAAACCCATATACTAGGAGTGTATCAACCTTCTCATAGTGCTTGTAGTTGTTCCTGTTTTATAACAAAATAGGCTACAGATTTAGAATGTTGATATTACTTTAGTCGACTTTTCCTTATACAGTGATGGCAGTTTGTCTTTAGTCAAATTATTAAATGCCATAGTAACAAAGTCACTAGAAAAATTATTGTTACAGGTATATTTTATTATTACAGTTAAGTGGTGTATACATATAATTGTAATTTTTTTTTTTCTGGCGAAACTGCTCTCTTCCAACGGAAATTTTTCAAGAAGTAAAAAAGCTCCCAAATACATGCAATTATCCGATAGAAATTGCTAAATTTATGCATACTTTTAGATATGCTATTTAGGTACTCTAAAGACGACACAAACGTCGCACTTTACTATTAATAAACAAATTTCCCATATCTGTTCTGTCGTTAACAGTGTTTTTATCTTTTTTAATTTCAATCATTTCCTTTATCTGTAATTTTTGTTAATTCATATCTTTGTTTTTTATTATGGTACTGTTATAATCAAAAGTATGTTTTTCGTCCTGTGTGTGTTTGTTTAACGCTGTTGCGGCGTTTTTCGTATATTTATGGCCATTTAATCTGTTCTTTAGCAATTGGTTCGTCATGCCTATATATTTTTTGGGACAATTTGTGCAAGGGATCGAATATATTACATTTGATTTATTCATGAGAGGAATTACTTTTTAAATTTGTGAACAGTGTATTTAATTTATTATGTGACTTGTGGCATACGATAATATCGTGCTTTTTTAAAATGTATTTTATTTTTTCTGACAGCTCACAAGTGTAAGGTAATGCTACATATTTTTGCTGTTTATGTTCTATGTTTTTCGTTATTACGTTATTATAAAATTTACTTGTTCGTTTATTAATTGTTTTGGTGATATTCTTTTCATTGAAATTATTTTTTATTAGTGTCTTTTTTACTTTTTGCAGTATTTTTGGTCGAAATTCTGAAGCCGTTAGGGAGATAGCACGATCAGACAGACAGATTATAACACTATTTTTTTGAGTTTTTGAATGATTAGAGAAACAGTTTAGATATCTACCTGACCAAGTTGGTTTGGTGTACCATTCAGTTAAAATTTTGTTTTTTCTGCGTATAAGTGCCATATCTAGAAAATTTATTTTATTATTATTTTCTGTTTTTGACGTGAATTGTAATTTTTCATTGAAACTGTTAAACTCTTGGAGAATTTCATTTATTTTATTTTATGATACGGCTGCTATGAAATCATCGACAAAACGTTGGAAAAATATTATATTAAAATTTAATTTTTCTAAAACTTTTTCCTCTAAATATTTCATTATTAACTAAGCAATGGTAAATGAAATTGGTGATCCCATAGCACATCCGTCGAGTTGTTTGTAAAAGGTGTTTTCGTACTGAAAATAATTTGTGTTTAGAACGAGGTCAACAGCATCCATAAAATTATTTTTTGATAGCGATGTATGTTTCTTTAAAATTTTCCATTTTTCTGCTAAAATAGTGTGGACAAGTTGATTTGGTATGTTTGTATGCAACGATATAACATCTAGCGAAATGAGTCTGTAATTTTCAGTTAGGTTTATTGTATCAATATATTTTTTAACGGCGAATGAATCGTTTTTGCCTGTAATATTTGAAAAGCAATCCGATAAGAATTTTGATAAACCATATAATGGCGATTGTATATAAGAAACAATAGGTCTTAGTGGTATATTTTGTTTATGTAATTTTGGTAGGCCGTATATTTTTGGTGGAATAGCATTGTGAATGGTTAGCCTTTTTGCATTTTTTTCTATTAGTTCTTTTACATAGAGCAATTTTTTTATGAAGGTATTATTCTTCTTTTGATATAAGTTAGTTGGATCACTCTTAATATTTTTATATGTATTTTCGTCCTTTAGTAAGTTGTTCATTTTTGTCTCGTAATCTGCCTTGTTCATAACTACTGTTTTACTGCTTTTATCAGGCCTTAGAACAATGATTGGAGGATTGTCTTTTATAAATCTTTTATTCGATTCATTTTCTTTCTTAATTTTTTTTGGAGGCTGTTACTTTTTGTTGTTTGATGTCTCTCTCTCATGAATAAATCAAATGTAATATATTCGATCCCTTGCACAAATTGTCTCAAAAAATATTTAGGAATGACGAGCCAATTGCTGAAGAACAGATTAAATGGTCATAAATATACGAAAAACGCCTCAACAGCGTTAAATAAACACATATAGGACGAAAAACATACTTTTGATTATAACAGTACCATAATAAAAAACAAAGATATGAATTATCAAAAATTACAGATTAAGGAAATGATTGAAATTAAAAAAGATAAAAAACTGTTAACGACAGAACAGATATGGGAAATTTGAGCCACATTTACATAAGTCTAATTTAAACAAAAATATTAAGTATTCGATCCTGTCAAATAAGAATCAAAAATTGAATATCCTCTTAAACATAAAAATAAAGGTATACCTTATTTTTTTTGTGCATTGTGAAATATAAAAAATATATAAAAATTAAAACACACTCGCATTCCATGTATCCTCAGTAGACGATGTAAAGATTGAATTTCATTAGTAATAGAGTAACAAAATGTCAGGATGTGTACCGGTAAAATTAAATATTTTTTAAAAATTTAAATTGTAGATATATTTCTTATGTGAATGCTTTAATTAGACAAAAATATTTTTAGGAAAGAAAAATTTTTAGAAATGTCTTAAATAAAGGGCGAAACGTCAATTGTTTTGCATTTTTTGTTAAATAAAGAACTTAAACTAAAGGAAAGACAAAATAAAGAAAAAATGACATAATCTATGGTTCAAGAATCAAGAATATATATATATATATATATATATATATATATATATATATATATATATATATATATATATATATATATATATATATATATAGTAGTGAACATAACCCGATTCGCTCGATCCCCCACTCCTCGACCTTGACCTTGACCTTGCTTCACCCCTCTTTGGCCCCGCCCACATGTCCTTGTCATTGACCTTGAAAGTGCACGTGTGCTTTGGCCTTGGCCTTGTGTTCAAGGTTGTGTGTGTGACCTTGACCTTGACCTTGGTCGAGACGACCTTGACTTTGTTGAAGGTCATCTTGGGTGTGTGACCTTGAAGTAGTTATTTGTGCATTGTAATAGTGTGGGATGATCTTGAAATGATTTTGACCTTGCAAATTGTTCTATAAATTGTGTGAGTCTACTTGCATTCATTCAGTGTGAAATGTCAGATACGGAACTATCTAAAGAAAAAATTATAGAGCAAGTCGGCAGAGTAATTTGTTTATATCAGAGTAATTTAAAAAGTTTGTGTGATTTTGAAGAGAAGGATCTAGCATTTTTTCCTCTCGAATATTTAAAAACTTGCGTTGATACGCTGAGTTTACGGCAAATTTGGGATAAGCTGCCAGCGTCGAGCAGAATGGGCGTCGCGCTATTGTGATTTGGCTTATGAATATGAAAAGGCTGCGAATGCATGTCGTAAATATTGCTGCAAAACAATAAATTTACAAGACTTTGTTCGTGAGATAAAAAAGTTGGGGTTTAGTGACTGTTTGGAAAAACTGATTAGGTTCATTGCAGATCCGGTTGTGTTAGATGAAATTAGAGTGTAGGACTTAAGTTTAACGTAGTAGTAGTTAATATGGAAAGTTTAGTGCGAGAAATGTACGAGGAATTTCTAATTTCTGCAGCCTGTTCGGAATTTTACGCATATGAAATGCAAGATTCGGAGGCTCAGGACTTTAGTGTATTTTTTAAGTATATGGACCATGCCGAAGTGTGTCTTTTAGCTAGTATAGTTTGTAAGAATTTTCTTAGATATAAAAACAAACAATTATTATTGAACAAATTAAGGAAATTAGGTTTAGGTGATAATGTTAAACGCATAGAAGAATGGCAGAAAAAAATCAATGAATAAAGTACATAAAATGTAGTTATTTGTTTCATTATATTTTGTCCTTGAAGTTATCCTTATACCAATTTAAATGTGTGACGTCATTTGACCTTGAATACTCCTCCTACTATTTCTATCGTTAAGCTACCCCCACCATTGTTACAATTCGACCTTGAAACCCCGCTATAAAGGTTCGTGGGAGAAGAAGTGACTTCAAACAGTCGCAGATATCAGTGGCATAAACATCAAATATTGCGTTCGTGTAGTGTTCTGAAAGTGCTTTTATATTCACGGTAATTTTTGGATTTATATACCATTTTTTTCAATAATGAGTATTGCAAAAGAAACTCTAGATGAAATTAATGAAATGTTTAGCAAAGATTTCGAGGTTTTAGAGAAAAAAAAGGTTACCGAAATGATTGTAGGCAAAGTGTATAAAATTGTAAAGATGGTTTCAATGACTACACGATTTGGTAAAACTCTTTTAGTGGCTTTACACGATGACGGTGATAATAGCACATTTGAGACTTTTTTACCAAAACGTGTGGCCGAAACACTATCTGACGATATTGTAGATATTATGAGTAAAACTAAAGATAAATACACTCTAACTTATTTGGGGCAGGGCACTAGAGTTTTTGGAAACAATACTCGAACATTATTACGTTTTGGCTCATTGGAGTAAATTGTATGTAAATTGTTTGAAAAAAAGGATGTAATTAAATTTAAAATATAGTTGCACATGTCAAAATACTTACGCGTGTTCATTATTTCTGTTAAAGATGTCTGCTGATGCGACGACGACGACGACGACCGCCAACGAATGTGTAGATAGATACATATTTTGGTTGGGGAGAGAATTAAGAAATAGGGCTCACGATATGTTAGATAGCGTAAATGATTGGTCGCATATTGATGTAACCAAAGATCAATATAAGAACGAGATCAGGGATACAATCAATTTTATGGCTGGGGCACACTTGTGCGACAAATTTTTATATGGTTCCATAGACATGGATACATTTTGTGCTGAAATGGTTGAAGAAGAATTAAAAGAATACCTCGTCAATATTCCACATTTACCAGGTGAGCTTGCTGCAAAATATGAATTGGTTTCTGCAACAGCAACAGCCCAAGACGTTGACGATCGAAATAGTGTCGGATGGGATAGAATTTTGAGCAACGAAAACGAAGACATGGAAAACTAATTTTTTATAATTTTTGTATTTGAGCAATTAAATAACTGTAAATAAATATCTGTTACAATCACAGTTTTATTTTATTTCTTTTATAAACATACCAACCCAGTAGATCATAGGCAGTGTTTCTTTTTCTCAGCTGAAATATTTAATATAAGTAGGGCAAATAAAAATAAAATAGTTTAGTAAAGATTGAAAATGAGTCGAGGAAACAACACAATTGATAAATTTGGTCGTCAGAAATATAATGAAAAATATCATATATTATCTGGGCCACAAGGGATTGGTTTTAAACTTACAGCGGATGGGCAGTATGATATGGGTGGAAAAATCATAACCAACTTAGGCGAACCTAAAGATGATGACGATGCTGTGACAAAACACTTTGTTAATAGAAAGTTTTACAATTTTGCAGTTGTAATATGTGACATATTTAACAAGGATGTCCTCCCCATGATATACAAAAATAATAGTGAGCTTAAAACAAAAATTGAAGTTATGCAGAAAATACTCTATCATCAGCCTTTAAATGACTCATTAAGCGCACTGTCGTACGACTCGACTTCAAAAAAAATCTAAAAAAAGCAGGTTAAAGAATAGGAGAACGCACTCCGAGTGGCATAGCCTTGAAGATAACGTCGTAGTCGTCGGTGAATTGGACCTTCCCTCCAAGAATATTGAAATGTTATTTATGTGTATGATGTTTTATTGTCATTGTTTTTAATAATGAAGATTGAAATAAAAAACTTTATTTTACAATATATTGTTTATTTATTTTACATTTTAAATAAAAAATATAGTCATACAATATGTTATTTAAACAATATTAGCTTTATCTATCCAAGAGTTGAAGTGGTTGGGAAATCCTAGCCATTTGACAAATAATTGTTCGATGTGATTTTTCTTGCGTTGTCTAAGGACCTTTTCTACTAGATAAACGTCAGGACTGCTTGTTTTTTGTAGTTCTGATTCGTAAAAACACCCTCTTATAGGCTGACCTTCTAACGATTCCAACAAGTAAGTAGGTGGATTTGTAACGTTAACTTTTACAACTTTAAACAATTCGGTTGACCAAGAGGGCGTATATCCTTTCTCGAATAAGCTTTTGTACTTGCTAATACGCACAATGTCACTCATGGAAAACTTAAAATTTTTAGGTACAATTTTTAAATAATCATATGCTTTAATATGTGTTTTTTCTTGCACGTCTGCAGGCTTCATTCCAATGGTGCGATGTTTCGAATGGTTATAGGTTTTTGTTACTGCCGATAATATATGTATCCATTTGTAAGATCCTCTTGCCGAGAATTGTTTATATAAATTATTTTTTAAAGTCCTTATGACTCGCTCAACAATTGCAGCTTTCTTTGTGCTGTAAGTGGAATAATGATTTATATTACATTTTTTCATCAGGGCTTGAAAGTTTGTATTATAGAACTCCTTTCCTTGATCACTTTGCAGATTTGTTGGTGTATATGATGCCTCTTCAATGATGCTTTTCATCGCATTAGTAACTTCTATACCAGTCTTGTTTTTTATGGCTTTGGTATAGACAAATTTAGAGTAACAATTTATACAGACCAAAATATAACGATAACCATCGTTTTCATCAGCATACTGTTGCATTTCAGCCAAATCAATTTGCCACAAATCTCTGTATCCTTTTATTATCGTGCGCCGTCTTACAAAATTTTTTCTAGCCGTTCTATGTAGTTCATTAACAATCTTGATTTTTTCTAGACTGGGCTCCATATTATTAGTAATACTAAAGGTTTCAGATCGAAGGAAGAACTGAATAATATCATTAAATATTGAGCTTAATATATTATATCTTCTTCTCGTAATTCCTCTATGATTGACATAATTTCATTTTCGTGTCCAGTGTGACCGGCCATTTTGGAACTCCACAACAAACGTAAACGATCCACCAACTCTTTAGCTTTGTTCCAGTAGACATATTGAAATTTTTTCGAAGATAATTTCTTTTTTGTGGGTAACTGTAGTTTTTCCGAGAGATTTTTTCTTGTAATAGTACCACCTAATTTTGTGCCCATTATCAGAGGTTTAATAATTCGTAAATATTTGTTCCATCTGGTCTCCCGTAAACCATCACTTTTTTTAAAATTGTTGTAGACAGCATTCGTTGATTCCAAAATTTCCTTGTACGTTGAAAGTACATTATCACTTAATTGTTGTTGTTCCTTGCCTACACTTGGGGGTGTTTTAAGAAATAACAAATCATAAAGTGTCGGTGATCCACCATATTCTGCAATATTTTTCCCTTTTTTGTATAAGACAATATTTCCATTTCGAAAACGCACCTCTAAATTACCAATAAAATTTTTGTTATGATCTGTTTTTGAACCAAAACGTACACCATATACAGTATCGTATAGAGATGGTTTCGAACGTAATCCTTTCAGGTGTGCGTTTAAAGTATCGGAAGTTGTGGTGTCAGCGGATGCGAGAGATGTATTAGTTGATGTCGAGGGTGTATCAAACACCGATTGGCTAATATCTTCTTTTGAAATGCGATGCTGCTGCTGCTGCTGCTGAATAGGTGTGGAGGTTTGAAAGGAATGTGTAGGTTGGGGAAAACCTGATATTTGAGTCGACTGCACTGATGTACTGAGACTATGTGGCTTTGTAGCTGGATAATGTTGTTGCTGTTGTTGTTGTTGTTGTTGATGTTGTTGTTGCTGCTGCTGACGTTGCTTAACCACATCAGATATAGTTGTCAACGGCTTAGAAATGGGTTCGTAAAACTTTTCCAATTCCACAACATTAAACTCTTTAGCCGCTTTAATTTGTTTAAATTTTTTTCTGACGGCATTGGTAGCTTCCACTAGTTTACGTTTTAAGTCGATCGCGTTATTCATGATGTTAACAAAGGACGTTTCAACAATCAAATGAGCATTTTCTCTTATTATTACAGTAATATATAGCTATCAAATCCTTTGCGGTATCTTGCCGATTTCACATCACTGTCTTTATCAATTACTAAAAATCCATACTTATTATCCCAACATTTTGAGCACATTTCTTGAAATTGAGTAAAAGTTAGATCCGGTGAAACATGGTCGGAAAATATGTGTTTCATATTCAACTCATCTTGTTTAAACATAATAATAAAATTGGCGTTGTCTCGCACAAGCTGTTTAGGCACTCGTGAATATGTTTGCGCTAGGTAAAAGGAGTCGATATTTTTATGACGTCCCATGCTAAAGTACGATCTTATAACATCTTGTTTTTCACATATAACATCATCAAAGATAAATATAGAGTTTGGTTTTGCATCGGACGGTACCACAATATTACTGGAATCACTAAAGGCATAGTAGCCTAAACCTTTGATGGGCGCTAAAATTTTCCTTAAATACTCATATTTCGGTTGATACAGAGATTTCGAGTAAATATAGACATTTTCGAAACGTAGCCCAAGGGGGTGTGTAAGCAGCGAAATCATGACATTAGTTTTTCCACAATTGGATGGACCAATTAACAGGCCGCGAATAGAGGAAGGAAGTAGAGGACCGTGTCTCTTCATTATCTTCTTTTCAAATCCAAGTCCGACTTTTCATCGAGATTGTCAATAGGAAGTTTTTGTTTAAGATCGATAACGCGCATCTTAGGAAAATTTGATATTTTATAGGCAATTTTTCACAAAAACTGTCATTCAGATGCCGAGCGTCAAACGAAGTGGACGGTCTCACGTTTCCAACAAAACTGGATACGGTATTGTGAATTCGTTAATAAATAAATTACCATTCGAGGTACACATTCCTGGTTATCAATATTGCGGACCCGGAACAAAAGTAATAAAACGTGTAACAAGAGGTGATCCAGGCATTAATCCTTTGGATGCCGCATGCAAAAAACACGATTTAGCCTATTTACATAATAAAGACAACATAAGTGCGAGACATCGAGCGGATTACGAGCTCGAACAAAGTGCTTGGAATAGAGTAAAATCGAAAGATTCCAGTTTAGGTGAAAAAACAGCAGCTTGGTTAGTTACAAACATTATGAAAGGAAAACAACGTTTTGGTATGGGTGTACCATCATCATTATCAACAAAAAAAACATCTAGTAAAGGCACGCGTCATACAAAAAGGAAAGGTGTTAATAAAAATCGACATGTTCGGAAAGCCAGTTTCGGAACAGCTATTCGACAAGCAGTTCGAAGGGAATTATTAAAAGCCGGAAGTAAAAATGTGTTGGAAAAAAATGTCATGAATGCATCTAAAATAGCTCTGTCGGCAGCACGTAGATCGGTAAAAGCGGCAGGTGGCAAAAGGAAGGTTCGTACACCGAGAATAATACCGATTCCTAAAACTGGTGGAATATTACCATTAATACCAATTTTTGCCGGGTTATCAGCTTTGGGTTCATTAGCCGGTGGGGCAGCGGGAATTGTGCGCGCCATAAAAGCAGTACAAAAAAGCAGCGAAGATAAAACCGGTGCCGGCCTGTATTTAAAATCGAAAGGAAATGGTTTGTTTCTAAAGCCATATCGTAAAGGTATGGGATTATTTTTAAATCGTAGATCAAAAAACTAATTGAATCCCTACCTCGAAGACCACTATCTAACATCGATATAGAAAAATATGCCAAAAAGAAGAATAGGACACTTTCGAGGCGTTTATATGAGGGATTTATTACCTAGACAAGGTCCTCGACGTTACGAAGCAGCAATAGTGAATTTGGATAGTACGCGTGGTGCAGGGACTCATTGGGTAGCTTATAGAAAAAATAATTCTAAAGTAACATATTATGACAGCTTCGGCGATTTACCCCCACCGATCGAATTGGTACGATATCTACAAACGGGATCGGAACCATCAAAAATTATTTACTATACATACAATCGTCAGCAGGATTTTGGAACAGTCTGGTGTGGACATTTGTGCTTAAAGTTTCTTGTCGAATCATCAGCGTAAAAGATGTCATCATCATCATCGTCACCATTAACACCGCAAATGGATCGCAATAACTATACTAAAATGTTGCAATCACTGAAAGCATTTCATCTAGCCGGTGGATTAAGAAAAATGACCGTGAAACAGTTAGAAAACATGCCCAAGGAAGTAATGATTGCATTAGCCCCAAATGAAATTCCATTCGTTTGGGAAAAGTTGCCCGAGCACCTCAAAAGCGATATCGATATATTAAAATATCAGTGCGGTTGCAAACATTATTTCAGCAGCAGCAGCAATTTAAACGAGGTTACGGCTGATGAGGATCATACAGCTAGAAAAATATTTTGTTGTTATTGCAAAATCAGCGATGTGCGCATAAAAGCAGAAAATAGCATAAAAACATCACTATCTAATGCAGTGAGAAAAGGTGTGAAGATGAATCTTTTTAAATGTTGCCGCTAAGAATAAAACCGAGATGTGTGATGTTTTAATGGTTAGTCATGTCTTATACGTTCACACTAACAGGGCACTCGAGCGTCTTAAGCGCCGATTTTTATCCACCAGTCGAATTAAATAGAGAAAACAAATATGGTCTGGCATTGCTGGGATTTTACACATACAATTCAATTTTTAATGTGGACGAAAGCAACAATAAGTTTGCCTACATGAAGGAGGGTTACACCACCGAGTCGATACAATTGCAGATTCCACCTGGGGCCTATGAAATAGATGAGATAGGTAAAGCTATGTTGGAGGCTTTGAGGATTTCAACTGAAGAAAGGAACGATGGAATCTTTTACTTGGTCGCTAATAATAATACGCTGAAATGTGAACTGAAATCCCAATATACTATAGATTTCCGGGGAGAGGCGAGTATCGGTAAAATGTTAGGATTTAATCATACAGTGTTAAAAAGAGACAAAAAGCACGAATCAACCGAGATGGTGGAAATAATGAAAGTACGCATCATACGCGTAGATTGTAATATAATTTCCGGAGCATATATGAATTCGGTGGAAGGTCATACCTTGTTCGAATTCGATATCGACGTGGAGCCCGGTTACAAAATCAGTAAAGAACCACAAAATAATATTTATATGCAGGACGTCAGTTTATCGACAACATTACTCTTCGCATCTTGGACGATAGCGGTGATCTAATCAATTTTCAAGGCGAGAAAATAATCGTGAAATTGGAACTGAAGAAACTTTCATAGAAATGGGTTTTTGCTTCAATCGTCAATTGTGTGTGCTGTCGACTAAGATGGGGGAACCGCCGAAACATAATAAAAGTAAAAGAAGAGTTAACGTCAAGGTTAGTCGTCGTCCAGACGTTAGATCACAAACATCTCAACAGTTATCTGCCGAAGACTATAAATTTTTAAAATCAATCGGTCTTAAAGTGCGAAAATGATTTCCACCACCAGCGATAAAATAGAGGTTTTCTCCGAGCCCATCTTGGACAATTCCATTATTAGTCTAGAAGAGCATACGTATAAACCATACGGATCTCCATCATTCAACAATTCGGATGAAGTCCGTATCCCCATTAATTTTCAAGATATTATACTGGATATCGCCGAAAGTTACATATATATCGAAGGAAAATTTAAACCCATAGATGCAACGAAAAGATGTTTTTTATCAAATAATGCCCTCGCATTTTTGTTCGATGAAATTCGCTACGAGATGGGAGGTGAGCAGGTCGCCGTGGTTCGTAAACCTGGAGTTACGACGACATTAAAAACCATGGTTTCATTCGGAAGTTTGCAACAAAGATCTCTCATGACGTGCGGATGGGGTCTCGACGAAGCAAACCAAGATATCGTAGACACGGCAAGTAACGTATTCTCCGGGAAATTACCCTTAAAATATCTTATGGGATTCGCCGAAGATTACGCAAAAGGTGTTTTCAACGTAAAACAAGAGCTTATTATGATTATAGCTCGCACTTTTACCAATTGTTACGTCGGCGAAGTAGAGGCAGAAATTAGTATCGACAAAATCGAATGGAAAATTCGTCATATCATTCCAGACGACAAGCAAAAATTGAAAATACTGTCTCGCATTAATAAAGGAGGAAACAATGCCAGTATTCAAATGGCATATCGTAAATGGGATCTGTACGAATTACCAGCTTTAAGGCAAACATCTTCCGACGTGTGGGCCTTGAGAACGAGTACAAGTCTGGAAAGACCGCGCTATATAATCGTCGGGTTTCAAGACAGCAATAATTGCGACAAGAAAGAAAAAAACGCAACCCAGTTTACCAACGCCGACGTATGCGACATTAGACTGTATCTGAATTCAACCGTTTATCCATACGAAAGATAGAATTTAGATTTCGCCAAGAAACTGTACGCAGCAGCCTATTACAATTACGAAAACTTCCAAAGCAGCTACTACGGGCGCGAAATAAACGATCCGATGATAACGTTCGCGGAATATATGAAAAACCCCGTTTTTATTATCAATTGCAGTCATCAACCAGAGGCGATTAACTCATCGACAGTGGATGTAAAATTGGAGTTCCAAACGAGAAAGAATAAATTCCCCAAAGACACTAAAGTGTACGCATTAGTTATTCACGACTCATTTTTTAGTTATAATGTATTAAACGGTTCGGTGACCAATAAATCTATATTTTAATGTATCTATTATATGTAACACAAAATAATGTTCTTGAATCAATAAATTTGTAATGAGTGAAGTAGTAGTTTTATATTTATTTGAAACCCAACCAAAAAAAAAAAAGCTGGCGGAAAAGCCCGCTCTTTAAGAAAAGAGTACGGGAATTTAGAAAATGGTGGTTTATTAAGTGGAAAAAAGAGCTTAAATAACACAAGAAAAAATTTTTAAGGCAAAATATGAAAACAACGATTTAGAAAATTTGTAGGAAAGTAACGGTTAGGAATAGGGAAAAAAGTTATAAGAAAAAATTATAGAGGAAATCGAGTACTATAAGCAAGCATTTTTCTCGATAGTGAAAACGTAAAAAAAAATTTTTTCAAAAAAAAATTGAAAAATGGTGAATGCGCGCCAAAGTTGAAGTTTTGGAGCAAAATGATATTAGGAAATTAGAAAGAGAATTTTTTTCTACATATGGTAGTACTTTTCAAAATTCGGAAAGATGAAATTTTAAGAAAAGGGTTATAGTAAGTTAGTAATTTGGATTTTTTAAAGCGCTGTAGCTCGGGAGCCGTTCAAGATAGAAAAAAAATAAAAGCACTTTGATAGCCCAAAATTTTGAGGAGAATGCGATGGTGTAAAAAAAAATTATGATTTTTTTTTTTTTGAAAATGCTGAATACGCGCTAAAGTTGAAGATTTAGAGAAAAACGGTATTGGGAAATTAAAGAGAGAATTTTTTTCTACATATTGTAGTATTTTTGAAAATTCGAAAAAATGAAATTTGAAAAAAAGGGTTATAGAAAGTTAGTAATTTGAATTCTTTAAAGCGCTGTAGCTCGGGAACCGTTCAAGATAGAGAAAAAATAAAAGCACTTTAATTACCTAGAATTTTGAGTAGAATACAATGGTGAAAAAAAAATTTGGAAAATCTTAAAAATGACAAAAAATTTAGATGAAAAAATTGAAATTCTTGAGTTAGGAGGCTAGGGCCGCCGAACGGGAGTATGTGGAAGTTGTAGGGGGAGGTTTTTTTTTTTTTTTTCTAAGTCTATGATTCCGTCAAAACATTTTCAAAATTTTCCTTACCTTGCCTGAAAATAATTTAAATATATGCATAATTTGCATTTTTTGTAAATATGTAGCAAAGTAATGGTTAGAAATATCAAAAAAATTTACTTGAAAAAAATGTAGAGAAAGTCTAGTACTATATGCTAGAAAAGTGGAGGGGGGTAGTTTGTGTCCATAACAGAGATACGGTGAGTTATAAAATCATATTATTCTCAAACTTATATAATGCATATATGCACTCCACCTTACCCCCTCCAACTTTTTGAATGTATATAGAGGCTGGTATTAGAATTATTTCATCATTACACATTCGATCGGCAAGATTGAAGATATACCAAAAAGGATCATTGGCATTGTCAGGCCATTCGTGCCCGGCAAAATATGCAAGTGTGAGGAGTGCGGGGGAACCGCACCAGGAGCGGCACCTTCGGCACCGCCTGCAACGCCGACACCACCAGCGACGACGACGGTGCCGCCAATGAGAAGACCAAGGGCTGCACCTAGGTCGGTGTTAATATCGTTGGGTATTACTCCACGGTAGGCACCCCACCCTCCCCCCAGGCCCTTTTAGGGCCACAAAAACGGTCCTTTTCAGGACCACATTATATTTTGATCGTAGTTTAGTAATCGTCACTTATGGGGCGAGATATTCGTTTAACGACGATTTGTCTCGTAGCTTAAGTGCCAAGTTATATGCTTGAGAACCTATGAAAATGTTAACAGTTCAAACAAGGTTTCTATTATTTTTTTTTGTAATGTATTCTTCACAAAATATTAAGAATAAGTCTTATTGTCTAAACAAATCTAATTCCTTATTTAAAGTTTTTGAAAAAATCAATAATTCTATATGCTCTCACCAATACATAACATTTAGAATCCGTTGGTGGGGTGGGGGTAGTTCTATATATATGAGACTGGGTCAGTTACACAGTCATATATTCATCAACCCTCATACGATGAACATGGAGGAAGAAAGACCCGCCAGCCGAGGCTCATCCATCTTTAGTGATGACACCGTAGCCGACAACGTTGGAGACCTGCAAGTCTTCGACGACGACGAGGTGGATTTTGAAATTGACGTCCTACGTTGGGACGACTTGGATGAGCCGATTCCGCTAGTATATGACCATGATCCGGGTCTAGTGGAATTAGACGACGCGGGTGATTGGGTCTTACAAAGACTCGAAACTCCGTCGCCGCAGCCAGAGCCGGACTCGACGGAAGATGCGGTGCTGGAAATTCCAGCATCACCAACACCCGACGACCCACAAGGCCCCTGCGATTCGTCAAGCTGGTGGTCGACCAGCGAGGATGGGGCACCATAAGCCCACACTCTCCCTGGCCCTTTTTAAGGGCACACAACAACGGTCCTTTTCAGGACCACAAAATACTTTGATCGTAGTTTTAGTACATATTAGTACTTTGTTACTAATATTGTATGTATAGAATATACAATATTAGATACAAAGTATTAAAACTTTAAGTGCTGGTGGAACCCAGCTAAATCGTTCGTTCGTATTTGAGACCACAAACAACTTTTGGTCTCAATACGTAATACGACATTTGTTTTCACCCCCCACCATTAATTTGTCTCTATATATACGACCACCAATACTTATTACAATCATTTTAGTTCAACATGTCAGCGACTCAACAACAACAACAACAACCCATCCAATGCCCTGTGGTAGATTCTACCACAGAGAATTGTTTGGAGTGGGAGCCGAACGATCCTAGATGGGATGAACTTTGGCGGTTCATCATCGAATACACAGAGGACAGCACCGCCACCCCCGCTGATGATGACGGGCCGTGCGACTCCACAACTCAATAAAAGAGTCGCATGTTTTTCAACCAAACGGTCCTTTTCAGGACCACAAAATAATTTGATCGTAGTTTTAGTTGGTTATAATACTTTGTAACCAATATTTTATGTTTTTTTCATAAAAACATACAATATTGAGATACAAAGTATTAGAAGTTCTGGCGACAGAACCTTAACTTCATAAACCGAACCATGTTTTAGCATACTTGTAAATATTATCAGAAAATATTTACAACTATTGCTATTGCGTAGTTTTAGTGGATTATTCACTCTTTTTTTTTTATTACCTAATATTATGTGGGACAGGGCCTATATGAAATAACACACAAAAATAAATTTTCAAGTCATTTTTATTCTCATTATAAAATATAAAAAATTTGATCAAACACTTTTTTATTAACTACATTATATATATATATATATATATATATATATATATATATATATATATATATATATATATATATATATATATATTTACAAACTTAATACTATAAATTAAAAGCTAATCTCTACAACTACCTAACACCTACTACATAATTTATTAAAGTCCTCTAATTGTCTTTTTAACCGCGCAGATTTCACCTTTTTTATCTCTAATTGTCTTTCAAGTTCTATAATGTCACTGGCACACTCGTTCACTTCATTCACTAAGCGTTTTTTCATGGCGTAAATGTCTGTCAATTTGGTCTTCTGAGAGTTGGTGAAGTCTTCGACCCACTCCGGTTGTGATGGCTCGGAAGAAGACGCGGTTTTATTTGGTGAAGACGATGACGACGACGACGACGACGACGAAGCAGCGGAAACTTCATCGCCTTCAAAACACCGCTTAAACCGCTTCTTCATGGGTTTCCGGCACCCCAATATCGGCGACAGTGGCGCTGGCGCTGGGGAAGACTTCACCTCCGACACTATTTCATTCTCTACGCTGGCCGGTGTTGGTGGCGTTGGTGGTGTTGGTCCATCGGGGCCTTCTATGACTTCTATGACTTCTATGACTTCCACTCTTTTGGTGCTGTTTTTAGGAAGTCGGGTAATGGAACAGGGGTGGAGGGACGCTTAAAATTAAACTTTTTCTTCTTCCCTTGTCCCACACCTTTAATCGCCGAATAAAATGTTTTTTTATCGGCGATTTCCGACTTCCGCATAGTCAAGAGCTTTTTCAGTTTCGAAGCTTTCGGAGAAGATTCCCTAGGCCGCGATGCTTTTCGCACAACCACATCACTAATCACATTTATCTTTGGCTCCTTCTCCTCCGTCCAGCATTCCAGGAATTGCGCTGCCGACTGAACTAACTCTTCGTCGCGACCATCGTTGAGGGCTCGGTCTTCGGCATCTTCATGCTCCACGCCATTCCAGTTCTCGAACACCCCCGGACTTAACACTTCTAAACCACTCATGTTATCCAGCATGCCTTGCTGTGAACCGCAGCTCACGTCAAGAGCATCTAAAAGAGACCGTACACTAGACATTTTCGATATTCAAACTCACACAATTAACTTTTTCTTAGCACTGTACTGTTTGCTGTTCTGACGAACTGTGAAGAGCTCGAGCCAGCAAGTCTGCTTTTATGCCCATTTCCCCCACTACACCGCCTTTATTCCTTTTGTTCGATGCATTAAGTATAATATTTAAACTTGTCAGATGCAAGGCCAAGGCCAAGGCCGACGTAACCGGCAATACCAGGGTCGTTTTCAGGGCTGTAATTTTCATGGATTTTTTTTTTGCCCCTGTCAAGGTTATTTTAAAGAAGCATATAAATATAGTACTAAACTTGTTAGATGCGAGGCCAAGGCCAAGGTCAAAGTACCCGTCAATGTCAGGGTCGTTTTCGAGGTTGTAATTTTCAAGGATTTTTTTTGGTCCTGTCAAGGTTATTTTAAAAAGTAATACATAATTAGAGTACCGCGATTGAAAAGTACAACATATTCAAACATCATGTTGCCAACCGATGAACAACCTAGTGAAGCAGCCAAAACATACAGTCATATACCAAAAGCTTTTTATTTAACTTGTCATCATTGTAAAAGACTAGGTATCTGCTGGCGAAATGATCTTACGTACGACTTCAACTACATTGACCTTTTCAGGGTTAAATTTGTACAATGCGGCTTTTGTGGACTAGTTTACTACCAGTTCAAGGGCATTAATGAACATACCATCCAGAGAAGAAATTGGGTCATAGAAGAAGCTTACCTGTACAGAAGAAATTAACATGTATTTTATTTCTTAATTTTTAATTTTTTTGTTTGTTATTTTTTTTATTTTTTTTAATAATAAAAAGTAAACTCAATCTTTTGTTATATTTTAATTTTTTTTTTCAATAAAACAATAGTAAAATGAATCTGTATGTGTATTTATTAAACATCGCCTAAAATACGTTTTGCAATCCATATTTTTCTGCAGAGTCCGTTTATTAATGAAATAGAACCATATATTAGGGTGAAATCTAATGGTTTCAAATCAGTCTCACATAACAATGTCAGAAGTAAACACTATTGATAAGTTCGGTCGCAAAAGAAAATTTAAGGATTTTAACTTTATGCGAGGTCCTTCAGGAATAGGTTTTAAACTTACACCTAATGGAGATTACGACATGGGAAGCAAAAGATTGTGCTATTTAGCAGAACCTCTTGAAGGAGACGATGCGACCACACGAAATTATGTTGATAATAACCTTGCTCAGTGTGTGCAAGATACGCAGAAAGCTTTACATGACTCAACAATTGTTATTAAAGATATATTCAGAAACCAACTTGAAGGTTACGTACGCAAGAAATTAATTGAAACCGGTCAAGAACTTAGAGGATACATTGATGATACTGTTATTGCAATATATGAACTTAGGCAAGACGAACTGCGTGATGAACTTAACTCTAGAATGTTGAAAATTGAAAAGACTATGGAGGATCTTGTCAGCAAACCTGTTTCACATTAAACATTTACTCGTAGACCTGTGCGTTTAATTTATTATTAGACAAATTTTTCAACAATAACTTTTACAGTTTGTTATTTGTCGACACTTCATTATATTTATAATTTTAAAATAAAGGTTCAATAAAAAAGCAATCAAGTAATGAATACATGTTTTTTATTTAAAAAAAAAAAAAAAAAAAAATTACAATACTATCGTTACATATTAATATTGTATGTTTAATAGAAATAATAAAAACAATACAAATAATGAAATATGGATTTTCCAGATTACGTGCTGTCCTGACTTAGAAATGATTCCAACACGGTGACTAAATTTGCTAAGTTTTCTTCCGGGTCTGTTTTGTAAAAATCTATGTCTGCATGCCCCCAAGGTAGAGTTTTGGTTGAACTGGGAATTACATAACGTTTATCATCGCTATGTGACAATGCTACTTTATTTATTATGTTGGTATAAATGTTATGTAATTCACTTCTAAATGTCTTCATCTTTCTTAATATCAAACCACCCCGTTCAACAATTCTTTGGTAGTCTTCCTGATGAAGGTCTTTCTCGATAACACATTTTTTGATACCTTTGGCTTTTTTTAATTCATTATTAATGGACTTTACATAATAAGCCTTCGCGCCGGTACCATAAAAACTTATTATCGGATCACCAGGAAACTCATCTTTCATTCTACCAACTACAGAATTACTTTTAATTATGTTGAAATTATTAATTTCGGGGTAATTTGATGTATCGAATTTTTCGGGGTTTTCTGATATAGTTTGATAAAAGTTTTCCGTATACACTTTTAATATAAGCGAGTCAGTATCGGTGTAAAGTAACGAAGCATCATCGCCAAACTTGGATTTAATAAAATTATAATAAAAATCGTATATTACAGTCTTTGATATATCTAATATGGAAAAACCGATATAAATTGGTTTATTGTACAATATTTTAACTTTATTCATATGTATAGCAACAAAGTTCTCGGTAAATATCGAGCTACTATTGAAATTGGGGCGGGATATTAGTGCTCTAGCTCCATTTCTGCCTACACTGTTCTCCCAATGTGTTACTAATTTTATATCCTTTCGATTTTCCACATTTTCCATAGTTTTACCAAATATCGCGTTATTTTTTAATTTAAAAGTGTCCTTCGCAAATTTTGTGGTGGCCTTGTTACGTAAATTGGTATTAAAATCAATATACGATTTTAGCCATTTTGATTGCTCAAACTGTAATACTCGATGGGTTTGCATTACCACTAAGCCGTTGGCGATGGCTTGTTTTAAAGTTCTATAGTGTACAATGTATTTTTTTTTATCTTGTAAATTAGGAATTAATTTCGGTAATTTAGCGTTTTCTGTTGGCGGTATGATATTTTCTACTAGAAATGGAAGATCAGAATGTGCATCATGCAACTCAGTCGGATAATGCACATCCACTTCCAAAACGTAGCCATGTAAACTATCATCACCAACAGCCATAATATTTAAATCCAGAATTTCGCGCTCGCTTAACCATCGAAAACCACCATATGGTAATGCTTGTGACATACTATGACCATATAGATTTGTAGCATCAAGGTATGTTATAAATGAAGAAGGTTTTGTTGGGTCATAGTCTGGTAAAAAAATATTATTAGCGATGTGCTTCCTTTCTGTACACTGGCTTATGCCGCCGCGTATACCTTTCTTAAAAAAATGTATCATGTCTATATCAGTTAAGAGCTCTAACTCTACCTTAGTCATACGTAGCATACAATCAAATGATAAACTTGGAAGGGTATAGTAATGTGCTGGATCAAGTTTATCGAATTTTAAACAATTATTCCGAAATTGCTCAAAAACATCACACAATAGCAACACATCTGATTTTAAATACACGTCCGAATAGTCCCCCAAAGTTTTACACCCAAACAAGCGCCATACTTCTTTTGCTCTTCTATAGCTTTCATCGCTAATATGTTCTTCCCGTAAATTATCATAAAATTCATCTTTACTTGGAAGACATGTATTTTCCATTTTTTCTATAGAGTCAATAAAGCTATAGGGAAAAACACCCTTTTGACGCATCAAATTAAATTGGTTGATATTTGAAAAATGTTTCCGCGTTTCAATAAAATCGTCGTCGTTTAAACCGCTGCCTAAATTTTCCAAAGACGTTGACAGAAATTTAAAACTATCAATAAATCGCAACTTTAAATATTTCCTCTTGACTTTTCCACATTTACTATCAAAATAATCGTGCACATAAATGCTTTTGGTAAATGATATGTACTTTTCCTTACTTTGAGCCAAAACACCAATTTTATCCCCATATTTACATAACTCTTTTATAAATAAATGGCTGTCGTAGCCGCTTAAGTTATGAAATATGATAGGGATAAAAGAGGGTAATTTATAATTTAAATTACAAACGGAATGTGCAGCACCAAATCTTTTTGCCCAGTTATGTGACAGTGGTCTCGTACTTTAATCTCACCCTCTTCAAAAGGGCCTTCACATATACCACATATTTTAGCATCATTAAACTCCCTTTTTTCTTCAGGCGTTAACGGTTTCATAGGCTTAATGTCTTTTAAATATGTGTTGTATAGAGCCCTTAAATCACACTCGATACGATCCACAAAGACTTGAGCTGCATTATTCCCCCGAAATAGCTCAAATTTCGAAAGTGAGTCGTCAAAAGAGCATTTAATTAAATAAGCAAAAGAATATGGTTCATGTTTAAAACTTTTTACAGTGTAAGAATTTTGTGGGTTTGGTTGTACCGTTTCAACGGGTTTTAAAACAGATTCGAAATCTGCATAAACCACGAATGGAACGCGCATTTGCTCTTCTATACCCTCTAATTTTAAAATATTTTCCGGCACACTCTTTCCAAATTTATCGATTTTTAAATCCACTGAGGGTGTTTGCGTGAAAATGTGGTTACAATCGTAGCTTTGATGTAAAGTTAAAGCTGACGGTGTACTAAAATAAATGAGGCAACCATCACAGAAATATATTTTATGTTGTTGACAACTAATTTGACTTGAAACTAAACGTGATAAATCCCGAATCCAACAATAATGACTCTTTGAACAAGTCGTATCACAAAAATGTTCACCGCCATCTTTACTACTACAGTCTTTTGTAATTAACAATAAATTTACATGCCTATCCAACTTTTTTGACGCATACCTCAGTGGACCAATAACTTCATGTATTACTTCATTATTTTCATATTTAGATTCCAGACCGTATACGTTAATTGATATGTTGTTCATTTCCTCAAATTTTTTAATGTGGTGGTTTATTAAGTGGAAAAAAGAGCTTAAATAACACAAGAAAAAATTTTTAAGGCAAAATATGAAAACAACGATTTAGAAAATTTGTAGGAAAGTAACGGTTAGGAATAGGGAAAAAAGTTATAAGAAAAAATTATAGAGGAAATCGAGTACTATAAGCAAGCATTTTTCTCGATAGTGAAAACGTAAAAAAAAATTTTTTCAAAAAAAAATTGAAAAATGGTGAATGCGCGCCAAAGTTGAAGTTTTGGAGCAAAATGATATTAGGAAATTAGAAAGAGAATTTTTTTCTACATATGGTAGTACTTTTCAAAATTCGGAAAGATGAAATTTTAAGAAAAGGGTTATAGTAAGTTAGTAATTTGGATTTTTTAAAGCGCTGTAGCTCGGGAGCCGTTCAAGATAGAAAAAAAATAAAAGCACTTTGATAGCCCAAAATTTTGAGGAGAATGCGATGGTGTAAAAAAAAAATTATGATTTTTTTTTTTTTGAAAATGCTGAATACGCGCTAAAGTTGAAGATTTAGAGAAAAACGGTATTGGGAAATTAAAGAGAGAATTTTTTTCTACATATTGTAGTATTTTTGAAAATTCGAAAAAATGAAATTTGAAAAAAAGGGTTATAGAAAGTTAGTAATTTGAATTCTTTAAAGCGCTGTAGCTCGGGAACCGTTCAAGATAGAGAAAAAATAAAAGCACTTTAATTACCTAGAATTTTGAGTAGAATACAATGGTGAAAAAAAAATTTGGAAAATCTTAAAAATGACAAAAAATTTAGATGAAAAAATTGAAATTCTTGAGTTAGGAGGCTAGGGCCGCCGAACGGGAGTATGTGGAAGTTGTAGGGGGAGGTTTTTTTTTTTTTTTTCTAAGTCTATGATTCCGTCAAAACATTTTCAAAATTTTCCTTACCTTGCCTGAAAATAATTTAAATATATGCATAATTTGCATTTTTTGTAAATATGTAGCAAAGTAATGGTTAGAAATATCAAAAAAATTTACTTGAAAAAAATGTAGAGAAAGTCTAGTACTATATGCTAGAAAAGTGGAGGGGGGTAGTTTGTGTCCATAACAGAGATACGGTGAGTTATAAAATCATATTATTCTCAAACTTATATAATGCATATATGCACTCCACCTTACCCCCTCCAACTTTTTGAATGTATATAGAGGCTGGTATTAGAATTATTTCATCATTACACATTCGATCGGCAAGATTGAAGATATACCAAAAAGGATCATTGGCATTGTCAGGCCATTCGTGCCCGGCAAAATATGCAAGTGTGAGGAGTGCGGGGGAACCGCACCAGGAGCGGCACCTTCGGCACCGCCTGCAACGCCGACACCACCAGCGACGACGACGGTGCCGCCAATGAGAAGACCAAGGGCTGCACCTAGGTCGGTGTTAATATCGTTGGGTATTACTCCACGGTAGGCACCCCACCCTCCCCCCAGGCCCTTTTAGGGCCACAAAAACGGTCCTTTTCAGGACCACATTATATTTTGATCGTAGTTTAGTAATCGTCACTTATGGGGCGAGATATTCGTTTAACGACGATTTGTCTCGTAGCTTAAGTGCCAAGTTATATGCTTGAGAACCTATGAAAATGTTAACAGTTCAAACAAGGTTTCTATTATTTTTTTTTGTAATGTATTCTTCACAAAATATTAAGAATAAGTCTTATTGTCTAAACAAATCTAATTCCTTATTTAAAGTTTTTGAAAAAATCAATAATTCTATATGCTCTCACCAATACATAACATTTAGAATCCGTTGGTGGGGTGGGGGTAGTTCTATATATATGAGACTGGGTCAGTTACACAGTCATATATTCATCAACCCTCATACGATGAACATGGAGGAAGAAAGACCCGCCAGCCGAGGCTCATCCATCTTTAGTGATGACACCGTAGCCGACAACGTTGGAGACCTGCAAGTCTTCGACGACGACGAGGTGGATTTTGAAATTGACGTCCTACGTTGGGACGACTTGGATGAGCCGATTCCGCTAGTATATGACCATGATCCGGGTCTAGTGGAATTAGACGACGCGGGTGATTGGGTCTTACAAAGACTCGAAACTCCGTCGCCGCAGCCAGAGCCGGACTCGACGGAAGATGCGGTGCTGGAAATTCCAGCATCACCAACACCCGACGACCCACAAGGCCCCTGCGATTCGTCAAGCTGGTGGTCGACCAGCGAGGATGGGGCACCATAAGCCCACACTCTCCCTGGCCCTTTTTAAGGGCACACAACAACGGTCCTTTTCAGGACCACAAAATACTTTGATCGTAGTTTTAGTACATATTAGTACTTTGTTACTAATATTGTATGTATAGAATATACAATATTAGATACAAAGTATTAAAACTTTAAGTGCTGGTGGAACCCAGCTAAATCGTTCGTTCGTATTTGAGACCACAAACAACTTTTGGTCTCAATACGTAATACGACATTTGTTTTCACCCCCCACCATTAATTTGTCTCTATATATACGACCACCAATACTTATTACAATCATTTTAGTTCAACATGTCAGCGACTCAACAACAACAACAACAACCCATCCAATGCCCTGTGGTAGATTCTACCACAGAGAATTGTTTGGAGTGGGAGCCGAACGATCCTAGATGGGATGAACTTTGGCGGTTCATCATCGAATACACAGAGGACAGCACCGCCACCCCCGCTGATGATGACGGGCCGTGCGACTCCACAACTCAATAAAAGAGTCGCATGTTTTACAACCAAACGGTCCTTTTCAGGACCACAAAATAATTTGATCGTAGTTTTAGTTGGTTATAATACTTTGTAACCAATATTTTATGTTTTTTTCATAAAAACATACAATATTGAGATACAAAGTATTAGAAGTTCTGGCGACAGAACCTTAACTTCATAAACCGAACCATGTTTTAGCATACTTGTAAATATTATCAGAAAATATTTACAACTATTGCTATTGCGTAGTTTTAGTGGATTATTCACTCTTTTTTTTTTATTACCTAATATTATGTGGGACAGGGCCTATATGAAATAACACACAAAAATAAATTTTCAAGTCATTTTTATTCTCATTATAAAATATAAAAAATTTGATCAAACACTTTTTTATTAACTACATTATATATATATATATATATATATATATATATATATATATATATATATATATATATATATATATATATATATATATATATATATATATATATATATATATATATATTTACAAACTTAATACTATAAATTAAAAGCTAATCTCTACAACTACCTAACACCTACTACATAATTTATTAAAGTCCTCTAATTGTCTTTTTAACCGCGCAGATTTCACCTTTTTTATCTCTAATTGTCTTTCAAGTTCTATAATGTCACTGGCACACTCGTTCACTTCATTCACTAAGCGTTTTTTCATGGCGTAAATGTCTGTCAATTTGGTCTTCTGAGAGTTGGTGAAGTCTTCGACCCACTCCGGTTGTGATGGCTCGGAAGAAGACGCGGTTTTATTTGGTGAAGACGATGACGACGACGACGACGACGACGAAGCAGCGGAAACTTCATCGCCTTCAAAACACCGCTTAAACCGCTTCTTCATGGGTTTCCGGCACCCCAATATCGGCGACAGTGGCGCTGGCGCTGGGGAAGACTTCACCTCCGACACTATTTCATTCTCTACGCTGGCCGGTGTTGGTGGCGTTGGTGGTGTTGGTCCATCGGGGCCTTCTATGACTTCTATGACTTCTATGACTTCCACTCTTTTGGTGCTGTTTTTAGGAAGTCGGGTAATGGAACAGGGGTGGAGGGACGCTTAAAATTAAACTTTTTCTTCTTCCCTTGTCCCACACCTTTAATCGCCGAATAAAATGTTTTTTTATCGGCGATTTCCGACTTCCGCATAGTCAAGAGCTTTTTCAGTTTCGAAGCTTTCGGAGAAGATTCCCTAGGCCGCGATGCTTTTCGCACAACCACATCACTAATCACATTTATCTTTGGCTCCTTCTCCTCCGTCCAGCATTCCAGGAATTGCGCTGCCGACTGAACTAACTCTTCGTCGCGACCATCGTTGAGGGCTCGGTCTTCGGCATCTTCATGCTCCACGCCATTCCAGTTCTCGAACACCCCCGGACTTAACACTTCTAAACCACTCATGTTATCCAGCATGCCTTGCTGTGAACCGCAGCTCACGTCAAGAGCATCTAAAAGAGACCGTACACTAGACATTTTCGATATTCAAACTCACACAATTAACTTTTTCTTAGCACTGTACTGTTTGCTGTTCTGACGAACTGTGAAGAGCTCGAGCCAGCAAGTCTGCTTTTATGCCCATTTCCCCCACTACACCGCCTTTATTCCTTTTGTTCGATGCATTAAGTATAATATTTAAACTTGTCAGATGCAAGGCCAAGGCCAAGGCCGACGTAACCGGCAATACCAGGGTCGTTTTCAGGGCTGTAATTTTCATGGATTTTTTTTTTGCCCCTGTCAAGGTTATTTTAAAGAAGCATATAAATATAGTACTAAACTTGTTAGATGCGAGGCCAAGGCCAAGGTCAAAGTACCCGTCAATGTCAGGGTCGTTTTCGAGGTTGTAATTTTCAAGGATTTTTTTTGGTCCTGTCAAGGTTATTTTAAAAAGTAATACATAATTAGAGTACCGCGATTGAAAAGTACAACATATTCAAACATCATGTTGCCAACCGATGAACAACCTAGTGAAGCAGCCAAAACATACAGTCATATACCAAAAGCTTTTTATTTAACTTGTCATCATTGTAAAAGACTAGGTATCTGCTGGCGAAATGATCTTACGTACGACTTCAACTACATTGACCTTTTCAGGGTTAAATTTGTACAATGCGGCTTTTGTGGACTAGTTTACTACCAGTTCAAGGGCATTAATGAACATACCATCCAGAGAAGAAATTGGGTCATAGAAGAAGCTTACCTGTACAGAAGAAATTAACATGTATTTTATTTCTTAATTTTTAATTTTTTTGTTTGTTATTTTTTTTATTTTTTTTAATAATAAAAAGTAAACTCAATCTTTTGTTATATTTTAATTTTTTTTTTCAATAAAACAATAGTAAAATGAATCTGTATGTGTATTTATTAAACATCGCCTAAAATACGTTTTGCAATCCATATTTTTCTGCAGAGTCCGTTTATTAATGAAATAGAACCATATATTAGGGTGAAATCTAATGGTTTCAAATCAGTCTCACATAACAATGTCAGAAGTAAACACTATTGATAAGTTCGGTCGCAAAAGAAAATTTAAGGATTTTAACTTTATGCGAGGTCCTTCAGGAATAGGTTTTAAACTTACACCTAATGGAGATTACGACATGGGAAGCAAAAGATTGTGCTATTTAGCAGAACCTCTTGAAGGAGACGATGCGACCACACGAAATTATGTTGATAATAACCTTGCTCAGTGTGTGCAAGATACGCAGAAAGCTTTACATGACTCAACAATTGTTATTAAAGATATATTCAGAAACCAACTTGAAGGTTACGTACGCAAGAAATTAATTGAAACCGGTCAAGAACTTAGAGGATACATTGATGATACTGTTATTGCAATATATGAACTTAGGCAAGACGAACTGCGTGATGAACTTAACTCTAGAATGTTGAAAATTGAAAAGACTATGGAGGATCTTGTCAGCAAACCTGTTTCACATTAAACATTTACTCGTAGACCTGTGCGTTTAATTTATTATTAGACAAATTTTTCAACAATAACTTTTACAGTTTGTTATTTGTCGACACTTCATTATATTTATAATTTTAAAATAAAGGTTCAATAAAAAAGCAATCAAGTAATGAATACATGTTTTTTATTTAAAAAAAAAAAAAAAAAAATTACAATACTATCGTTACATATTAATATTGTATGTTTAATAGAAATAATAAAAACAATACAAATAATGAAATATGGATTTTCCAGATTACGTGCTGTCCTGACTTAGAAATGATTCCAACACGGTGACTAAATTTGCTAAGTTTTCTTCCGGGTCTGTTTTGTAAAAATCTATGTCTGCATGCCCCCAAGGTAGAGTTTTGGTTGAACTGGGAATTACATAACGTTTATCATCGCTATGTGACAATGCTACTTTATTTATTATGTTGGTATAAATGTTATGTAATTCACTTCTAAATGTCTTCATCTTTCTTAATATCAAACCACCCCGTTCAACAATTCTTTGGTAGTCTTCCTGATGAAGGTCTTTCTCGATAACACATTTTTTGATACCTTTGGCTTTTTTTAATTCATTATTAATGGACTTTACATAATAAGCCTTCGCGCCGGTACCATAAAAACTTATTATCGGATCACCAGGAAACTCATCTTTCATTCTACCAACTACAGAATTACTTTTAATTATGTTGAAATTATTAATTTCGGGGTAATTTGATGTATCGAATTTTTCGGGGTTTTCTGATATAGTTTGATAAAAGTTTTCCGTATACACTTTTAATATAAGCGAGTCAGTATCGGTGTAAAGTAACGAAGCATCATCGCCAAACTTGGATTTAATAAAATTATAATAAAAATCGTATATTACAGTCTTTGATATATCTAATATGGAAAAACCGATATAAATTGGTTTATTGTACAATATTTTAACTTTATTCATATGTATAGCAACAAAGTTCTCGGTAAATATCGAGCTACTATTGAAATTGGGGCGGGATATTAGTGCTCTAGCTCCATTTCTGCCTACACTGTTCTCCCAATGTGTTACTAATTTTATATCCTTTCGATTTTCCACATTTTCCATAGTTTTACCAAATATCGCGTTATTTTTTAATTTAAAAGTGTCCTTCGCAAATTTTGTGGTGGCCTTGTTACGTAAATTGGTATTAAAATCAATATACGATTTTAGCCATTTTGATTGCTCAAACTGTAATACTCGATGGGTTTGCATTACCACTAAGCCGTTGGCGATGGCTTGTTTTAAAGTTCTATAGTGTACAATGTATTTTTTTTTATCTTGTAAATTAGGAATTAATTTCGGTAATTTAGCGTTTTCTGTTGGCGGTATGATATTTTCTACTAGAAATGGAAGATCAGAATGTGCATCATGCAACTCAGTCGGATAATGCACATCCACTTCCAAAACGTAGCCATGTAAACTATCATCACCAACAGCCATAATATTTAAATCCAGAATTTCGCGCTCGCTTAACCATCGAAAACCACCATATGGTAATGCTTGTGACATACTATGACCATATAGATTTGTAGCATCAAGGTATGTTATAAATGAAGAAGGTTTTGTTGGGTCATAGTCTGGTAAAAAAATATTATTAGCGATGTGCTTCCTTTCTGTACACTGGCTTATGCCGCCGCGTATACCTTTCTTAAAAAAATGTATCATGTCTATATCAGTTAAGAGCTCTAACTCTACCTTAGTCATACGTAGCATACAATCAAATGATAAACTTGGAAGGGTATAGTAATGTGCTGGATCAAGTTTATCGAATTTTAAACAATTATTCCGAAATTGCTCAAAAACATCACACAATAGCAACACATCTGATTTTAAATACACGTCCGAATAGTCCCCCAAAGTTTTACACCCAAACAAGCGCCATACTTCTTTTGCTCTTCTATAGCTTTCATCGCTAATATGTTCTTCCCGTAAATTATCATAAAATTCATCTTTACTTGGAAGATATGTATTTTCCATTTTTTCTATAGAGTCAATAAAGCTATAGGGAAAAACACCCTTTTGACGCATCAAATTAAATTGGTTGATATTTGAAAAATGTTTCCGCGTTTCAATAAAATCGTCGTCGTTTAAACCGCTGCCTAAATTTTCCAAAGACGTTGACAGAAATTTAAAACTATCAATAAATCGCAACTTTAAATATTTCCTCTTGACTTTTCCACATTTACTATCAAAATAATCGTGCACATAAATGCTTTTGGTAAATGATATGTACTTTTCCTTACTTTGAGCCAAAACACCAATTTTATCCCCATATTTACATAACTCTTTTATAAATAAATGGCTGTCGTAGCCGCTTAAGTTATGAAATATGATAGGGATAAAAGAGGGTAATTTATAATTTAAATTACAAACGGAATGTGCAGCACCAAATCTTTTTGCCCAGTTATGTGACAGTGGTCTCGTACTTTAATCTCACCCTCTTCAAAAGGGCCTTCACATATACCACATATTTTAGCATCATTAAACTCCCTTTTTTCTTCAGGCGTTAACGGTTTCATAGGCTTAATGTCTTTTAAATATGTGTTGTATAGAGCCCTTAAATCACACTCGATACGATCCACAAAGACTTGAGCTGCATTATTCCCCCGAAATAGCTCAAATTTCGAAAGTGAGTCGTCAAAAGAGCATTTAATTAAATAAGCAAAAGAATATGGTTCATGTTTAAAACTTTTTACAGTGTAAGAATTTTGTGGGTTTGGTTGTACCGTTTCAACGGGTTTTAAAACAGATTCGAAATCTGCATAAACCACGAATGGAACGCGCATTTGCTCTTCTATACCCTCTAATTTTAAAATATTTTCCGGCACACTCTTTCCAAATTTATCGATTTTTAAATCCACTGAGGGTGTTTGCGTGAAAATGTGGTTACAATCGTAGCTTTGATGTAAAGTTAAAGCTGACGGTGTACTAAAATAAATGAGGCAACCATCACAGAAATATATTTTATGTTGTTGACAACTAATTTGACTTGAAACTAAACGTGATAAATCCCGAATCCAACAATAATGACTCTTTGAACAAGTCGTATCACAAAAATGTTCACCGCCATCTTTACTACTACAGTCTTTTGTAATTAACAATAAATTTACATGCCTATCCAACTTTTTTGACGCATACCTCAGTGGACCAATAACTTCATGTATTACTTCATTATTTTCATATTTAGATTCCAGACCGTATACGTTAATTGATATGTTGTTCATTTCCTCAAATTTTTTAATGTCACGTAATTTTACTGGAAAATCCATACCTGTTACATTTAGCACTCTAGAAAAATGGGGGTAGGATGTCTTCTGTGAAGGCTCTGCTGTTGGAGGAAACAATGCTGATGTTACAGCCCACGCAAAGCAAAATTCGTCCTGGTTAATCACATTGACGACAGCTCCTTTCTTTTCAATAGAACACGGCAACTTGATGTATGATGAGCCACCCATAGGCATATACTTGTTGATACCAACTTCCAAGTATAAAATTCGCACAAGAGCCCATCCTATAACAAGAAAAATAATATATAAAAATCAGTTTAATATATCGGGTTTTGATTTTTCCATACCTGAATCTTTCTCCTGGAACTCTGTCGCCTGCGTTTTTATTAATTCGGTGAAAGAATGGTAAACGGCATCCAAATCACTTTCTACACTAATTATTTGATTAGCAGTGTTGAAGGATTTTTCACTGAATATTTCTTGTGATGGAAGCATGTACTCGCCAACAGCTGTCATGTTAACTTTTAAAGCATGATGCACACGCAATAAATTATTAACAAGTTCCACCACCTTGGATTTAATGTCTGCAAAGAACATTACGTAATCGGAATGCTCCATATCACTGCTAACCCGATAGGTTGCAATTCTCCTTTTGAAGGCACATTCAACGAGTTGCACACCATGACATACCGGCAAACATGAATTATTTTTATGTTGTTGTGTTCGTTTATGCACCGACATATGATTTATTGGAACATCTACATTACATGTAGCGCAATTAATTAGCGGAATCGTCGATGTATACTCTTCAATTCGGAGCCGTTTTCCTCCAGGCACTTCATTAAATCTCGCCGCACACGATTCTCTTTGATGACGTCTCATATTATAAATATTAGTAAACTTAGAACCGCAATTTTCACAAACATATGCCATGATTTGTCAAATATTAACACATGTACTACCTATACAAGTCAGAGCCAACTGATGAATGAAACTGCCCCATACCTTATATAAAACCATTCAAGGTCACCCCCAACCACGTAACATATCTTCAAGGTCACACACCCAAGGTGACCTTCAACAAATTCAAGGTCGTCTCGACCAAGGTCAAGGTCAAGGTCACACACACAACCTTGAACACAAGGCCAAGGCCAAAGCACACGTGCATTTTCAAGGTCAATGACAAGGACATGTGGGCGGGGCCAAAGAGGGGTGAAGCAAGGTCAAGGTCAAGGTCGAGGAGTGGGGGGATCGAGCGAATCGGGTTATGTTCACTACTATATATATATATATATATATATATATATATATATATATATATATATATATATATATATATATATATATATACATATATATTACCTGGGGCAGCACAAATCGGGTTCATAACGTCCAGAAGTCAATAGAAGAAATAAGCTAGCGTAGTTAGCATTTGGACAAGAAAACATCGGCACAAATGAGCATAAATTACAATAACACCGAATAAATATTTGGATCTCTGTTTTATTTTTGTCCATTATCGTAGCAATCATTTTAAATAAAATATAAAATCATATAAGATGATAATATGACTTTGTTTCTGAATAAAGTAATTTTTTTGCTATCTCTAAATAAATACTTCATTTCTCCAGTAACAAACCCTTAGCATCCCTATTATAAAGCTCTTTTCAAGGAGGTTTTAACACATATTTAACTCAAGATGAAAACAAGACAGCAAGACACAACTTAAGAGCAAGGAATAAACGTCAAGAAAAGCTTAGTCTTAAACTTAGGATTTTGTACAGTTCTGTCGAAAATAGAACATACTTCGTTTAAATAAGGGTAGAAATTAATGTTGTAAAATATGTTTGTCGATGTATGTTAGAAAAACACATATTTAATACTTTCTGTTTAAGTTATTCATGAAGGAAAGCTATTATTTAAGTATTTTGTTTGCCAAAAAACAAAATTAGATCAGAATTTAACGTCCAAATTTAGTTATAATTATGGAATTAACAATTAAGAGTCTGGAAGTAAATAGGGTAAACGGGAATTAGCAAACTAATTTTTAAAAATGAGGATCCCGTTCGTTGCGAAAAATGTTTATAATAAAAAATGTATTTTAGATTCGTGGTTCGCGAATGTAAATATTGTTATTAGCCTTTAAAGTAAGTCAGATCGCCATGCCTAAATGATTTATTTGTAGGACTTTTGGAGTACATATATATATATATATATATATATATATATATATATATATATATATATATATATACCCCAAAGAGGGCAAATGTAATATATATCTAACCAAAAAAAAGGCACACCAAAAAGGGAGTCAAAGATGTTCAAAATTGCTATGAAACGAGCATTGCATATACTTATGTGAAGACTTTTATACTGGAACATATTCTATAGATGAAGAAAATTTATAATTTTGGTACATTTTTATTATTTTTTATTAATATTATGTAGGATGAATTAAACAAGTTCTTAAAAAATTATTATAAGCCAAAGTGTTCTTTAATAAATATTAATAAATACGTCGTTTTCTTATAAATTGTTTGTCTTTTACTTAAACCCTGAAAAAATAAATTAATTTAATTGTAGTAATGCTACATAAAATTAAAAATTATTATGAAAGGCATGCTCCTCTATGTGCCCACTAACGTAATCCGAAGAGGGCGCACAATCTAGGGTTAATTGTTTATTCTCAGCGATCGGGAAAACCTACGGCGATTTACGTGTGTGTAAATCAAATTTCGAGGCTTATTTAAGTAATATATATATATAAAAAAAAAATGAAGTATTGATTTTAATTTGTTGAAATAATTAACAAAATTAGCGTTCATTTTCTCCTGATAAACAAATAGCATATTCTAGAGTAAGTGTGGGTGAGGTGGTGGGGGATGACGACAGCGCGTGGTTGAAAATGAGGCTGATGCTTCAAATTCGTTTCGATGGAAAAATTTGGATTATCACGGCCAATATCGGTCGTAGAACCTTAATTTTTTTTTATTTGTGGCACCTCAATGAAACGTGAACCATAGAATATATATTTTCCTGAACAAATAGTTTTTAAGCCAAGCAATAAACAAATTATTGCATTTTTATATATTTTATGAATAGTAAGTAATTAATCGCTTACCGATATTGTTATGCACACTTACTGCATGTGAAATTGCGAAGATTCATTGACTTTAATATAATAATATGCTGCAACCTATTTATACAACCGGTTACTTAATTCCGCAAAAGTTATTGAAACAAATAAGCTACAAATGTAAAAAATGTTGTAAAACAAAGTTTGCAGTTACTTGAAAAATGGTTTATGTTGTTCATCATTTTGTTCCTCTTGTAATGGCGAAGCATGTTCAAATATCGAAGAAATTGATGTAAATATCAATATGTCTGAAAATTTTATCTTTGACGATGACGTTGTAAGTGATAATCCAATCATGGTCACCAAGAATTCACGGTCCAATGAGATTAAAGATCATTGTCATATTACTTTAAACGACGAAAAAAGTGATATCAAAGGAGATGTTAATAATGATTATGATAATAATGATAATGATAATGATGATGATAATGATACTAAGTCTGGCCGGTAAGGTGCTGCACTTATTGGCGCCTATCGCTATCGTGATGTGTAGACGATACTGCCAGCGACGCCAGCTGCCCGCTGTCCTAATTCTATATCCTTCCATTCCACCTTGTCCACCTGCCTCACCCAACATCACTCCTTTCTGATATTAACAATTATTTTCTTAACATGGAGGAACAAAGAGACTGGAACTATTTACCCTAATTGGGTACCGGTGTCGCACGGAAATCTTACCCATCTACAGAAGACTGTCTCACGGATTCTGGGGGAGACAATCTTCCAGTTTTAGGAAGCAACAGGTTGAGGAGGCGAGCTTCTATCACACAAAAAATTACAGCCCAACAACAGGAAATACATCAATACGAGAGCCAAATAACACCAAGATCTCCATCTGCTGAAAGTGCTGCGCGAGAACCTGAACCAGCGCTTACTCAAGCGGGACGACCAAGACAGTGCAAGAAACGGACTGTGTCTATGAATAAGACAATAATGCGCCTTTTTTACAGATTAACTTATCTAGAACAAGAGATGTCCGGATATAGACAACGACTACACGTCGAATTCTGCAAGGAATAAACACGTACAAGTGTCGCAACAGAGAATAGCAGACCAATACAGAGCTATTCTCCAAAATAAACTAATCTCAGAAGCGTGAGTTAACATTATCAAAACGGAAGTCGAATGGGAGATAAGACGTACCGACGATAATAATAACTAAATCGCAGAACCAGCGCCATAGCCAAACCCCGTGGTTGAAGAACAATCAAACAACGACATGAGAGAGGACATCGCTGAAGATCAACAGCAACAACCATAACTACATCAGCACGAGTGCCAAATAACACCAAGAGCTCCACCCACCCAAGCTCACTCAAGCAGAATGACCAAGACAACGCATGATATGGACGGTGATCATGAATAAGGCAATAATGCACATATTTTATACAAAGTTACTCATCTAGGATGAAAGATGATCAGCTACAGGCAACAACTTCACGCTGAACTCTGTAGGGAGTATCCACATATACAAGTGTCACAATAGAGAATAGCTGACTAATACAGAGTTATTTTCCGAAACAGCCTAATTCCTGTAACGCGGCTTAATACCATTAAAGTGGAAGTTGAACGTGAGATCAGGGACACTGACAATAACAACGCTCCGATTGTTAAACCTGAGCCAGAGACGAAATCCGAGGTTCAAACACACCAAGAACAGCTGAATGATAATACCCAACAGGACAACGCTGAACTTCTTTATCAGAAACTATCAACAGAAATGAATCCAGCCTGGTACCACTCGCAACACGATCCAGCGAGTAGTACGCAATGCCTCGCTGAAACAGAAGCTTTCTGCTACTGCAGGACGGTTAAAGAGATACAAGATTAGCAATAACAGAAAATCAGACATTGCACTGTTCCAACGATCAGAAAAGACTTTCTACCGTAAGTTAAACTCTCCACCTAACATGGCAGTTAATAGATATCTCAACAGGGAGCAGGTAGAAGAGTTCTTACGTTCTTATTTTCATAAGTTAGCGCACTCTTCCACATCACATTGAGCAATATGCGAAGCAGACGATTCAACGCCGTTTCAGCTGAGAGAACGGGATGCTCCTTCTCACCACCGAACAGACCACTTCATGAACGGCATCCAAATGAGGCCATCCAGTACAATGTCGATAACTCAGCGTCGAACTACTGGTTGATTTCAGGGCAGATATTTCCGGAAACTGGGGGCTTCTTGTTAGCTATCCAAGATCAGGTTATTCCGACGAAGAACTATAGGAAGTTCATCATTAGAGATTCCTCAATAGAAAATGACCTACGAATATATAGCTGTCGAACATCAGAGACAATCCAGCACATAACTGGAGGATGCCAAGCGTTTGCCGCAACCGAGTATTAGGAAAGACATGACTTAGCTGTTAAGATACTCCACCAAGAGTTAGCAGATGAGTTAAAACTATTGCAGGTAGTAAAAGTTCCTTACTACAAATACAATCCGGAGCCTATTCTTGAAAACAACGAGTTGAAGTTATATTGGAATCGAACGATTCTAACAGATCAAATAGTTGCTGCTAATAGGCTAGACATTAAACTAACAGATAAAATTTCTAGGGGAACTAAGCTGATTAACATTGTTGTACCTAACAACAACCTGAGGCCAAAATACAACGAGAAGGTCGCCAAAATGGAGAAATCTGGAGGTGCAAATTTAAAGTAAATGGGCGATGAACAGCGTCCAGACGATTTCCAAAATATTGTCAACGACTGGACTGATACCAGAGAATCCTCTGCAGAACATCAAGGGTCTGGGCTTGAGTGAGCATCTGTATAAACCTATTCAAAAAGCAGTGCTCCTGTCAGTCGCGCGGACCGTAAGAAAGTTGGTGGGAATTATAGCAGACTACGTGACCTAGCACTGATAACATGGAAAGGGTCCCCAGAGAGCTCCATACTTTTGGTATCATTGTATACCTGGTATGAGTTAATATTTCCTGGAGGGAGTGCGAAGTCGTTTGGCTTGAAAATCGATGATGATAATAATAGTGAAAACGATGAATTATTCCAAAAATATTAATGCTACAAAAAATGTTGAATATAATAATGCTCACCTCAATAAAATATACAAAAAGTATTGATGCGTTTTTCTTGTAAAATAAATTATTTGGATGAAAATGACTATTGTAATTTGTTTCATGTTATATTTCGATAAGTAATAATGGTTTATTAAAAATTAATCTGTTTTTCAATATGTCTAATCATGACTAATGTCAATGAATTTTCGCAATTTGAAATGCACTACGTGTGTTAGAAAATATCGTTAATCGATTGTTTACTTATTATGCAAAAGATATATGAAAATGTTTGTTATGGCTTAGTTCAAAAATATTTTTTTATTGTTCGTATTTCATCGAGATACCACAAATCAAAAAAAAAAAAGAAAATGAAGGTTCTTCAAACAACATTCGCCAAGATAATCCAAATTTTTCCGGCGAAATGAATTTGAAGCGTTAGAGTTTCGTTTGCGACCACGCGCTACCAGCATCCCCCTCCCTCCATTGCACCCACACTGACTCTCGGAAAAGCTGCAAAATTAAACTATTTTCACTTTCACAATTTTCGAATAATCGAGACGAAAAATTCCGCATATAATAGTTTAAGCATTATCTTGTGAATCCCTGCTAAAATAATTTCTTAATATTAACAAACAACGTCATAGTGATTTTTTAAAAATCTATCTCGGCTTATATTTGTCGTAGAAACTTTTTATTTATTTATTTGTTAATTCCGCAAAATATCAGCTATCACATCCAGTTATCGGCATTTCAACATGAAGCTTAAGAAACCAGGAATTATCACCATCATTCTGAACATCGTCCCGCTGGCTCATGTCTAGAAATATAACTTTTTTTTCTAAATTTAAATCCGACTGACCTAATCGTATCTCACACATTTTTATTGTCAAACAGCCACAAAGTGTGGCTGTACTTAATATAGGTATGTTTTTAATAGAATTTGTATTTCTACAACACTAAAAAAAAACAAAGTTTAGTTCTAATCGTACACATTTTTATTTATATTTTTTCGAATTTATTTTTCAAACAGATTAATTTACAAAAAGACCAACATGTCTAACTAGAACCGTCCTTTTGATCCAACGGATACAAACAACTATAATTAGATTATACTACATATAAGCTCAAAGGAAATATGGAAACAATGCCATTGGTATGTATGTGCCCTTATATAATAGGATAAAAGATTTACGTAAATCGTTGAAAACTCAAAGCGTTTTGGCGCGATGAAATTTTAGGAATGCAGAAAATTTTAATTTTAAAAGTCTTTGTCAGGCGTGTACGTAATTAGCCTTGAAATGAGCTTAAGCTAGGAAATTGCGGGGATTTTCTCTGGCCTAGATTTGTCCGACATGGCGAAATAGGGCATTATCATTAAGGAACTTTACTGTAAGCATTTTAAAATATACGTAATTCTAGTAAAAACTTTAAATCACTATCTTGCCTGCTAGTCTCAAAGATTAATAAGCAAACGTTATTTAAAAAAAAAATAAACCACCTTTAAAAAAAAATTAAAAGGAAAAATAATAAACTGATGAAAATTCTGAATGTAAAAATATATTAATGAATAATTTAAAAATAAATAACCATATTTGAAAAAATTACCACAAAAAAGTGTAATCAAAAATAATATATTATGTATTTTGTATTTTTTTTGTTCTTTTCTTAAGACTGGCTCATTTTTTGTGATCATATTATGATAGATTATGGTTCTAAAATGTGGTTATCAGACTTGCATTGTCTTTATTTTTATTTATTTTTTCGACGTTTCGATTAGGTTGTATCTCTAATCGTTATCAAGTATAAACTAAATGTTTTGTCTTAAGGCTACGAGCTTAAATATGGACTGTGTCTATTGAAGTGTAAAGTTTCGCTTCACTGTACACACGTCAATGATTTGATGTTACAAAGTAGTTGTTGCCAAGGATTAGGTATCTCAACACTCGGTTTACTAAAAATTCCTTTATTGTTTTTAATGTAAGCTGCTTCTATAAATTTTCTTTTTTTCATAGTGGGTTCCGTATATATTGCCGCAGCCTCAGACCATTTTATATGGTGTTGTTTATCTCAGGCGTGTTCTGCAATACAAGTTTCCCCTTTTTGTGTATGAGTTTTATGTTTCTTAATTCTAACTTCTAGTGGTCGTTTGATTTCTCCAATATACATTTCACCACACTCACATGGAACTTTGTAAACACATTCTTTTTTATCGGTAATTTTATCGGTTATCGGTGGAATTTTCTTGTGTTCCAAAGTTGATTTTATTTTCCACCTAAACTCGTCAGAATGATTTTTGTCGACATATATTGATTCTACAGAGCTTATGATGTCTAAAACAGGCATGCTTTTTGGTGCTACTGCGAAATTAAGTCCCTTGCTTAGTAGTTGTTCTTCTTCTGTTGAAAATATTCTTGAAGATAAGTTTATGATGGTTTTTCTTGAAGTTGTTTCAGGTAGAGTCGATTGTTGATGTGATTTTAGTTTTTCTAGTTTATTTCGGTGTTTCCTGGCCATATTTTCTTTCAACTTGTTGCATATGTTATCTATTTTATGGAAAATTGACTTATGATCATCTGACAAAATTTCGACTTTAATTTCTTCGTAGCGTAGCTTTCTCCAGAATAAGGGCTTTTCACCATCGATGATAATTTATTTGTGTTCTTAGTAGGGCTTTACTAGTTTGTCCAGAATACGGCGTGCTTATTACCTGGTATTGGTGATTGCAATCCGAAACCAATAGGAATGACGTTGCTGTCTCGTGCTTGTAGTAAAAATGAAGAGTGGGCTTCCTCCTTGGCAAGTTTGATCCTAATTTTCTCGTAGGCTTTGTTTTGTCGCTGATACTGGGTTCGTACCGGATTTCCAACGTTTGTTTGAAGGTTGTATACGATGTTGAAGATTGACTAAAATGTGGTTGTCGGATTTTGCGTTTTTCGGTTTTACGCTGATCTTTTGATCTGAATGAATCTTCATTCGGAGTAACAGACAACTGCGACACACGGTTGACTTATAGAAATTTGAACGTGCCTGTCTTAATTGTTAATATTGGAAATCACGTCTTTCCTTTACTAGTTTTCCAAGGCATTAAAGAGATCCTTTTGGGAAGTCAATGTAGTATATTCATTGTATGTAGTTTTCCTGAATTGTTTCAGGGTAATATTTTCTTAACTTTTGTGGTTGGATAAATGATTTTACGTTTTTTCCCTTTATCATCTTACTATCTTTTTTAGTGGTATACATATCCAAGGTTTTCCATTCTTAGAAATTTGGTACAGTCTGACAATGTCGCTTTAATGTCATATTATAGGAGTGGTTCCAAGATCATATTACAGGAGTTTTTATAAGACCAAAGAAAATTTAGGTCAATAGTTGAGGCGGCTGAGCTGTGATATAATCGAGAAATTTTATTTCAGCACGTAGTCCTTATTTAGAGAAGTTATTGGTAGGACACGAAAGGGTGTATTTTGGTATAAAAGCAATAAACATTAGATTTACATAAAGTAGGTATAATGAAAAATAAATTAAAGCAAATGACGTTATATTCAAAAATATACTAATATCAGGTTTCTTGTTTCATTACTATGCAATTAATTTTCTTTTATTGTATCCTTTTACCAGTCATATCGCTACACGCTGCTGATTTAAAGATAAACAATACATCCTAATTACAGAAATCACAACAAGCCCTAACATTTTGAATAATTTTGCCGATACACACGCACAATTCTAAACTGAGTTGGTGTTAGCAACGCTGTACGACTATGAAAATATTTTTAAATCCGAGAAATTGTGTAAAAATAATAAATAAATAAAATGAAGTCATGCTAATATTTGTCTAACATAAGACAAAATATTTATCTATACGTATTTTTCTTTCAAGCAGATAGAAGGAAAGAATATAATATACGAACAGTTTTTTTCCTGGAAATACACCTCTCGTTCTCTCTCGATACTCCTTTAGACCACTTAATGGTTTCATCAGTGGAGCTGTATCGAACCGAGAACAACATTCACAGGATACAGTTGTCGACATAAAATATAAGTTCCTGCAGGATATTAAGCCCAACTTTTGGATGTCAGACTGAGAAATATCGCCAAGCAAACGACATCTGTATAATCACCGGAGTAGTGCAAAATTTAAAAAGTAAATTTTGAGTAAGAAATATATAAATTTATTTTATGCCGTGTTTAAATAGTTGCCTATATGCATTCTCCTTTCAAGCAGAGAAAAGGAAATAATATATACAAATAGTATGTTTCCTGCAAATACAACTTTGGTTCTTTCTCCATACGCGTTTCGACCACCTAATGGTCTCATCAGTAGAGCTATAGCGAACCAAAATCAACAAATGCAGGAAACAATTACTGAAAAATATTGCCAGTTGAATGACATCTAGACAATCATCGGAGTAAGGCAAAACTTAAAAACTAAGATTTCAGTAAGAAACAAACAAATCAGTTAAAAATCATGGTTCTTGAGTTTAGAACGTGTCAAATTGAAGTTCTTATTGGACATTTCACCTGCGATTGTACGAGGCATCTTCAGGGGTCCTTACTCTACGAGATTAGAACACTGCATGATCATCGAGGAGCTACAGCTCGGTATTTATACACAACTAGTAGTTAGCGAACCGTGATCCTGCGTTATAATCGATTTCCACGGGTTATATAGACTGTAACCAGTATTTTTATTAATATTGTTTGAATATTTACAAATTTCGATGGATTCTGATATATTTTCGGTAGTTTCGTGTATGCAAGGCAAGACAGTACTATCCATAGGTGATGCATTTATGAAATTTTGTTGAGTAACTGAGTTTATATGTTTATTAATAGAACATCTAATATCTTCAGCGCAATATCTGTTGCCTCTCAGAGCATTAGTCAATTTTTCTGTTTCTGATTTCAGTGACTGTTCGTCCCATATTGTTCTCCCAGCAGAAAAAGGATATTCAACTGTTGTTATGGATAAAGACAAATATACTGAAAAATAAACCAGCTTTTGGACGACAATACTTACAAAGTCATTCGGACGGATCCAACAAACAAAATCGAAAGGAACCTCACATCTCTAATCAATACCTCCAGCCTCACTACATAAGAAAAAAAAGCCATTAAACCAATCAGCTCTAAGATTCCACGCCTCTACGGACTACCTAAAATACATAAAGAAAATATATCTCTACGTCCAATCGCCAACGCAATAGGCTCACTTACAAAATAGGTTAAAATTTGGCCAAACTTTTACATCCGTTTACAGGAAAACTAAATCATTTGTTAAAAACTCTGGACATTTTGTCCAGAGATTAAAAACTATCCAATTAGAGCCCGGAGACATTTTGGTCAGTTTTGATGTATAATCTCTGTATATAAAAAATAACAACAAGAAACTACTGTAATAAATTACAGCAAGTCTGATTTCTGCTTATTTTACTTTTCAAGGAACTTTCTACGAGAAGACTTCGGGAGCGGCCATGGGAGCTGTTGTCACCAATTTTGGTGCAGATATGTAGATGATACGTTTGTAGTTTGACCATATAGCGGAAATAATCTCCATTATTGTCTGGATCATCTAAACCGACAATGCCCTAGTATAAAATTCACTATGGAAACTGAATCAAGGGGTGCCATTCCCTTTCTTGATGTACTAGTACAAAGGAAAGATAATGGCAAATTAGGACATTTAGGGTACATAAAACGAACACATACAAATCGACATCTCAGTGCAACATCACACCATCATCCTTCTCAAAAACAGTCCGTCATTAACTCTTTGGTACATAGAGCTTTTTCAAAATGTGACCAAGAATCACTGAAATCAGAAACAGAAAAACTGTCTAATGTTCTGAGAGGCAACGGATATTGCGCTGAAGATATTATACGTTCTATTAATAAATATAAAGACCCAACGACTCAACAAAGTGTCATAAATGTACCACCTATGAACAGTGTTTTCTTGCCTTACATACACGGAACCACCGAAAAGATTGCCAAATTGCACCAAAAATCAAACATTCGGACAATTTTTAATGCATGTAAGAAAATTGGACAATGTTTGAAATCACCAAACATGCAATACCATTACACATAGAAGGCGTTTATAAGAAACCTTGCTCTTGTGGTAAAGTGTATGGGAGTGAAACAATCTATATCCACACGGCTTAAGAAACATGAAAGATGTTTTACAAATAAACAAATTTTACAATCTGCAATAGCTGAACACCAGCATTGCACAGGTCACTACTTTAATGTAAAAGAATCTAAAGTGCTAGCATCAGTGAAATTTGTAAATATTCAAATAATATTAATAGAGGTACAGGTTACAGTCACATCACACGTGGAAATCGATTATAACGCTGGATCAGGGTTCGCAGAGTACCAGTTGGGTATAAGTACCAGGTTGTTGCTCCTCGATAGTCATTCAGTTTTCAAATCTCGTGGAGTAAAGATCCCTGAAGATATCTCGTGCAATCGCAGGCAAAACGTCGGATAATAATTCCAATTTGATATGGTCTAAACCCAGGAACCATGATTTTCAACTTAACAAAAGCCGTGAAAGCTGCCGTGTATAAATAGTTGCCTATATGTATTCTCCTTTCAAGCATATAAAAGGAAAGAATATATACAAACAATTATTTACTGCAAATACAAGTCTAGTTCTCTCTCCATGTGTGTTTCGACTACCTAATGGTCTCATCAGTGGTGCTATATCGAGCTCAGAGCAACATATTCAGGAAACAACTGTCTACATTAATTATAAATTCCGAGACATGTCGCCAGGATATTAAACCTGCCGATTTTTTTTATGTCAGTATGAAAAATCGCGCTAATCGAACGACATCTATAGAATAACCGTAGTAGTTCGAAACTTAAAAATGACGATTTCGGTAAGAAACAAATAAATCTGTTGTCTGCTGTGTATAAATAGTTGCCTAAATCTACTCCCCTTTGAAGCAGATAAAAGGAAAGAATATATACAAACAATTTAATTTTTACAAATACAACTCTGGTCCTCTCTCCATACGCGTTTCGATCACCTAATGATTTCATAAGTAGAGCTGTATCGAATCAAGAGCAACATTTGCAGTAAACAACTGTCTACATAAAATATAACAAGATATGTCGGTAGGATATTAAACCTGTTGACTTTTTGATGTCAGACCTAAAAACATCGCCAGTCGAACGACATCTATACAATCACCAAAGTAGTGCAAAACTTAAAAATTAAGATTTCAGGAAGAAATAAATAAATCTATTTTCTCTCATGTTCAAATAGTTGCCTATATGTATTCTCTTTTTAAGAAGATAAAACGAAATAATATATACAAACAATTTATTTCCTGGAAGTATAACTATGGTTCTCTATTCAAACCCCTTTGGAATACTTAATGATCTCGTCAGTGAAGCTGACTTAATGTTGCTCATGGTTCGATACAGCTCCACTGTTTATAAAGCTCCGTATAAAATTTCAAGTTTACGTAATGTTCACTTGTTAGAATGTTATTTCGTCCCTTCTACAGCCATCTTTTGAAATAATCGCTTAGTAATATCCTTTACAGTGCTACTAAACGGTTGTAAAATATTATAGTCTGAGGTTATAAATAGCGATTTAATAGATTTAAAAGGGTTTAGTAAAAGGCAATACTTTTTAAAGCTATAAATTGCCCTCCTGGAAAGGAAAAGATTCACTTTAGTTTAATTTGATGGAGTTGTCAGGAAATCTTGCAATTTATTTTATTTCTCCTATTTGAAGGCATTTTGTTAATAGGTATGGTAAATGATTAACATCTTATTTACGAGGGGGAGAAATATTACTGCTGGGAATCTATGAGCGAGGCGGAGGAGATGTTAAAAAGAAACGCCATCGATATATGGAGAAGTGGAATTTTTCCTAAGTATTTACGGGATGTTGGTCAAAATAGTATGTTATTTTTTGCCTTATATTTTGTAGGATCTTAACAAGCATAAAGAGTATCGTTTGTAAGCGTAAAATTTAAATATATACGAGGGTGGTTCGATAAGTTCTCGGCCTGAAACAGAGAGGGCGCTAGTAGGATCAAATGACTATGATATATTGTAAGCATTAACCTTGAGATGACGCCCTGCAAACTTTCAGATGTTTGCCTGCAGTTGCTTGTTTGTGGCGATCGATAAGGTTCAATATTTTGTGAAGCATGGATAAAATTGAAGTTCGAGCGGTTAAAAAGAAATTTGTTTTAAAGGGCTTAACTCCTACGGATATTAAAAATGAATTAGATTCTACTATAAAGGATTCTTCTCCTTCATTTTCGACAGTAAAAAAATGGGCTGCTGAATTTAATCGTGGTCGTACATCAATTCAAGATGATGAGAGTTCGGGACGCACAAAAACCGCTATAACTGACGAAATTATCACAAAAATTCACAATATCATACTTCATGACCGCCGACTGAAAGTACGGGAGCTTGCTGGTATAGCAAACATTTCGATAGATTGTGTCCACTACAGTTTACATGATGTTCTTGGCATGAAAAAGCTTTCTGCGCGATGGATGCCGAGTTTGTTAACAGTCGACCTAACACGCCTTCGAATGAACACTTCGCAAGAGTGTTTAGACTTATTCAGACGCAATGCTGCTGAGTTTTTCGACGTTTTATTAATAATGTAGATGAAATATGGATTCACCATTACACACCAGAGATAAAGCAGCAGTCTAAACAGTGGATGGGGGCAGATGAAAGTGAGCCAAAAAAAGCAAAGACGGTTCCATCTTCAGGAAAAGTCACGGCAACAGTTTTTTGGGATTCACATGGCGTAGTGCTTATAGACGATTTGGAACAAGGCAAGACCATGACCAGGGAGTATTACGGTTCACTACTGGACCATTTGCAGCATGTAATTAAGGCTAAACGTCCACAAAATGTGCTCTTTCATCAGGATAATGCGCCTGCACACAAATCTATGGTTGTCGCTGCAAAACTCCATGACCTACGTTTCGAAGTGCTCTTACATGCGCCATATTCGCCGGATCTGGCTTCCAACGATTACGTTCTCTTCCAAAACTTGAAAAAATGTCTCTCTGGATGAAAATTCCCTTCAAATAACGAGGTCAGAGCAGCGACAACCGCTTATTTTGCAGAGTTGGACAAATCGCATTATACTACGGGTATTAAAATATTAGAATATCGTTGGTCTTAATGTATTGAAGTGCAAGAGGACTATGTTCAAAAATAAATAAAGACATTTTCAAAAATCTTTCGTTTTCTTTCTCAGGCCGATAACAGTTGACAGCCAAATTACTAAACGAAAAAAGTAACCTGTTTTCAAAAATTCAGCATTATCGAAAAGGTGTATTGGTTTACTACAAAATTATTTGAAGAGTAGCATAAGCTTTGTTTAAACTATATAGCTACGTTGCCAGCATCACTAAAACACTTAAAAAAATGAGTCCTAAAACTGAAAATTAATATTTTACTGAATATATCTGCAGCAAATTTAAAACCAAGGTAAAAACAAAACAAATTTTAATCCTACATATGTGAGTTTCATGCTTGAAGGATTATTTAGCTCGTTCCCTATTTTAACTATGAAATTTCGTTGCACTAGAACTTTATTAAGGCATAATTCCTCGTAAATTCTAATACTATATATGCAGATATGCAATATATTAACATGTAAAGATATTAACACATAATCTATATTGTACAAAATATTTCATTTTAGTTCCTTTTTTGCTTACATAGAGAAATTATAAACAAATCATAGAGCTTCCTGGTAAAAAGTTTTATTTCCTCAATAAAATTTCTAATTAACTGATAAACTTTACGCACTATTTAAATCTGGCCTCTTAAAATCCACGGAATGATAGCTATTTTTTTTTAAGATGTGTGTATGTATGTGGAATTGGAGATCAGTAAACTGCGAACTAATGGATCTATTGTGTTCCCCCTTCTGCTACCTTAGGAACCTCAGAATGTTGGACGGCCTTAAAGCTGATAATTTGCCTTCTTCTATTTGGTGTGCTCCCAAGAATCACATTCTAAGGCACTGCACTCTGAAAGGGTGTGAATAGAAGTTTCTCATGCTTTTCCTCACAGAATCTACTCTTCTCTTTCTGCCAATCCTAGTTTCTTGAGGTGTCCCTTCAAGTGGCAACGCCTCGTAAGTACTCCTGCTAAAATCCTAAGTTGGTTTTTGCTTAGGTTTATGCATTCCTTAAACCTCTTCTGGTTGTAGTTCCCTAGAAGTATCTTCGCTTGTGTTATTCCTTGCAAATCCGTCTACTAATTGGATCTCTACTTACCTTACCCCGATACCTACAGGAGGATGACCTTATTATTTTTACCTAATTCGTTTAGTTCCTCTAGACATTCCCAGACAATCTTGGAGCTAATTATTTGAGAACTTGGCTCACTGATGGCTGCTTGACTATCTGATATGTTAATAATCTCCTGTCTGCCATAGTTTTTTTCTTTATTGAATTAAATGCATTTCCTGATGGCCTACATTTTCGTCTGGAAGATGCCTAATGACTTACCCAAGAGTCCATGGTGTCTAGTTCTGGCTATATAGAGTCGTATTTCAGTTCCTTCTGTTATTTTGAAGCCATCTGTATACCACTTAATTGAATTTCTTTTAAGTTTTTTAATGGTATTTCACTTCTGCAATTTAACTTTGTGTTGAAGTTTTTCACAAAGTCGAATTTCTTTTTCATTTCATCTTAGATCATGTTCCAGATTTGTTTATTTCTGGAGAGATTAGACCTTCGTTTTGTGATTTCATGTTTCATCATCCTATATATTGTCTTCTTTGCCATACTCTCCACAAGTATATGTTGAGGTGTAAAGTGCTTCATTTATGCACGCACAGGCCAGTCTTAGAACTTCCAAGAGGTTGACTCGTATTAACCAGACTTTTACTCCAGATCACTGCCCCATATATTATGATTCGTCTCATTATTGCTGTGTACATCAACTGAAGGATTTTTGGGTTTGTCCCCAGCTGTTTTCCGCAAAGTTTCTATAGACCAAGGCTTTTGTAGCTTTGTTGATTACTTCTTTTTCATACTTATTCCAGAGAAGTTTATTATCTAGTCAGGCCCAGATATTAAACTTTGACTTCCACCCAATAACGCCTCATCCATTTTAGTTTTCTTTCAGGTTGAGGTTCCTTGTCCTTGTAAAGGCTACTAGGGTGGTTTTGGTGGGGTAGATATTTAATCTGATCATCTGGCATCATTCTTTGGTGTGTTCAAGTCCTCTCTGGGCTACTTCGCAGAGAGTATTCTCGAATTTGTCCCTCGCGATTATGATCACGTCATCGACATAGCCCTAACAAGATGTGCCGAGGTCCGTCATATCACAGAGGAGTCAATCTACAATTAGAATACACATAGGTGTAGAAGCGATAGTGTCCTGTCCTATCTCTGTCCCTGTTATTCTAGTGGAGAGAAGTCGCATTATCCATTCGGACGTCGTTCCGTTTCCATTACAGTCGTTAAGTGCTCTTTTGACTATCTCATGCGGAGTGTTGTCAAAATCCCTTTCTTTATCAAGATAAGAACATACTACGGTTTCCTTGCTATTCGGTACATCTTGAATATGATTTATTAATTGTATCAGTACGGTTTCAGTAGACCTGTGGCTTGATATGCATGTTGTTCTTAAAGATAAACTGCATATACTTTAAAATCAACCTACCATCTCTGAAGTGAAATGAGAGGCAATCTATTAAAATAAAGCATATTGATATTCTAAAGCAACTGAAAAAATATAACTGAGACCATATTCTAGATACTTTATAGATGAATAGGCTCAGAAAGTTGCTTTTCACAGGCGACGGCGGACTAAATATCTTGTATAAGAACTCAATGTAAGAATATAACAAAAAAAAAAAACAATTCTAATTATATTTATTGCTAAAGACGACAAAAATTTTATCTCTAAAAAACACAAGCCTTGAAATTATTAAGCTGACACCGAACAAATAGGCCACAATTGGTCTTTTACGTCGCGAATAAGCTGGAAAAATTAATTCAAGACATTCATTTTATAAATTTTGCTTTTACAATTGAGATTTATAACTACTATGAACTGAATATTATTAATTTTTAGCCAGTTATGAGCTCATTCAAATATATTTCAGCGTAATTTTACGGTTTAAATTGAAAAATGTTTTTATAAAAGTATATAATAAATTTATAAATGCTTAAACAAGGAAGTTCTTAAACTCTGCAAAATCAGTAGATTTTCCTTGAAATACAGTTGCTTCAAGCAATGGATTTTAATTCTGTTGACTTTTAGTTTTTATTGCTCATTTTGGGATTTTAAAGGTAAGGAGATTTGAGGCGACAGCACAATTTTTGTAGACAGCTGGTTCCACATCCTAAACACTTTAGAGCAGAGATCTACAAACTTTTTTGTCCTCTAGACTGGAAACAATTTTCTTTCTGTTTTCCGTAGATCCCCTGTCTTCGTAGTATTAAAGTCTGGTTATTGAATGCACAACGCGGAGTGTCGAGAATAAAACGTTCAAGGTAAAACAATACACTTTGACGTTTTTTATAATAATATCCCCGATACAGTGCAGCGCCGCGTTGTGCGTTCTATCACTAGACCAAGGCTTGACACAGAGCCACTCATTTTGAAACTATTTACTGCAAAGTGAAAAATGTTAAAACAAAAAAAATCGAGTTAAAATTTATATCGTTACGAGGTATGGCTATAAAATAACTAGATTGATGCTTCTATAGAAGAAGTACTCAAGCGTTAAAGGCGAACGACCGACAGCTGTGTAGTGCGAAGTCTTCTCTTTCGAATGCGGCACCTACCGTGTCCGTAGACAAATCAGTCTGGTTGTGGCCTTCGAAATAATAAGTGTAATAATAGAGCAACGAAATGTCGTGAAATTTCACATGAAAAACTGTTAATGAAACTTATCTTTTATTGAAGGAAGTGTATGACAATAAATGTTTATCACATGCCTAAGTTTTTCAGTGGTTTAAACGTTTCCAAGAGGGCTTAAACAAATAATTAATTTAAGATATTAAACTGTTGAACTCAAGATAGGTAAGAGTAAAAATATTTAAATCAACGATAAAAGTCCAGTTTGATTCCGAGTGATAATTTAGTTTAATAAAAGATAAAACCAATAATTTACTTTACAAAATAATTAATCATTCAACTGAATTAACCATCACATAATTGGAAATAATAATAAAATAAAAAATAATTAGGATTTCAGACCACCGGTTGACATTAATTTCTATTAGCAAACCAGCTTCAATCAGGCAAATATAAAGGCAAGTTTCATTATGCTGTAAAGCAAAAATAATAAATGAAAATATAATCACATTTACCATAAACTAAGTAGAAGGTAAGGGTTTAGGCATTAACTTTTTAACTAAATAAAGATAAATAATTTTTTTACTGAAAATCTCGTGAATTTTAACATAATTTGACCAATTTAAAATTCACACTAGAGTCAAACTGAAAGTAATCGAACCACCAGCTATATGACGATGCTATATTATTTTATTTTCATCAATTTTAAACCTAGAGTAGGGCCAAGAGATTGAATACAACTCAGAGCTATTATGATACACCCATAGAACAAATACGTACCAAAATATAGTAAATTTACAATAAACAGTAAAGGCTACTTTCAAAATTAACACTTACAAATACCAAAACTTTATACTTTATAATTATTCAACTGTGAATTGACTTAAAGCAAGAAAGAAAATAAATTGAAATAGATCAAGGTGAAATAAGTTAATAAGTATTAATAAAGATGTCTTACACTACAAGAAGAAGGATTAGATAAAATTTAATATATAACAAACTGTAGTACCTCCTGGCGTAAAAACATAACGCAAACCCTATATATTTCGTAAACATGGGATAGGATGCCAGAAGATTCTGGAATTAATTGGGTTGGTATCGTTAAAATACAAAAAATCAAATAATATAATGCTGTCTGCTTGGGGTTCCGATGGTGAGACTACTAGCTGTGTGATTTCGAACAAATCAGGCTGCAATACTGCTCAACTGTGTAGTGGAGTATAGGTACTAGTGAAATATCAGTGCTCATTTACTGATAACTGAATGTTCTTACCAAAAATGTAAACGTAAATGATAAACCAAAAACAAAAACGGGAAGAAAAACCGTGAGAAAGATATCATTTAAAAGAAACCAGTGGAATAAACACTATAAAAGAGTGCATATAAGACTACTTATAAAAATGCAATTAAAAAAAATAAATTCATTAATCAAACTACACCAAATAGATAAGGAAGATTTATGAATTACAAGGTTATTTTTATTTCAATTAATAATCTACGTCCTACATATTCGGAAAAAAAAAGATACCGAAGGTGATCTTAAAGTTGAAGTATTATATGAAAATGACATATTAATCGATAACTAATTAGTAATAATTAAACAGATAATGAATTGCCTAAACCGTTGCACTCAACATAAGTAAGAGTTAAAATATATAAACGAACAATAACAGTTCAGTTTGACTCCGGGCCATCAATAATATTTAATTTAATATTAGATAACACAAAGACTTACTTTACAGAATAATTAATCACTCAACTAAATTAACGATTCCATAATTGGAAATAATAAAACAAAATAGATAATAATTAGGATTTGAGGCCACTGGTTGACACTAATTACAATTAACAAATCAGCTTCAATCAGGCAAAATAAAAGGAATTTTATGTGCTAAAGCAAAAATAATGATCAAAAATATAATCACAATATTTATCATAAACTAAATGGAAGTCTAAGATATACATTTAGGGATTAACTTGTTAATTAAATAAAAATAAATAAATTTTTTGCTGATAATCTCGTGAATTTTAATTTAATTTGGCTATCTCAAATTCACACTAAAGTCAAACTGAAAGTAATTGAGCCATTAGATATATCAAGATGGTATATTATTTTATTTTCATCAATTTTAAAACCAGAGTGGGGCCAAGAGATTGAATACAACTCATATCTACTTTGAAATATATAAGATAAATTAATTTTCCGATAAATGGTAATAGCTACCAAATGGCTTTAAAACCCAATATACAAATTAATAACTGATCAATGTAGGTGGATTTAAGTATTTAAAAGAAAATAATGAGACAATAAACTATGGCCAAATTCAAACTTGACATTAAACCCACTTATTAAGAATTAATTTTGAGCTCAAACTTTATTAAATCAAAATCTTGTGAATTTGAATAAATTGCTATGAATGGATCTTACCCTAAGTTCGTATTTGGGGTGCAACGTGCGAAATGGCTAAAATCCCTGCCTCCAGGTTCATTCTGGTAAAAATAACTTAATGAACACAAAAACAGGTAAAAGAAAGGTAACTAAAAAATTAAACCTAATTACCGGAATTATTTAAACGAGTTTCCACGCCAAAAACCCAAAGGATGAACCATATACATTTAGATGAAAAATCTACAGTTTCTTCAGTTGTTTCAAACAGTAAAAATGAAGACAAGGCATATATCTTCGATCTTATTTATATCTAAGATCCATGCATACGCATCATGCTCCTTTTTTCAAACTTAAAAAAATTAAAAGAGATGATAGCTCAAATATTGCCCAAAGGCGAGTTTCTAGGTCAGTTGGCTGAAATAAATTTGTTAAATAAGTCATTTATTGATCTCCAGCATTTTTTATCAAAATTAAATAAGTAATCCTATAGCTATTTAAAATTAAAGAAATGCGTCTCCCGTCGACTATAACCGACGCAGAACAAGTAATAAAAAAGTTCCCCGCAGTTAAAGCAAACGAAAAGGATTTTTCTCTTTCAACAATTATCGATTTCCTGTAAGTTTGGGGATCCCGCAGAGTATATGTCACTGAGGCAAGTTACAAAACGGAAATTTATAAAACCACAAAAATAAAAATAACTTAAAATAATACTCGATGGGTGGTGTATTGGGGCACATTATAACTTTATAACGGCAGTAATACATAAAAGTAATAACAGAAGTAGAAATTAGAACATAGAGAAAATTATTTAAGATATGACGATTCCCACAAAATGGATTCAGATAATAAGATCAAATCAGCCCAAAATAAGATAATGCAACAACATTACCTACAAAAATAATTTGTCAATGCAAATTCGACAGTGACAGGACTCTAATCGGAAAATAATATAAACAAAGCATCATCCATGGAAGTATAGTTGGAAGAAAACTGCCTTAATAAAGGATAACAGGAAGAATTTTACTTGAATAGTAGGCAGGAAAACCGAGATTTGCCTAGAAACAATAGGTAGCAATAAATTAAACGTCAATAAAAATAAATACAACCACCTACGATCCAGTGAATGTTAAGCAAAACAGCCAAGATAGGGATCAAACAGTGATAATCAATATAATCGTACTTTGTAGTGTTAGAATAGAGCCAAAATTCAGGAAGATAAAACAAAACGAGTTGGAAAAGAAATTTACAATAAAGTAGAACTACGGGGGTTCATAGTAAAACCAAAAATGCAACTAATCAATAAATGGTATATTTTTTATACAAAGAATTTACGAAATTGCAGCTTTAATGAACCAAAAGCAAATTTCATAGAAATCAACTGCCTATATAAAGTCTAAATTCCGGGATGCCGAGTTTGCTCCATTAACGATGTCATCAGTCGGTGATCGAAACGCGTATAGCAAGAGAGAACCAGACCTGACTTCACAGGAAATGAACTGTCTATCTTTTTTCTTTTAATGGCCTGAAGGAGAAAAACGGTTGCTTATTTAATTTTTTCTGCGACCGTGAAGATTTCTTTATATCTTACTGGAAGTTTAATATGAGGCGTTTTAGCCAACCTCGCATGTGCTCTATTGGATTTAACTATGACTTATATAGTGGCTAATCTAATTTTTGAGTCTAAACGGCTTCGACGTAATTACTCACTACCTTTAGTATCAAAACATTCGCTAGTTCATTAATAGACGTGATTTTGCTGATCTGATTTTAATCGTTGAATTGTAGAATCCATGAACATAATCTCCGATATTCCATTGAAAATGAGTCCTGGCAACTTCTAATCGACGAATTTTGTAATTTTGAACTAGACGTACAATTTCGAGATACGAGTTCCTGTCGAATTAGGTATGAAAAACTGTCATCAATATTTTATGCGCACCATTTGTGCCCCTAACTGAGTCTTTGTAACTTCCAATCTCTTGATATCTTTTTAAAATATTCGATATTGTGAGTTGGACATTGACTTCGATATCTTTTTGTCCATATAAGCAATTTATGCCGTCCCGATACTGTTGTTTTAAATGGAGAGAAAAACAAAATTATCATTCACTTATTTCGCCACATAACCTGATTCACTTTAGTTTTTGTGTTTTGTAAGAAATTTTGTATGATAAAATAGGCGAAAGATGATAAACGTCATTTATTTGAATTTTAAAACCAGTGGATATATCCACCTACTTGATGAATAACATCAGCACATATATAACTTTACACACCTGTTTTAAAATTGTTCTCAAACAACAGTGATACTGGCACACAAAAAAAGTCGTCTGATTTCGGTACTCCACCAAGGTATTTTCATGTATTTTGACACGCTGAATGACTATGAAGTCCGTTTAATCCCATCACCCACAGTTTGTCCGAAAATCACGAAAAATAGCTGAAAAAGGGGAAAATTGCTTATATTTTACCGTCACGACTGTCGTGATAAACAAAAGGAATGACACATGGATGCGATGGACGCATATATCAACTCCTCATAAGTTGGCAACTTGGCTTATGGGGAGTAAGGGGCTACAAGAAGAATTCTAAAAACATGGCAGGCACATCAAAGGAAAAATTGGTTACGATGTAGAGATTTGGATGCTGGTCAAGGTGAGCAGGCGGGCTCGCAGGCGTCGTCATCAAGCGATCGTAGCTCCTTATCAGTTGGCAACTTGGTTGATAAGGAGTATGAAGCTACAAGAAGAACTAATGCACCTGCCAGGCATGAATGCTTCTGTTCTGTTACGTTATCATGAATGTTATGAAAGTTTAATATCTAATCAAGATGATACATGTGCTCCAGACAGCATTTACGGCTCTTGTTACAACAATGTCAGACGATGAACTGAAAGAAAAAACAACAAAATTTTAAAATACACCTCACCGACTATATGGTCAGAACCTCAATCACAAGAGAACTGTTACTCTTGCAATACAATAGTAAGATTCAATGCAAAGACCAAATCAAACATATCTTATTCGATAGTGTCTTCTGTTGTACTAGTAAAAACTTATTTAGAGTCCAATATTGTAGGTACGGATACCAGCGCTACAATGAATGAAGCCTCAACAAGTGCTGAAGAACAGATAGAGAAGTGACGGAAGACAGTGAAGAAGAACATGGAAGTGGTTGGCACCAAGAAGATAAAGATTGAGAATATCTGCCAAAAGGGAAGATAAATAAACCTGCAAGTTTATTTGATCCAAAAAGTTTGAGTGATTTCATCAGGAACATGGGTCTACCTAAAGATGTATCTGAATATATGTCTGCAGAGTTGAAAAGCCGTGGGATGCAAAAACAAGGAACAAACTCGACATTCTGCAGTCGAGAGGAGCCATACCGCCAATACTTCAATAAAGATGAACCGGGATTTTTGATGTATTGTACAAATGTTTGCGGTTTGATGAATGAAATGAAACACGATTGTTATGTTCCTAAAGAATGGAGATTATTCATAGACTTTTCAAAACGGAGTCTCAAGGCAGTACTGCTGCACAATGGAAATTACGCAAGTATTCCAATAGCACACTCAGCACGATTAAGAGAAAGTTATGAAAATGTCAAATATGTATTACAGAAAATTCGATACTATGAGCATGGATGTGGTGATTTGAAAATCATAGCGATCATTCTAGGTCAACAATCAGGATATACAAAGTATCCCACCTTCTTGTGTTTATGGGACAGCAGAGATGGCGCAAATCATTACGAGAAAAAAGTTTGGCAAGTTAGAGCAGGACTTGAACCAGGAAATAACAATGTACTGAAACAGCCTTTAATTGAATCATCAAAAGTATTACTTCCGTCTCTTCATATAAAACTTGGATGTATGACACAATTTTTTAAGTCCTTAGATAAGGAAGGACAATGTTATCAGTACTTGAAAAGCTAAATTCCTCAGTTGACTGAGGCTAAAGTGAAAGAAGGAATATTTGATGGACCTCAGATCCGGAAAATGTTCAACGACGAATATTTCATAACTACAATGAACGATATTGAGAAAGCTGCATGGCTCAGTGTTTTTCGAAACTTTTAGGGAAATAACAAAAGTGATGACTATGCAGGTATCGTAGTAACCATGGTAAACAATTTTAGGCATTTAGCATGCTTGATGAGTCTCAAACCCTATTTCTTGGAATCTCATATGAGCTATTTTCCTGAAAACTTAGGCAACTACAGCGAAGAGCAAGGCGAGCGTTTCCATCAAGATATGAAAGAAGTTGAACGAAGTCGGCAAGGAAAATGGGACGTAGATATGATGTCAGACTACTGCTGGCTACTGAAGAGAGACACTGAAGATGACAGTAATTCGAAAAGGGTAAGAAATTCATTACACACATCTTTTGAAAATAAAAGAGAATGTTACATACGAAAGAAAGAATAAAAAGTTTACTGAAATTTAACCCATAGCTGCTTGACTAGAAGCTTGACTATTACAAAAAAAAAGATTAAGACTAACTTAAAGAACGATTGATAGATAGAATGATATGACAATTTTTCGTGAGATTATAGTTTTAAGTCAAATCCTTCGACAGCTTAAAAATATATATGGAAGCATTTAATGAATCAACTGCTACCTTCCGGATTTTCCGCTTTTTTAGCGATTTTTCGTTATTTGCGGAAAGACTGTTGGTGATGAGATCAAACGAACTCAGTATTCGAATTCACCGAGTCAAAATACACGAAAATACTGTGGTGTAGTACCGAGATCAGACCATTTTTTTTGTGTCCCGGTGGAACCAGATTCGATAATTTTTTCCCTAAGTATATAAGTTTCAATAAACTTTAACAGTGATGTAAAGCCAAAAAACTGATTATAAGGCTGAAATTCGCACAAACAGATAAGAATTTTTGTTTGAGTTTATAACTTTTCCAGGTTTACATACAAATTATTCTGAACAAACTTATTTTTAAAAACTTGCGAACATTTTGCTGTATAAAACAAACTTGTTCAAGCAAGGGTTGGTTAAACAAATCCAACAAAAAAAATATGGAGAAAATTAAAGGTAAATAATGGAGTAGGTAAACATCATATTATTTATAAAGGCTGATTTTGCTAAAATGAGCACTCGTAGAGGTAAACTTATTTAAATAGGAAAGGATCCGTAAAACCCTTTCCCTTGGCCAATTGCAGACGAGCTTGTTCATTAGACCATTTTAATTTTCGTAATAATTAAATTTGGTTAATGGGAACAATTTAAAATTGTAAGTATTACATTGTAAATACAGGATCTTTAGTAAATATATGTTAAACCTTCCACACTATACAGAGGGCGTCAAAATAATCCTTGTGTTTCATATAACCTTTTTTTTCCTAAGGTGCTTTATAATGGAGATACAAGGGGGAACAAATTATATATAACTATATATAATTATATATAAATATGTATTTTTTATATAATTTAATTTAATTGTATCTGTGTTCTCATATAAAGTTATATCAAATTTTATATAAAAATAACTAGTTATATATAAAATTTTTATTTACATATAATCATATAGAATTTCTTATAAATAAGAAAATTTTAAAATATATATTTACATATTTTAATAAAAATATATTTAAAAATATTATTCTAAAACATACTTGTTTTTCTATAAAATTATATCTGGTTTCTCACATTAAAATATATTTAATGATAAATAATTTTATGTAATTATATAAGTTTATATATAATCGTATACATTAATATATTTTCATATAAATTTTTTGCATGCATTTTTCGAATTTTAAGAGTGTTCTCAAGCATGTCTCAACAAAGAAATATATTTAATATTATATTTTCTATATGAAAATATATTTCCTTTCTATTTAAATAATCTCCAAAATTCATTAAATATAAATATGATACAGACTTGCATTTCTTTTTGTTATTTTTAACTATTTATAACCTATAAAAGAATTCCAAAATCTAGAAATTTCCTTTGATTAAGTTGTCACCTGAAACCAAGATGGTTTCCGTCGCCATGACTACCGATCACTTAGCGCTTTGCCTTTGATCAATCGTTCGGTACAATTTCTAAGCCCGTCGCCCTTTAACCCTTACGTTCAGTTGTACATCTGCTTTTCAAGTTAGAGGTTTTTTTCTTCAAGGCGTAATCCAAGTTTTCATATTTCAAATTCCTTATCTTAGTAATACTTTTTTTAAAATTTAGCGGTAGCTCCCGACTACTTATTCTCTAATACAGTGTTTTCCGAGCGGTGATTAGTGAAGTCCCAGGGGTTCGCGAGCTTTATAAAGAGGGTTTACGAAAAAAATATTGTAAAGGCAGAATTTTAAATTAAACATCGAAACAAGCAACAATCTGTTACGCGAGGTGTCGCTACGCCATTGACGATGCGAGTACATTCTTGAACTAGCCGGCAACTTCTACTTCGGCAAACCAAGACATTTCCCGAATACGCACGAAAAAACGAGAATAATGTTTGCCTATAGAAGACATAAAACGCCGCAGTCACATATAAGGAAGAGTAGGGTCGAACTGAATCATACAATGAGCTTAAAAACCTCAAATGATTTCAAAAAGATAATTAAGCCGGTAGTTAATGCATAGTGTGTACATAAACATTAGCAGTGTTAACCAGTTTAGTGATTTCTTTTTGTGTTAATTAACTACAACAAATACCCAAGCTTAACATATCGCACGTGCGCACGTAGAACGAAAAGCTGGACGAGCAATCAATTGCTTCTTCTACTTCACTTTCTGACTTGGAACCAACACAGTGTGGCAGTTGCAGTGAGCTACCGTCTCGTCAGACCGAGGGCAAAGGAAAAATAGGCGAACAGAGTGAGAAAAAAAGGAAAGAAACGGAAATATAACAATGGCTATTGTTACAGTTTTGTTATTTTACGAACAAAACTATAAATAATTTTACCAAAATACCAAGAATCAAGCCAATACTGACCATAAATTAATCTCTTATTTTCATCAAGTAGTCTCTTTAATACATATAAAATAAAAGCTAAAAGTTTTTGTCACTGCCACATCAAAAACCGGTTTTGTAAAAAAGTCAAGTGCCTTTTTCATCAAGGGTGTAGTTAGTCTTTTGTTTTCTTTTGTTTTTGGCGCTCTGGCGATTGCTAAAAGCGTTAGAGAGAGAGATTCTGGACCAAGCCTTGATTGTGAAAACTGGCAGAAAAAGAGTTTTTTTTTGGCGATTTCCGAAAAATGTAATACTACTCTTATTCCTGTGTGTAGCGAAAACCAAAGTTTAGAGTGTTAAGGCGTCATTGGCCAGATATCGAGGAAAAACAAAGTTATTATTGTATTCGTTTTTGTTAAGTAAACCCTAGTGAAAGTGATCTCACCCAAGAAGGTAACACACCATCTTTGTGACTTTTAATACTTGGTGCACCTTTAAACACAATCAGGTATATGGCTAAAACAGTTTTTAAAATACTGGGTTTTTGCCTTCGTGTCTAAAATTAAATTTCCATGCCAGAGCCGGCATATAACACATCACTGCTCCATAGAGGCCATCGGCTATCCAGCTTGCCGAAAGTGTTTGTATTTAATGACAAAACTGCCTTTCAGGTATTAGAACTTCTTAATAAACAGTGATATTACCGGTTTTAAAGTAAACTTTCCTTGCTCCCCTGTGATTGGAAACTAATAAGACTTTATGCGAGCAATTACTAGACACTTTATTTTTAATTTCATTTAAAATATCTTGTAAACCGAAGGTATACGTATACACTAGGTAATTTAAAACATCATTTCACAGATTAATAGTCCAACACTTTTAACTAGGCTTAAATAAACATAACTTTAGACTTTATCGGCCTACTAGATATGTTAGTCTTTCATAATAAATTTAAACAGTTGAGCGAGAGAAAAAAAGTAAGGTTACTCAACGCAAATCATCTGACAGTCTAAAGCTGCATCTAAATCGAAACCGACCTGGCGTTTGGCGCAGATGACGTCATACTTGCAATAGTGTTGTTCATTGAGTCTTTGTTTTTTTTTTGTTGTAATCTAGATAGCAAATAGTCACATATTTCTTTAGATTATGTTAAAATTCACAAAGATTGTAAATCAGAATCTTTTTTTTTATTGTTAAATATAGATTTTAACTGTTTTTGGAATCGGGGTGTTTTATTTTTGGATCTAGTTGTTTCCTGTTTTCGTTAACGTCATCGCTTCTTCTTACCGACTGGCCTAAAACAGGTGGCGCTCTGAAGATATATATATATATATATATATATATATAAATATATATATATATATATATATATATATATATATATATATATATATAGCACCCCCTTAAGGATAGTATGTGATCACGGCATGTTTTACGAGCGTTAGCCACCCTCAATCGAATGGCTGACTAGAAAGATTTCACGCCACAAGAACACCCGTTTAACGTTTTACCCTATGCGGTAATATGTTATAATAGTACGAAAAACAAAACCCACGGATTCCCCCCTTACGAACTATTATTCGGACACTCCGCAATCAGATGTCCCGGAAAATTATATAATCAAAAAGAACTTATCTCTAAATATGTGAGAGATCTCAATAACAGAATGGAGCATTATTTCAAGGTAGCAGGGGACAGAACAGAAACACAAAAACAAAATACAATATATATATATATATATATATATATACATATATATATATATATATATATATATATATATATATATATATATATATATATATATATATATATATACAGGCGCGGATCCAAGGGGGAGGGGGGCAGTGGGGACGATCGCCCCCCCCCACCCAAGAGCTTGGAGTTCAGGAAAATAGACCCGGTTTTGCCTCTTATACTATAGTTAATTCAAGAACTAGAGAGAGTAATAAATTATTTTTTTCTTCGCAAACTACCTGTGTTCTTTATTCCGATGTCTTTGGCAAAATCTGTTAGATACATATATTTTTCATAGGAATTGGTTAGAAATTTTATAATCAAAAATACCGGTCTATAATAATGGACTATTTGGGTTGGATAACACAAAATATTTGGTTTGTGTGAAGTGTTAAAAATGATTTTAATCCTTGTCATAGGCGTCGGAAGGAGGTTTATTTTATCACTAAGTATTTATGGCATATAATATTATTGCGGTAATAAACTTAAAAGAAAAAGTTTTTATAATATTATTTTATTTTTTATGATTTTTAAATAATTCACATAGATTAGAAAATATAGATAATTTTGACATATTTAACACAAATTACTACAGTATTTTTTTATTTTTAATTTTGGCATAGAAACCGTTTCAAGCACATAAAAGTAGCCTTTTTCTCTCAAAAAAATTCTAAGTTATAATTAAATACTTACAAAATACCCATTATCAAAAATGCAAGAAGTTAAACACAGAAAAATCAATTCGTCCATATAATATTAAAATTTTGTTGAAGCTATCGGTCATTTTATTATTAATTAAAAACATTTTTAGGATATTTGACGTTTCAGTTTATTTATTTCTTAAACCATCTGCAGAATTAAAATTGAACGCTAAAAAGGATTCAAATGTAATTAATTTTTATATGTTACAGAAAATTTAAATAATAAATTGTGTTTACGTTGGTAAACATTACGTATTTAATTTGTAATCAAAGTCAGTGAAGCTATCTTCGCTCAAATTAAATATAATTGGTTCCTCTATCTCACCGATCATGAGATCGAGTTTCCCCATTTTCTTTTATTCTTTTATTATTTGGATTTTTCCCAATTTTCTGCACTAACTTTATTCAAAAAAAAAAATAAGTTCAGTTAAATTACTAATTTTGTAAGTTGTGTTATTTCTAGCAACTCTACCTTGTACTTGAGAGAGATTTTCCTTCTCCAACGGACATTTTCCGCACGATCTATAAGAACAGATTTCCTATCTGGTTTTTCCCAGCAAAAGTCAAGTTCTCTGAGCAATTTCTAGAGTTCTTTTAATTTCAAGTAAATCCCGATCTTCATTGATTTTAGTTAGAATTTTGTCGACGGTTGGGATTTGCTTCTCATAATAAAATATATGTCCAACTCCTTTTAGTACAGTTTGTGTGATCGAATGTAGCTTGGGAGTACTAACAATTCCAGTCGTTTTTTTCTCCTTCAGTATTCGGTACATAGTAGATTTTCCAACTTCTGTCATGTTGGAATACTTCTCAATAAAACTTTTAACATTATTATCGAGATATTGTTATCTTAAGGCATCATTAACATTCATCGTAATAAGTTTTTCCTTGAAGAAAAAATGCCCTGGTTTAACGATTTTGGAATAAATATAGGTGTGGAAGCCATATCTTTTGGGTATCTCACTAATCTCAAATAATATATAAAAACAAGTACAAACAAGATAAATCACTAAGGATGCACTATAAAGTGTACTTTGGTCACTGACAGAAATTAAATTGAACTATCAGAAATTTTTTTGCAGCAGTAAATTTATAAAAGCTTATAATATTTAAATATAATTAAATATAATTAGATTTACGGCAGTCCTCAGTTACTTGCGCACTGGAGCAGGTACGTTGAAGGTTTCGGTAACAGTTTTCTTACTCTCTCTAGTTCTTGAATAGAGTATAGGAATGTGTATGCTTGCGATCGCCCCTCCCCTTCCCAAAAGCTTTGAGTTCAGAAAAATAGAACCGATTCTGCATTTTATATTAGGAATATGTATGCTGCTGATACTCCCCCCCGTCGCCCGTTGACAACCTTGTTTTTCTGGCAATAGCCCCCCCACCAAGTGCTTTGAATTCAGGAAAATAGACCCGATTCTGCCTCTTATATTAGGAATGTGTATGCTGCTCGCATCCTCCCCCCGGTCGGCAACTTGTTTTTTTCTTGTGATCGCCCCCCCCCCCCTCCACTCTTCAAGAGCTTGAAATTCAAAAAAATAGACCCGACCCATCCTGTCTTTTATATTAGAAATGGGAATGTTGCTGGCGTCTCTCTCCCCCCCCCCCCCCCCCCGTCGACAACCGGCTTTCGCACTTTTATGATATCACCGCCCCCCCCCCCCCCCAAAGAGAGAGGCTGGATCCGCCCTTGTATATATATATATATATATATATATATATATATATATATATATATATATATTGAACCCAGAGCTTTTCCATTATCTTGAAGATATCCGAATTTTTTAATATGAAAGTGATATTTATCATTGGTTGATAAATATTACTTTCATATTAAAAAGTGCAGATATCTTCAAGATAATGGAAAAGCTCTGGGTCCAAAAAATGACGACAGCGCTGTTTCGTCCTAATATGGGACTCAGCAGGCCATTGCTATTTTGTTTTAAAATTACACAAATGAAAACTTATCTCTTTTTTATATTTGTTGGCTTAAAATACACGCAACAACTCTCTTAGGGAGATCGTTTGTGCGACACCTTACTTAAACTGTGGAATTAGTGGTTGATTTGGTTACCAATGCCGAATAATGCGACTATTCTTGGAGTAGCACGTTTCGTGTATCGAGTTTTGATATATTCCTTTTTTAAAATAAACTGCCGCGCCATCACATGGCGGTTTTATACAACAGTGTTGGTTTGTGTTGCTCTTGTGTTATTGAGTGATCCATCGAGATGTCGCCACTGTGCTTTATTTTCTATTTTTCAACTGTGAAATCTGTTTATGGGACATAGATGCGAGTTGATGATTTGTACCGAATGCAATGATCTGATGATTTCCATACTAAGACGAAACAGCGCTGTCGTAATTTTTTCGGACCAGGAGCTTTTCCATTATCTTGGCGATCTCCACACTTTTTGACATGAGAGTAATGTTTATCAACGGTCTTTATGTCCGCATAGCCGAGAATTTTCTTTTTTATTTTAAAATTACACCCACGAAAAGTTATCTTATATATATATATATATATATATATATATATATATATATATATATATATATATATATATATATATATATATATATATATATATTGCTGATCAGCATCATCCGTACTTGGAATATTCCATTCTGAAGAATGGCCTGAAATAGGATCTACAAATAACACATTCTTTAAGGGTCCTTGATATCACATATTATTCTTTGTTACTTTATAATTTTTACAGAATACTTGTAAAAAAATAAATTAAGACAAATATGAACCCAACAGATGTGCACAGAATACACTCAAAACCAAAAACGACATTAAATATATGTTGTACAAATTATATCAATCGTACTTATTCGTAACCTCAAAAATTGCTAGTTAATTGGTTTGATGTTCGAGATATTCACTGCATTCTGTATCCTTTTCTTGACAGTTCCTTTGCGTCCTAAAATTTTTTAGTCCAAGCCATAAGTAAAAAAAGTGCTGTTTTTGACATAAATTCCTAGATGAATGAGACCTATTCAGAGGTGCTGCGGGCAAAATAAGAACAAATCCAACATAAAATGTGACAGCAAAAGATAGGTTAGGCCGAGAAGTGCAGGTCAAAGTTGGCTAAAGGGGTTTTTTGAATCTCCAAGCCAAGGAATGAATTTTGGAAAAAAAAGCAATATTTAAGAGGTTGAAAATATATATTTTTAATTGCCCCTAACAAGATATAACAATTTAGGTTTTCAGGAATAGATTGAACCTTTGTGGAGGTCAAAATGTTCACTTAAAAAAAGTTAAAGCAATCAATATTTTTCGTCTTGAGATTAGCAATCTCTCAGCAACAAATTATCCGATTTACTATTATAAAATATCATTTTCTTCAGGAAAACGAGGGTTTTCCTTTAAAAGAAAAAAGTTCAAAAAAAGTTAATTTTGCAATAGATAATTGATATGAAAATAATGACCAATTTTGAGATTTTTTTAGCCTTTTTGCAATAAGAAATTAGCGAAAATGATCGCACAAAATCTTAAAATTGTAGATTTTTAAAATCTCTACAACTTTTATTTGAAACCTTTTTTTCAAAATGCTTTCCTTGGCTTGTGGGTTCAAAAAACCTGTTTTAGCCACCTTTGACCCTTGACTCCCCCCTCCTCTTAGCCCTAACCTATTTTTTGCTGTTACATTTTATGTAGAGTTTATTCTTACCTTGCCCCCCAACACCTCATCCATTTCGGAATTTATGGCACTATATTTACCTATGGAGTTTATAAAAATTTTGCGTATACTTTTTCACTTCAGAGTATCAAATTGTATTTTTGAAAGAATTAATGAGATATAATTTTAACATATCATATTTTTAAACATACATTTCGATCACAGTGTAAATACATTTTTATTGAATTCTACAAGATATTGGCATTTCTAATGTGATGGAGAGACATGAGTACTATATCGAGCATATGATAATTTAATTTGTTTTATCAAAAATATATTTTTCAAAACTTACCACTATACGAAAAAAGTGGAAATGACTTGATCAAGACGCAATTCTTTTTTCCTTCTTGGGAAATATATTTTCCCTTAAATTGTTCTCACAAATTCTGCAGTGTTTTAAAACTTGCCTGGTATATGGAGCAGATCTTCTCTGTTGCATTCTTGCAGCCAAGCTTTTGACTGAAAAGTATATTGTATAGTTATATTAAAGCCGTAATATTTGTTAATAGATTTATAATATGTGTGTCACTCGTGATTTATGTGACTGAAACCATTTTTAAGAAAATCACGTTATTATTTACAAGTGGCAAAGAAACAGTTACTAAATATATTAAACATTATAAATATATATATATATATATATATATATATATATATATATATATATATATATATATATATATATATATATATATAATATTTTATTAGATGTTGGACAAATATTTTACACAGTTGCAGATAATCATTTTTTAAATTTTGATAATTTGGAGTTAACCTTTTTTTGTTCATATTCATATTCAAATATGACAAATACTAGAGGGATTTTTAGCGAATTTTAAAAAGAGCCATATCTTCTTCGACGTGAATTCATGGCAAGCACAGAAAGTTCCTCATATCATTTTTGAGTAAATATATTTTGTTGATAATTTCACGGGAATTTCACACATAAAATAAAATATACATAAAATACAAATATAAAATGATACGACGAAGCGTAAATAATAAAGTTAGGTTCAATCCAATTATCCAAGCCCGGCCGCACATTGTTGAAAATACTAGTTTTTTTAACGTGACTTGGCGCATTGAGCAGAAAAATGGTTTTAGCTGGAATGCCTTCCCTAAGATAATAAAATCTATAACCAAACTATTTATTAGATTTCAGTGTAACTTAAGCGCTAGGTCTATGTATGTAAATAGTAGATGTCAAATTGTTATTCTGAGTAACTGTCAAGTCACTTTCTTTTCCTTCTTAGAGTGCCATACATCCAGAGTACGTCGGTGACTATCTCACTGTTAGTGATCTTTCCTTGGCTGCTTCACATAGTTCTCCGAAGTTATGGATACCCGTCTATTACTTGATATTCCGTAACGAAGATAATTTTTTTGGCCCATGTTTCGTCTGCTTTAAAGAATAAATTATGGATTTTATATTTTTCTCTTCATAAGATGTGACCCACGTAACTCACTTTTTAGTGTGTTATTTGTTGATAAAGCTGTTTGAAAACATTCCTCTCAAAAATCCATTTCAAATGTCTTTAGTTTATTACTAGATGTAATTTTTAGCATCTATGCTTCTACTTCATAAAGCAGACACTGAACACATAATATTTTACTATCCTGTAATGCACCGCAAGGAGCATCTTGAATTTTGGAAATGTTTGTCTGGCTTGCTCGATGCGACATTTAATTTTAGTTGTGGATCTCATAAATGGTTTACGACTGTTCCTAGATATTTATTGCTGTTTACTTGTTTTATGTCCTTATTGTCAATTGTCATACTGAAATTGGGAAAAGTGTTTCCACTTCCACTTCATTAATTTTATTTAGAATTAACTGGAGCTTCCGTTCATTATTAACCAGAATAATAGTGTCATCCTGGTATGATAAATTATTTATTACTAGACCATTCACTTTTACTCCTGACTCCAACGCCTGTGAGAAAATATTTTCAATGTATACAGAGTGATTCTTCGGGAACTTTATCTATCGATTGTGGAAACTATAATTAGGAAGAATCTGAAAATTTGACAGTGTACTCACGTGCATCGGGGACAGCCGGCTAAAATATTTTCAAGATGGCGGCATTTCCAGTTATACCGGAAGTAGATGTCATCTTGCTAATTTTAAATAGAACATTCTATAGATTATTGCATTTTTGATTTTTATTTAAAATTCTAGACATATTTCATGTATAATGTTCTATACTTAAGTCTCACCGTTTTGGTAATATTTAAATTTTTATGTCAAAAATGACGTTTGCGGACCAAAAGTTAACTATAATTTTTTCCTATCAGAAAATCCTTATTATTTAATTTGGGTTAGTTTTCTTGTAGACGAAGATCGACTTTAGTAGTCTTTTATGGTATTTTGAAAATTATTAGTACAGAGTGGTCAAAAAAGAAGAATAAAAATTATATTTAAAAAATCCTCAAAAGTCAATTTTTTCAATTAGAAAGCACCTATTTTTATAATTTTATCATATTAAGCATTAAAAATAAAAGTAACTTTGTATATAGTTGTCTATTCCAAAAATTTGTAGTTTTCAAAATATTGGCAATTCAACATTTTTCTATTGTAAAAATGCTATTCGGCTTTTAAGTTTTGTTATTAGTTGACCATGACGGCGAGGCGTGGCGAAAATAAAACAATCGAACCATACAGAATTGTTTGCAATTTCTTGCCATTTGACATTCATTAATAATAATCATGCCGGGGCAACTAAATTACACACATGAAGTTTATTTAAACTTATTTATTATTTATGGAGAATGTAGAGTTATTTCAAGAGCACGCAATACATTCGCGATCCGATATCCACAGAAAAAGACACCAGCACCATCATCTGTTAAAAGGATTATAAAAAACCTCAAGAATTTTGGATCCATAAGAGCTAAAAGAAATAGAAATAAACCAGTTGTTAATAATGAAAATATTGAAACTACAATTTTTGGATATTTCGCCGCATATCCGATAATATCTACAAGGCAAGTAGCATTTGAGTCTGGATTATCTCAAACATCAGTTTTAAGGATTTTATGGAAAGACAGTTTTCATCTCTATATATATTCCATAGTAGAACATCTAAAAGACATTGATTTTCCACTACGAGTAGAGTTCTGTAAATTTATTTTACTTCGATCACAAGAAAATGCTTGTTTTTTGGATAATATTATTTGGCTTGACGAAGCTAAATTCACAAAAAATGGATTGTTTAATCGACGCAATTCCCACTATTGGAGGGACTCAAACGTACATCCATTTAGAATATTAAATTTTCAAGAGTCTTCGCAGTTTAACGTGTATAGTGCTATAAGAAATGACGGCGTCTTCGCCTTAGAACTCTACCAAGATAATCTGAATGGTAAGTTAGCCATTTTTAAAGACTTTCAGATACAAAATACGTTTTTAACTTATAGGTGAGCGCTACTTCGACATCTTGAGAAATTTGGAAGTGAACTATTTAGATAACTTGCCGCTCGCTGATCATAGAAATTTATTTTATCAATATGATGGGGCGCCTCCACATAATAGTAATTTAGTTAACAAAACGTGTTCTATGATCAATGGATAGCCAAGAATGGGCCATATCTTTGGCCACGTCGCTCCCCCACCTAACATTACTTGATTTTTTTATTTGGGGGACAATCAAAAATAAAGTATACAACACCGCATTAACCACTATAGAAGATTGCATGCAGCCCATTAGAATAGCATTTAAAGAACTTAATCTTGAGTTAATAAGAAGAGCTACCCATGAAGAGTTCCTGCTTAGGTGCGAAAAATATTTGGAAGTTCAAGGGCGTCAATTTGAACATTTACTCAAATAATTTTTGTAACTTTATTTTATTAACAACTGATTTATTTCTATTTCTTTTAGCTTTTATAGATCCAAAGTTCTTGAAGTTTGTTATATAATCTTTTTAACAGTTGGTGGTAGTGCTAGTTTCTGTTTCTTCGGGTATCGGATCGCAAATAATGCGCGTGAAATAATTCTGAATTATCCTGACATCTTTTTGATCAATGTTAACCTTATGTAAGTAGGTTAGTAAGATATCGTGTTTGACAGTATCAAATGGCTTTTCATAATTTATGAAGTCTAAGTATACATCCTTAAGTTGATCAAGATAATTTCATATGAGTGTGTTAAGACAAAACACTGGTACTCGACTTCCCACACCCTATTAAAAATCGAATTGTATTTCACCGTCTGACTCTCATAATCGTTTGAACATTTTTTTTTAATTTTGCAAAGGTATTTGAGCGGGTTCTTCACGAACAAATATCCTTTTATATAATGCCTATTATGATCGATCAGCAACATGGTTTTGCTTCTGAGGAGTCAACTGTGACCAATTTTTGTGTTATTGTTCAGTATGCCTCAGAGCGTATTGATACTCAGGTCGATGTCATTTACACAGATTTTTCCAAACCGTTTGATCGACTTGATCACGGTGTTTTACTTTCGGGCTTTGGTTTTAATGATAATCTTATTAGATTTTTCGAAAGCTAGCTATTAAACCGCTCTCACTATGTTGAATAACATAGTCATAGATCTAGTAATTTAGTAATAACGTCTGGTGTTCCTCAAGGATCTGTTTTGGGTCCCTTACTTTTTAACGTTTTTATTAATGATGTTATATTTGGATTGAATAACAGTTGCAGACGATTTAAAGATATTCCAGGACATACGGAATCCTGGCGATTGCTTGAGCCTTGAACTGGATTTCAGGAAATTAAATACTTAGTGTCTAAAAAACAAACTGGCTCTGAACGTAGATAAGTGCAATGTTATGTCATTCTCAAGAAGTAGAATGCCTCTGCTTACTGATTATGGGATCAACGGTGCTTTTCTAAGGCGAGTTAACTGCATTAAGGACCTGGGAGTCACGTTTGACTGCAGACTCAGATTTATCAATCATTTTAATATCCAGTATCGAGATCTTACTGAACGCTGGGCTTTCTAGTCAGATCTAGTCATGAGTTTCAGTCGCTCCAGGTCATAAGCATGTTATATTATTCTCTTTTACGAAGCAGATTGGAATATACCTCAATTATCTGGCATCCGTATTACCACGTACACTCTGACAAATTAGAAAAAATTCAGTATCGTTTCTTAAGATTCTTAACCTTTAAATCGGATAGATTTTATCCACTGCCTAGTACACCTAGCGAAACCCTTTTGACAAGATTTAATCAAAACTATGGAGAAGCGAGTAACGGAACTGGTTAATAGCAAGGTTTTTGGCAACTGATTTGCTCGTAAGAGTTCATTTTCATATTTCAGGGATAACTAGATTTCCAGTATTTGCCGAAACCAAGAACTAATGTATTACTATTCTTTCCATTATACTCGATGCGTTCCCTTTATGATCGAAAATAAAATAAAAAATAAAAATAAATATAACGAATTCATTTTCTTGGCAGAATTTCCACGTTCATTTCTGCTTTTCAGGATGATGTCGCCTACTACTTCCTCATACCTTTAAATACTTTAGCATTAGAGTCACCCATTACTGTTGTAATCTTTTCCTTTTGGCAATCTTCAAAGCTTTGTCTATTTTTTTTTTAATAAAATCTATGATCTAATTATGTAACTTATCAGCTGTTAGGGCCATATTTTTGAATAAAGTTAACATTTAGAAGCAGACTTTCAATTTTTATAGCGAACACTCTCTGAGATGGGTAGAAATTGTGATGCTGATTGTTTGATGCTATTGTCGATCACTACTGCAACTCTGTGTCTATGATATCTGTCTCTGTTCTGTCTACAGGAATATTATACAGTAAAACTTTCCTCATTAAGGATATCAGTATCGAACCAGCGCATTTCGTTTACTCCCATACCTTAATCTGAAGACACTTAAAAAAATTGTAAACAAACATGTCATATTTATTAATAAGGATGCAATAGACTTGACTTTATTTGGGATTAAAATCATTTTTATTTGCAAACAGTGACGGGCTCTATTATTTACAGGTATGGTTTTCATATTATTCCACTTCTTCTATGTTTTTTTTTTTCAAATTTTTGCTTCATATTGTATATTATTCTTAATTTTTATCTTATTTAATTTTTTTATTAGTAAATTTATATACTTGATAAAAGAAAATGCATATGATTTTTGATGATTGGTGAGTGAGTGTGTCGAAATTTTGCATTTAGTCAACTTGGTACATGGAAAAGGTAAAAAAATGAAATTTGGAAGGTTGTAATGGAACAAATATTAATTATTTTATACTGTTTAACGTAAAGTATATTCTATAATTAAATAATCACTCTGTGGATAGATTTTATCCGTGAGAACGGGATAGTATATATTTTTTAATTACCACCTAAGAAGGTCTAAAGGAAAAATAAATCAATTATCGTGCTTAAGTATAATCTCAGCTTTATTATCTTTGAGTCGTTTAAGTGTTTTTTTTTAATATATAAACTCAGATTTAATGTAGACATAAACTAAAAGATGGAACCCTCCTTTAAGATTTGTCCATAAATCTGTCGAAGAAATCCTATCCTGGTTATGTAATTAAAACCGAAGAAATAAGGGCCGAGGAAGGTCTTAAACATGTGTTATTTGAAAATACTGTTAAAATGTATTAAAATATTGAACGATTTTCTCATTATTAGGAAACAAAAGAATAATCAAGTAACTCACTATAATATGACATATTGTTTGACCGAATGTAAACGGAGTTTGTATAATGTCTGTTTATTTTTTCTATTCACAAGAAAGAAAGAGTTAAGTACTTCTATATTACTAAAAGAGTGAATAGTTTTTTTACACAGACGTTATTATCAATTCCTTCTGTTTATAGGAAAACATAGAATAGTTTGATTAACTGTCTTTATATAAAAAAAATAAGGTCAAGACGCTCAGAGGCCGACTCTGAAAATAAGTATTCGGTGGAGAATGGCTAACTCCCTCTACAGTTCGGGAATGTAATTGACATTTACAGGGTTCCATGGAGTAACATGGATGCCAACATGAATCAGCAGGGTGCCGAAGTAATGCTAGTTTGGCTTTCAAGAGGTAATATTCTTTAGTTGCACTTTGGAATTCATTTAGGGCGGTCGGAACGACTTTTAAGAACAATAATTACGTGGCGTGTTTTTTCGCCGGGAATGAAGTTTTTCTTTATTTTGTTTTTGTATTTCTTTTGGGAAAGTTAAGGGAATATCTTGTGTTTTCTTACTCGAGAATTTAGTGACTTTAATAGTGCTTGTTAAGTAATATAAATAGCTGCTTTTTCACGATTTTGTTTTTTTTTTCTGTTTAATAGTTTAGAAAGCTATTTATACATTTTATTTTCTAAATTAGGTTTTACATTTTAATTAAAAGAATGGAAATTAAGAGCAGTTATGCTAGTCAATTTGATATTGTAATTCACTACTAATTTTAAGTTTCTCATTTTAAATAATTTTTTTTCCTATTTATTTTTATTAATAGATTTAGGTGTTTTGAGAACCTTGTTTTGTTTATTTTAATTAAAAACCTTCACGCGACTAACGTCGTGGTCGCGCCGTTGTGAAAGAGAGACATCATCTGTCCAGCTAGTTAGCAGCCTTGCCTGAGTCCTGAAGTTCTGGGTTATGGTTGTGGTAAACTTAATTAAACATAGTTGTTTGGAACTAAAGCTGCAAGAGAGAAGATGAACTTCCAAACTACGAGCCTTTGTCTTTGTAATAATTATTTGTAAGTATTTAAAATAGCTACAAATTAATATGGAACAGTAGCATAGTTGTAGACAGAATAGCCAATGCTACTCATGATATTCTATTTGCAGGAGTCTATGATTAAATGCTATAACAAGGTAATTCTCATTTCTCAAGTTCTTTTCACAGCGAAGCTTTTTCCAATCATGATTATAAAGATATGAAGAGCATCAACTCATTAAACGCGAAGCAATAACTCAATATTTTAGGAAAAAACATTAGGTTTATTAACAAACGGTACAAGTAAGTTTAAATTTATTTTAAAAAATCCTTCTACATAAATGTTTTTACTCTTATAAATAATAGCTCATTATCTTTTACCCCTTTGCCTACTCAGATATCCTTTCAATAAAAAGACCAACCACAAAACAAAAATCAACGGGAACTTGAAAAGACATTTACTTTCATTAGTTAAGCCCCGATTAATCCATTGTGTCAAAAGGCATTGTATCCTTATAAAGGAAACTCGGGAAAATCTGTTCTTTTGGGAAACCAATTTGTATTAGAAAATAGCTTGACAAAAATAATAATTTTTGTTGTTAATGGCAGAGACAATCAACAATTTGCTTTGAAATTGCCGGATTTTGCTCAAAAAAAGGTATTTGCTTGATTGAGCTAGACGCGAGATAAGAGTTTAACAAAAGTAAAATTTTAAAAATATTTCTCATTAGAAGCAACGATAAATTTGCCAGACCGAGTAGAAAAATATTGGATGAATTTTTTAAAGAATAACCATGCAACACTCCAAACGTCTTAATAATTTCTTTTTAAATAATTCTGCAGCTTTTTATTTAAAAGATATATTGAGCATATTTATGTGAAAGAAGTGCAGGAACCCCTATTTTTATTACAGAAATGGAAAGTAGAGAAAATTCTCCGTCAAACGATATAGATATGTCATAGATTTTTTCATATTTATAAGTCATTTGAAGGTCAATCGTACTTATCTGAAAAACGCAAAAAGGCTTAGAAATCAAACGGTTTAATGACAAGGGTTTACTGAGAATAAGCACAAGTTTCTTTATGTTGAAAAATCATAATATTTATGGTCTTAAAACTGATCTTTGACTTGTATATGAAAGAATTAGCTGTTGGTAATAAAAAGCAACGTGTATACGTTGTGTTTACATGTTTTTTATTCATGTTTCTACAATCGGGTGGTCATATTGTCCTACTAATTTTATAGACCATTTTTCCACTTCCATATATATATATATATATATATATATATATATATATATATATATATATATATATATATATACATTGTATAGATAATCACCTTTTCTCAGGTGTGATAAATTTTTGATTATGAAAATGTCAAACAAATAAATAAAGTAATTAATGCATTTATGGGGTAAGTGCAGATGGTAGAATAGATAGTAGTTAATAGTGTGTAAGAATTTATATTTGAATCATGTTTTAAAAGGACATAAAATGCCTATAATTGTGTAAGAACATGATAAAATATATGAAAATTAGTGTGAAAGGTTGGACATTAGTGCATATAAAGTAAGAATAATAAACATATTTCACTCTGAAAGACATGAATCTTATAAACTAATAAATAAGTGATATTTTGAATAATATGTGAAGTGTTATTGACCAGAGATAGTGACTAAAAAAGGAATTTTGAAACAATATAGTGAAATCCACAAAGATGAAAATCTTAATCACTCATTTTATAAATAGTGCCGGTAAAGATAATATTAGTGAGAATAAGCGTCAAATAATAATCATTTAGTCAAATATAGACACTATTTATCAATAGTTATTTATAATATATTAGTTTCTACTTATTACAACAACAGTATTTATTAAAACGTTGTGAAAAATATTGTAAATGGGTAAGAATAGTATAAGAAAATATAGACTATAAGTTAATTTTAATAAGAAACTAGAGTAAAATAGTATCTAATTGTAGGCAAAACCTTGTTAAATATGTTATAATATTAATAAAACAAGAATTATCAATTTCAGCAAGTTACAATTAAAATTTAAATGTATATTTGTTAGATGTAATCAAATTTTATTTATCAATTTTATGCGCTAAATAATAACCAAAAATAAAGTGTAGATAAATCAAAATGTCATGAAAAGTCCTAAATTTACACAAATTATAATTTTTTGTCATCAAATAGAATAGTGTATAATATCAATAAAATATCAAAATTTTATCATAAATTGACATTTAGGAATCTATTTTGGATTTGTGTTTCAAAGCTTAAAATTCCATCTAGTTGCCGGTTTCAAATGACCGACAAATCAGAAAAAAAATTATACTGCGTCATTACTTACTATAAAAGCCAAAATTCATTCTTTTAAGGGAGTACAGGTCCATCAGTTGTACAGTAAACATCGTTAGTCGGGGTCGTAAAAAGTAACATAACCTTAAAATTTTCAGTTGTTATTTTGAAAAATAAAAGAAGGAGTGGATGATAATCGGTTGTAGTTTTTTCTTAATAACAGGACCATAACTTCAAAATTTTTCATTTGTTATTTTATAAAAAAAATTAAAGGAAGACAGTGCAAATTAATCTGTGGTAGAGATAACATTGCTGGTCTCATTCATTATATTCTTTTAAAGAAGAAACATGGGGCTTGGATATAAAAATATCTTGAGATTGAAAGTCAATTGTTAAGGAAGAAAAAGAAGTTTAATAAATTATTAATAAATTATAACAATACGCAAACGGCTGTGAAAAATATTTAAAAGTTACAATAGCTGGCAAAGGAGAAAGGATTTTTAAGTGTTTCTTGATTAAAAAAAAAGGAAGGAAGGAATCTAAAACGTAGATATAAAAAATTCTGGAGATTAAAAGGTTTTTATTAATTGGGTAAGATACAGAAATTTTTGACTTGCTTGAAAATAGTTTGATAAAATAGATATATACTAACCTTATTAGGAATAGTTATAATTAGTAATAAAATAAATTGTTTAATTTGCACTATAACAAGATCACTTTTAATAATAACGGCACACACTAAATTATTTTTAGATTGTTTAAAATAAAACCACATATATTAAGACACTAGTAATTTTGAACCGACATTCTTTTGAGTAAATTATCACTGATCAAAGTGAAAAAAGTGAAACTGATAACTTCATGTTTTTTTGAATATTCATTTACTTGTCATTGAGTCGAAGTGATCATGATTATTTCAAGTGACAGAACGAAAGTGATAATTACTCAAAAGAATATACCTAATCTATGTACACTACAATTTAGCACGTGAAAACGAATTTCATAAAAAACGGTATTATTTTACTAAAATTTAATGAATATTCGCATAAGCTTACATTTATTTAGACGTACCACTACTTTGAACTAATTTATTCGGACAAAATAAACGTAATTTCTGAAATTTCACGGAGGACTCAAAAGAAAAATCTGTTGGTACAGGGTCCGCATGCACAACACCCACTACATTTTGATGTAGATCAATCAAGTCGAATATAACAGCACACAGATGATCGCTGATTTTATTCTTTAACAATTCTAATCGACTGCAAGGCTAATTGCAAAGAAAATGGCTGAATTAGCAAATTATCAAAATTTTAGTTTTAAACAGGGACCAGATTTCTAATTATAAGAATAATATTCGACACGTCGTATTCCCAAAATTTAATATTATTTACCAAAAACTACAGCAGCAACAGATAATCAATATATCGACATGAAAATTGATAAATGATACCAATAAAAAAATTGCGCCTCCAGTTAAAACCGCATAAACATATATATATATATATTATATATATATATATATATATATATATATATATATATATATATATATATATATACGCCGGATGGCGTATATATGTTTATGCGGCTTTCATAGATTCCTCCGTGTGAGTGGCAATAGCAGTGGATGAATCTCACACGGAGGAATCCGTGAAAGCCGCCAAAAAATATACGCCATCCGCGTTCAATATTTGCATGCTTCCTTCCGATTTGACTTTCTTCTCGGTATGGTGGTACAGGTGGTGCAACCTCTAACACGGAAAGGACTTGGTTGGAACGAAGTTTGCATTTATTGTTCTCATTTTATTTCATATATATATATATATATATATATATATATATATATATATATATATATATATATATATATATATATATATATATATATATATTGCAGTAAGAACTATGACAAAAGAAAGAGATGAAAAATTGTTGAGGAATCATGGTTTATATGACATTTAGCTTTTTAAATATTAAAGTAGTTATACGCTTGTGATTAATACGTCCTCAACTTCCTAAAGTTATTAATTAATCTTGCCATCCGAACCATCTTTCAAGAATAAAAGTTCTTTAAAACGAAAACTTCTCAAACTATATTACAGATGTCTTTAAAAGTTCTACGAAGTATGTTGGAAGATTATAAGCAAAAACTTCCTCAAATATCTTTTTAGAAAATTTTATTATTAATGCCGATAAAACAAGAAGTGTGTGTATTAAACTGACTAGACGACTTGATCTAAAAAGATTTTATTATTATTTTCAGAGATATTTGTACAGGTTTTAAGTTAATATCGACAAATCGGTCAAGTATAAGTCGAGTACACATTAACTTAGGGTTCCGTGACAATTGTTTTTTATCTCTTACGGCTTTATCCAAAAGATTAATTAACACACATTTTTTTTGTCAGGAGGCTTCTTGAAACATCGATTATTTTTGTATCTTATACACAAGGAATTCTATTGAAAGTACTGACTTCTTATTCTAGTGCCGTCTTCATTTAATTAATGTTGTCGATTTCTATACAGTAATTGTCTCTCTTTTCAGCTAATCTTAACTTTTAAAAAGTTACGTATATTCAGTTGCAGATATTGCATAGCCTGAATAATTTATTTTTCTTCTATCCTTCCAAAAAATTATAAGCTGGGAAATATTATATCTCTTGAACTTTGATGTTGTAGAGTAATTCTCTTCCTCTCAGCAAATATTCTACTAAAAGCTTCTTGGTTAGTTATATGGACTATCCGTGGAACTTTTGGAATGTTTTGACACGCCCTGCTTTCAAAATCTTCCAACTAGTTCAATGGAGCGAGCTTGAGCGTCTCTACTTTGACCCCATGCAATAAAATTGACAACATATAGTACCTTATTAGTTTGACACTTGTTTCAATCTTGCTATGGAAATTTCGTAGAAAAGTTTTTCGTATTTAAGAATGTTTTTCTGGCATTCTTAAGGCGTAATTTGATAAGATTTGTGAGTATCAAAAGAGCACTGAAAGTGCTTGCATATCATCAGATAACATCAAAACAGGTCTGGGATTGTCTTCAAAACCATATCACTTTGACAAAACGCAACAAGGTTACTCTTGTGTAAGTACCAGAAAACAAAGATATGCTAAGCAATGAAAAAATGGACTAACTTGCAAAACAAATCAATATCATACCCACTGGAACCACATTGCGGGCCACAAGTGTATCAAACTATTGTTAAGCAAATCATCCGGTACATTGAGTTGAGGAATCCTGAGTTTAAGCAGACAACAGATTAGGTTCGTCACAGGACTAATAACCGCGCATTGCAGCTTGGAGAAATATCTACACACAATGGGCATCTATAATCAAGAACCAACGTGTAGACTATAAGGCCAAGACGGCGAAACAGAGTCACACATCATCTTCGAATGCCAAACTTCAACCTGTTGGAGACACCTGCAAGGATTGATCAATCCGGAAAGCCTATATATATATATATATATATATATATATATATATATATATATATATATATATATATATATATAGGATAAACTAGACAATAGACTGCTAAACCTGATTAAAGTAAGCAATCTGTTAACATAGATAAAATAGGCAAACAAATAAGTCACTAGACTGCAGTTTAAGGCTTTCTAAACTCTGCTATATAACTCAATCAAGTATTAATATTTTTGTCTTGTTGAAATTGATTTTCATACCGTATTCTTGGTAGGTTACTGCAACGGACACTCAAATCCGATATCTGACTCTAATATTAAAACCAGATCATCAATAACTTTAATGTTATTAATTATTTTATCATTATATACCTTAAACAGAAACGAAGAGAGAACAGAACCATATTTCACACCTTCCTTGATATCAATAACACTGGCCATTAAACTCACGAGTCTATAGCATCTACAAACTTTTGAACACATTGTTTTAAGAAGCCAATCTGTATTGCAGATTTTATTGAAGAGGTTTGTTCGCAGGTGGAAATGATTATCTTCTATATACTTGAGGTGCTTAGAGTAAACTTTCTCTGGTCTGAGACGTTCATTATTCGTTGATGTTTGAGAGCTAGTTTCACTTCGCCGTTGAGATATAAGGTAATATTTTTTATAGTGTTGTCAGCGGAGTGCATTGTCTAATTTGAACACTTAGTTCTTACACATGTTTATGAATTGAGTACCTTTATAAGTTTTTTTGTAATTCTTCTTGTTCTGAACATTTCTCCAATACTCACTTCCCTTTTGCAATATTTATTTATTCCTTAATATGCTTGTTCAATCATTTGTACTAGCCAGTATTCCTTCTTTCCCGTTTCCTTCTTTTTGTCATCAACGTTGCCATTATTTTTTCTGCTTTTTTTCCGCTTTTCTAATTAAATAATGTTCTACTGTGATCGCTAAGTTCGCATTCTCCATCTATCATATCTCATCCCTAGTCAATCTGAAAAATTTACCAACCTCTGCTCTCACCCTTATTATAAAGTATTTGGAAGTATTTACCAAGTGGTATTATGAACTTTTTCGATTTTAAAAATTTGTAGTTGGTAAATTAAACCGTATGGAACATTGTGGGCAATTTAGAGGCTTTCATTTCGAGAATGAGGAGACTAAATAAAAAGTGTTTTATGTCATATTAAATTGTAATTTGAAGATCCATTCAACGATATTCAACTGAATATAGGATCTTTTTTGTTATACAAGTGGGACTGGGTCCATATACTTCTAATACTTCAGGCTTTTCAGTTAGGGTTAGAGGGTGATTTGAGTTTAGCTTTTGAGACAGGAAATTCAGTGCTCTTGTGGTGTTGCGGTGAAATTGTGTGACATAGTTATCAGGACGTGTGGAGAATGACGAGCTGATGATTTGGTTATTGTGTGTTAAATGAATTTGGAAAAGGTTTTTACACCCGAGGTCTCTACAGATGATTGAATTTTTTTATACAGCATGGGACTCCAAAATAAGTTGGAGGACTTTGTTTTGAAAGCTCTCTAATTGGATGAATATTGTTCTGCCCGTGGTGGCCTATATGGGAGCATCAAAAGATAGTACGGATCTTATAAAAAGCTTGTAGATTATAAGTTTGAGATTTAGATTTAGCTTGCTATTGCGATTCAGCTGAAAGTAGAGAACTGACAATGGAGTTTGTATTAAGCCAGTTAAGTCTCCTCTGGAAGATTAGTCCTAAGTACTTTGCGTGATCCCTCTAGGGAATCTCAGTGTTGTTATAGATGTATAACTGATTATCGGGGATCGCAAATTTGGCGTCAGTAAACATCACTGCTTGTGTTTTTGCACGGTTCAATTTGATCTTCCAGTCGGCGATTCATCTCTCCAGCTTATTTATATGCTGTTATAGTCTGATCATCCTGAGGACGTCGCAAGTATCATTAGCGAATAAAAAAGCTTGCTGTACTGATCTCTTGAAATATCCGAAGTATTGCCGGTAAATAGAGTGGGGGGGGGGCAGAGGAGAGCCCTGAGGAACTCCACCCTAATTGGTCTAACAGAAGATACAACATTCTCTGACAACACTACGAATATCGTGGCATCCAAGAAAGTTAGGACCAGTCTGACGAGGTAGTATCTAAGAAGGGTAATTGATCATTTACCTCTTTTTCCGTGGTAAATTTAATTGTAGGTCGAATGGTATTTAAATGTTTCAAGAAATCATTAAGTTCGTGATCATTGTCCTTTCATACGATGAAGGTGACATCCACATATCTCAACCAGACTTTCGGTTTTACTGTTACCGTTTCTATGGCATGAGTTTCGAACCATTCCATATACATATTGGCGACAAATGGAGAGAGTGAAGAACCCATCGGAAGTCCGTCATCCTGAGCGTAGAACTTGTCTTTTACTTGAAAGTAAGCACTACGCAGGCAACATTCCAAAAGGTCCATCACCCCGTCCAGTGGTAACGTGGTTCGATCTGATAAATTAGTATTATTTGAAAGTCTAGCTTTGATTATATCTAGTGATTCCCTTAATGGTATATTAGTATACAGACTTTCCACATCAAAGCTTATTAGTCTGTCGTCTGGCTCTAGACTAATGCTACTAATAATGTTCACGGAATGTGTAGAATTTTTAACATATATATTAGTCTTATCTTCTAAAGGTTGTATGATTTTTAAAAGAAACTTCGCCAGTGCATTTGTTGAGGATTCCCTGAAGCTGGTCATTGGCCTCAATAGTATGTCCATTTTATGAATTTTTGGTAGTCCGTAAAGATGTGGTGGCTTACTGTAGTGTGGTGTGAGCGCCGATCATAGGTTGTCAGGTCTATAGTCTTGGTATTTCCTTAGTGTTCTGTAGATTTTTGACTCTATAGATTTAGTAGGGTCACGAGGTAATTGTCTATATTTTCCTTTTTCCAAGATATCACCGATTTTTTGGTCGTACGTTACGATGTCTATTATCACCGTTGCATTTCCCTTGTCCGCTGGTAAAATCTTTATGGATTCATCCTGACGAACTTCTTTTAAGGCTAATGCTTCAAGCTTGAAGAGATTTTGAACTGGATTTTTCTTGTCTTCCAAAGTTGATTTTATTTTACACCTAAACTGGTCGGAATGATTTTCGTCGACTTGTATAGATTCTACAGAGCTTATGATGTCTAAAACAGGCATGCTTTTTTGTGTTACTGCGAAATTAAGCCCTTTGCTTAGTAGTTGTTCTTCTGCTGTTGAGAGTATTCTTGAAGATAAGTTTATGATGGTTTTTCTATAAGTTGTTTCAGGGAGAGTCGGTTGTCGATATGATTTTAGTTTTTCTAGTTTATTTCGATATTTCCTAGCCATATTTTCTTGGGTTATATATATATATATATATATATATATATATATATATATATATATATATATATATATGGTTCGACTTGCAGACAATGCAAGTCCGGCAACCACATTTCCACATTTTTGTCTTCAACATTGTCTACAACCATCAAACAAACATTAGACTTATTGGTCTGAATGCTTTTGCTAATGAATAGTTTGGCTTCCCAGATTTCGATATAAATGCAGCCCTGATTAGCCTCCAAAAATATCCTTAAAATGTAGCTCAAAGTTCCAAAGTAGTCCCATTTTTCTTGAATAGAGATTAAATGTCGATTTGTAACGGAGAGTTTTTATCTAGCCATTTTTCTACTATCAAAAACTAATTTATGAACCGAACCGTTTATGTATATTTAGAATTTAAGTCGTAATAAATTGACCAATTTATTTTTCATTGATACTTTTAGTTCTCAACGTATAAGAATCACATGAATAATAATTTTCTTTGAAAGCAACCACGAACGGTAAAATAGCCATTTTATCAACGGATTAATTTTCATGGTGCTTCCATTTTTATATTTTATGGTTTTACCATTCCTTAAAATCCATAAAATTTATGAGACATACAAAAGAACTCAAGTTTTAAAGAGAGAACGTTACAGGCTTTATAAGATGACTATTAAATATTTTTATGTCCTGTTTTCTTTAATATCTCTTTTATGTTTTGCAAGGACGGATGGTAACAGAGAGTGCAGAAAAACAAAAAAACACTTTACAGTAAAAAATAATATTCTCAGCGTCTGTCTATGTCTCCGGGTTAATCTCAAAAATTACTTAGCATTGTTATCTTGAACAGTTAACTGCTACTTAATTACAGAAAAACTAATCTGTGGAAGTGTTTACTTTTCTGTCAAACGAAACCTTCATCAGTGTTTTGAACATTTTTGACACATATTTCTTCTAACTATATCCTTATTCCCTCTGTTAATCGGCTGATTTTAAAAGTGTCTAAGATTTCTAGAATTAATGTAACTTTCATTAAACTGTCAGTTAAGTTCCAAAAATCACATGTCGCATTTAAATTCCGAAGCTCATTAACAAAAGCGTCAATAATTGTATTCACTTTTTGATTTTATAAAACATAGACATATCGTCAAATTCTGGAATTAATATTTCATAGTTCATATTATTCTTCAGCTCATTAAAAGCGATATTTTTTTTATATAATTAAAGAAATCGAGAATAAATCAATAGTTATTAATTTATATTTTAACATTCACAAGTACAGTGTAGTATCATTTACTAGCGAGCTATCAATTATTCTATACGATTCAATGCCTTGATCGACATTGTTACAACTTATAAATTACCCTTTTCAAGATATCTAATAACTTAATAGAATCTACTTATACCGTTTATATTTTAAGAATAACGCAGAAACAAATATTTATCATTGAAAAGGGTTTTATTGTTTTTCAAGACATTCTATAAAAACCTATTCTACCTGTCCCAATTGCTATCGGCAAGAGGGTATTAATATCGTTGCTGGAAACCAAATTTATTGAATCGTGGAGGGGAACTTCTGGAATGAGGTATGCTAAGTAACATACAAGTGGACCTAGCGCACAGCGTACTAAGAAGCTTATCTCCTTATGAAGGAAAGAGCTGAGAATTGTAGTGGGATTGTTGATATGACATTGTTACCTGAGGGGTCATCTTCATAAAATCGCTGTCGAAGACGACTAGACATGCAGATGGTGTTTGGAGAGGATGAAACTGTTGACCATGTCCTTAGAGAGTGCACTCAACGGACTGAGATAGGGATATTTCGGAGATACAATTTTGGTACCGGAAGCAGTTTAAATAATCAGGCTGCTTGAATTTGCAAAGGCGATCGGCCTCGAGTGACCCCGTCATGATCCTTCGTATTCATATATTTTCGTCAGTGGACTTGAGGGCGCCCCTGGATTGGCTGCGCCTTCCCACATCGCGGGGTCTGCAGGGTCATTATTGATGCCATTGGACGAAAACAAATTACGGCTATCGCCATTTTCGAATTTTACAATTTTTTAAAATGTCCTTTTTTTTATTTATCAAAGCAACTACGATAAAACTAATGAAACATTCTTAAGGTACTTTTTTCTGTAGAATCTAGTGGCGTAGTCAGATTTTTAATTTTAGTTTAAATTAATAATAGATGTAATACCAAGTTTTAAGTTTTTTAATGGAACACCCTGCACTTTAACACCATTATTTTGCATTTAACATTTCCTTTAAGAATATTGTATATTGTCAATTTAAATCGACAACAAATAGGGTAAAAACAGTTTTTAATAAATATGTGAACTTTTCAAAATAGGAAACATCTATTAACGAAGTTATATTGATATAATATAAAATCATTTAGTTAATTTTTTAATCATAGTTTCTTAACTGATACTATGTAATATAATAAATGTTCGAATCGATCTCGATTAAAAAGAATATCTAAATACTTAAATCATTTCTATAGGTCACTGCTAAGAACACTTTTTTAAGTTCGATGAATATAACATGTTGTATACTATGTTTTCAAATATTAGGCTGTGACTATGGATAAATAAGAGAATCACTTATTCGACTAAAGTCTGTCAGTTTGAAGTTTATTAGCTTATCAACTTGCAATTTGTCTGTTTAAATACTCAACATTGAAAAATTTCGAAAAGTGTCATATGGTAGAACGTTATATTGAGTGTATTAAACACAAACAGAGAGCCTCTGATTCATATTTTGAACGGTAACCGGAGCGTGAACAATCCGATCCAGCAATTTTTAAGAGACTAGGGGAAAACTTGAACAATTTTGCATCCTTTAAAAAGCCACGACCAAAGAAATATGAAAACGAAAGTAATGAAAATTAAATTATAAATGTAATTGTATGTGTTACTTCAGTTCCTTCAACGTCGAATAGAACTATTGAATTTGATGTTGGGGTTTCTCATAAAAAATCATTAAAAATTTAAAAAAAAAAATAAGTTTAAATGTTACAAGGCAAGAAAAACTCAGCTTCTTCTCCCTGGCGACCCAGAACGAAAACTTAAATTCTGTAATTGGTATATGGATATGTTATGAAATAATGATTTTTTCTTTAATAATATTATATGGTCGGATGAGTCAAGAATAACTGGTGATGGTTTATTTAATCGCCATAAACATCTATGGTCAGATCAGAACCCTCACATAGGGTAACACAAGGACGATTTAGGTTTAATGTGTAGGTTGCTTTATTGGGTAATAGAATAATGGCCTACAAGATATATGAAGGGTATTTAAATGCTCAAGTTTACCTAGAAATTTTGGTAAGACGTTTCGTCTCATTAATAGATAATTTGCCTCATAACGCGGGAATTGTTGTCGAATGCCTTAACGCTAATTTTGCACAAAATGGATACCAGAGAGTGGACCAGTCAGGTACCCAGCTAGGTCATTTGATTTTACCCCTTTAGATTTCTTTTTTGGAGGTATATGAAAAATAAAATGTTTCTAAATACAAATAGAACTCTAAAGGAATTACAAGAAAATATTCATAACGCTGTGAGCAGAGGAGTGCAAAGACGTTGCAAACTGTGTCTGGATAACAATAGAGAACTGTTTGAATACTTAGTTTAGTTAATTTAGTATTTTATTGATATTGTTGTCATTTCGAGTTTTGTTTAAGTGTGTTTTTCATTTGTGTATTTTAAAAACTTATTGGTCTTTTAAAATGTGTAAACATAGACATACACAACTTGGGTTCTCTGAGCCGCCAGCTTTATGAGCTCGTTAGTGGGCTTAATAAAAAAATAAAAAAATACGTTTTTAGCCTATTTGTTGTCAGTTTATATTAACAATATAATATAGTCTTAAAGAAAATGCAAAATACAAAAAGAATGCTGTACAAAAACATTAAAAAAAATAATAGTTGGCATTATATCTCATTAATTAAAATTAAAATTAAAAATCCGACTACGCCACTGGATTTCACAGAAAAAAGTACTTCAAGAGCGCCTTATTAGTTTTATCTTAGTTGCTTTGGTAAATAAAATACAGGACATTTTTGAAAATTGTAAGATTCGAAAATCGCTCTGTAAATCCGTAACCGGAGCTCGGGACTACTGAATCCGATTATTAAAATCTTTTAGAGTTTCCCAGATAACCTATAAAAACTTCCAAAATGATCTACCCTGTATATAATTCTCAATTTGAGAAATGTTTACTCTCACGTGACTCTCAAATTAAAATACAATTAGCAGTTGATAGTACAAAATAAATTACCAAAGTAGTAATCAGAAATATGAATCTATTGTATATCACTATTCAGCGTATATTTTCTTACTATATTTTTATATATAAAGTTATTTTACACCGTTTAGTGCACTATTTTCATGAAAATAAAGCCGTTTTTGTTAAAAAAAATTTAATTTATTTTATTCTGATACATTTTAATTTATTTCTTGTTTAAGTTAGATACACTTCCTATATATTGTCAAAGAAAATATATAGGATAATTCGACTCATTTTATTCCTAGCAACGATTTAATTGTCCCATTTTCTCCCGACTAGAAACTATTCGAAGAAAAGTCAATATTTACCTTTCACGTTACATTGTTTCCTCTAGATGCGTACGATGAAATTTCGTAATTAATTTTCTTTAGTCGCCCCAATCCAAGAACAGTAGCAAATTAACTTCAGACAGTTCGTTGTTAATTGTTTCATTCGAAATAAATTAAAAGGAAATTGATATTAAATATTAAGAACGAAGCATAGGAGAATAACTGCTGCCAACGTAACAGGTCTTAAAGGAGACTTAGTGGATAATTATTTCTATGTTGCGGTGTTGCCCTCTACATCTCATGACAGTCAAAGTCTCTCTCTCTCTCTCTCTTTGTCAACCTCTGTCCATCCACTCCTGGATGTAGGTCTCTCTCAATTTTTTCCATCTTTCTCTATTCTTCGCTAATCTCATCCACTGCTTGCCCGTCACTGTCCTTATGTCGTCTACCCATCTTTTTTGAAGACTTCCCTTGCTTCTTGTTGTCTCTCTCGGTCTCCATTCCAGGATTCTTCGTGTCCATCTGTTGTCCTCATATCGGGCTTTGTGACCAGCCCATGGCCACTTCATCTTTGCAACCTCCTACACGATGTCTTTGACTTTCGTTCTGCGTTTTATCTCGGTATTTCTAATCCTGTCTCATAATGATATTCCAAGCATGTTTCTTTCCATCGCTCTTTGGACTGTTTCTAATTTTTTAGCGGACTTTTTGGTGAGGGACATGGTCTCTAATCCATACGTACATACCGGTAATATGCATGTGTCATATACTTTTCTTTTTAGATTTATGGGAAATGAATTATTTTTCAGGATGTATGCAAGTTTACCGAAAGCGGCCCATGTTAGCTGTGTTCTTTTTTTATTTCAGCATCCTGGTTTGATTTCCCTAGTCTAATGTCATGACCCAAATATACATAGTGTTCCACGTTTTCTATCCTCTGGTTCTGTATTGTTATGTTTGCTTGTTCGTGGCTCATTATTTTTGTTTTGTTGTAGTTCATTTTAAGGCCTACAGATGCGGATACGTCATTTAGCTGTTGTAGCATTTCGTTCAATTCTTGGAGATTACTTGCTATTAAGATTATGTCATTAGCAAATCTGAGATGGTTCAAGTATATTCCGTCGATGTTTATACCTTTGATGTCCCATTTAAGTTCCTTAAAAATATCCTCTAGGACTAGGGTGAACAGTTTTGACGAGATAGTGTCCCCTTGTCTCACTACCCTTTATAGTTTTATGGGGTTCGTTTTCGTCTTGTCGTCTATTTTTATTTGAATGGTTGCATTTTCGTATATGTTCTTTATGATGTTTATGTATCTTGAATCGATTCATGCGTTTTCTAAGGATTGTAATACTGCCCATATTTCGACGGAGTCGAATGCCTTCTGGAAATCTACAAAAGCTATATGGAGCAGTATGTTATATTCGGTGCACTTCTCAGTTAGAATTCTTATGGTGTGTAGGTGATCTGTGGTGCTAAAGTGTTTTCTGAATCCAGCTTGTTCGACAGGTTGGTAAAAATCGAGTTTGTTTGTTATGCGGTTGGTTATGATTTTGGTTAACAACTTGTAGGTGTGTGATAGTAGGGATATTGGTCGGTAGTTGTATTGTCTCCTTTTTTGAATACTTGTATTGTCTCCTTTTTTGAATATTAAGATTACTTCGGAGTTATACCAATCCTGCGGAATTTTTCCCTCTTTTATTCAATAGAATCTTCAATATTTGTTCTACTTTTCTGCCGCCAATTTTCAGCATCTCTACTGTAATTTTGTCTTCTCCTGCACATTTATTGTCCTTTAATTTATTTAGTGCCATTCTTATCTCTGAGCTTGTTACTTTTGGAATTTCCTCTGAGCCTATGTTGAGTATGGTTCTTTTTGTTCGGTTGCTCTTGTTGTATATGTGGCGAGTATAGCTTGGTGTAGAATTCTTCTATGGCTCTGCTTATTTCCTTTTCGTCCTGGACGATCACGTTTTTCGCGTTTTTTATTTTTATTATTCTTGTTTTGCCTCTTGAGTTTTTTGTTCTTAGTACTTTCATGTTGAAGTTTTCACTTATTGTGTCTTTTATTAGTTTATTGGTGTAATTTCTATTGTCTTTTCTAATTTCTTTTTTCACTTCCTTGTTTAGAGTTTTGAGTCAGAAGTCTGCCCGATTTACAGTCAGAAAGTCAAAGTAAAGGAAATAAATAGAGCAAATTTTGCGGCGACTACAAATATTATCTGAACCTAGTAACATCTAATAACGTTTTCTCACTATAACAGCAAAAAATAACTTAAAATCATAGAAATCATATTAACTAAGACTTACAGAAGAATTTCACTGTTATGATAAGGTACATCCAATGCAGAAGGGTATTATTTTGTCAAGCGAGTGACCGAAGATAAATTTTATCGTCGAAGTCTGCCCGATTTAAAGCAAAAAGTTGATAAACGACCCTTCCCGACAGTTTCCGTTGCAATATACCTTTTTTGTCTTTTATGACGTGACGTATATTTTCAGACCGAAAGGTACATGTCCTGTAATGAAATGTTCCTTTGTAAAAAGGGCCTGAAGGATATGGTCATAAAATGATCAAAAAAGTTGTATTAAAAAGAAAATAAAACGGGATCGAATATGCATAAAAAAAAACAGTTCCCTTTCGTGTTTCAATCTTAAACAGAAACCTAGATATCTGATATTAACTGTACAACTTAACTGTAAAAATAAATTGATTAAAGAATCTGTTCCATATTATAGATCAGGGGTTTCCAAGCTCTGGTTTATTTTGTTTACTTTGTAAAACTGACAATGTGAGTAAATCATGCAAAATAATAATCAGATGTTTTTTATATAAAGACCAATTAAAAAATACAATGACATCGATAATGGAACTAAACATTTTAACTGTAATTAATGATATAAGATTTTTTCTAAAAACTTAAAATAACTTAGTAATAGATAATTCATATCATGAAATTAAACATTATAATTATAATTAATGAGATTTATGTAACTGTAACATTTCACTGACAATTGTTTGCAGTTGTAGACCAAGTTTACTAGTCGAAATTATCAGCAGCGACTTCAAATGCTCGTCAGTTAATTTAGATCTGTAAATATTTTTTGAATATTTAATTTTGGAGGATGTTTTTCACACAGATAATAATGCCGAAAGCATAAAAAAAGCCACGATCAAATTTATACAACTGATTAAACTGTGTGAGTAGAAAACTTGTGTAAAATTTCGGCAATGATGATTTTACAATTTTTCCATTTCTCTTAATTGCATCAAAATGTGAAAAGCGAGACTAAAAATTTATTTTTAAAGCTTCAGATATATAATGTGCTACAACAACGAGGCCCTGAACCGACAGGAGTCACATGGATCAGAGCAACGTTAACTAAGAAAATAATATATGCTAAGCTTAACAATGTATTTGTTAAAGCACAATCAAGTAGAGGCTGTCCACAAGGAGGAGTTTTATAGCTTTTGCTGTGGAACCTTGTGGTGGATAGCTTACTGAGTGAACTGAATGATGCTGGTTTGTATACATATGTTTATGCAGATGACCTGGTGATTTTATGCCCTGGTCGCGATATCAGTGACCTGGAGGGGCGAATGATGGGAGCACTCCGGATCATGGAACGATGATGCCACAGGGAAGGGCTCGGAATAAACCCGGACAAGGCTGAGGTGGTACTCTTTACACAAAAGAGGAAAATGGGGAGACTTTCCACAATTACATTGGCAGAAAGGACTCTTCAATACAAGGAGACACAAATACGTACTTAAATACTGGGAGTAATTCTGGACTCACTACTGAACTCGAATGATCATATTGAAACTCGAACTAAGGAGGCCATATGTGTTTCCTGGGCTTGTAAATGAGCCTTTAGGTGCACATGGGGGCTGACACCTAGAGTGCTGTTTTGGATATAGACTATTGTAATCCGCCCCATGATAACGTACGCCGCTATTGTATATATATAAATACAGGCTTGACAACACACACAACTTGATAAAGTTCAAAAAATTTCTTGTGTGGGAATATTGAATGTGATATGACTGCTTCCAGTAGGGCTTTTGAAGTCCTGGTGAACCTACCTCCTTTTTACTTATTCATAGAGAACGAAGCCGTGAAAGCTGTTTATAGTCTCAGTTGCCTAGGTCATCTTAAAATTAGAATGGGCGGCTACTCATGTGTCTGGGAACGCATGGTGGAGAGGTGTCCATCATTCCCTATGAATACAGATTACATGACGCCGCTTTTAAAACCAAACCTCTCTTTGAGATATTTCTGCCAAGTAGGGAGGATTGGGAGGGAGAGCAAAATCTTCCTAGAAATGGATCCTGGTGGTATACAGAGGGATCTCGACAAGATGAAAGAACTGGAGCCGCAGTGTTCGGCAGGAGCACAAGAGTCAGAGTCAGAGTTTTCTGACTTACCTTGTAATCTGTCATTTTGATCTTTTTGAATATATAATTACTTTTGTAACAATTTTAACACTTTTGTAAAACTTTTCAACATTTACTGTTAATAAATTGTTGATTCCCTTCTGACTTTTTGTTTGCACACACACTGTTTCTTTATAACCCTACATTTTCTAAATTTAGATTGGAACCTCCCTGAGCTTAACTATCAATAATTTGTAGGGAACTCAGATTTAAAAATAATGTTCTTCACAAGACTCTAACTTTATTGTGTAGGAATAAAGTTGAAATTATTAATCACAAGACCCTCCTTTCAATATTATATCTAAAGTTTAAAAAGCGAGGGTAACAAATGGTCCAGTAATGGGTATCAAACGGACGGAGTACGCGCTACAGATACCAATATGTTCTTTGCAGTTTTCGGCTACGGAATCACGGTGATCGGCTAACTCTAGTTTATACTTCACACTATCGTGTCTTTTTATTTTTGTATATTATGTCATTTTTATGTTGTGAGTATGAAGTGATCATATTATACTGAATATTTTTGGTATGGTACGAGACACTTCCTCCGCTTGCCGTTGCTACGCGTCAAAAACTAAAAGAAATATGGCTCTTAAGGTAGACATTTGAATATCTGTTGCCAGAAATAATAAGGACACTTTTTCGCAGTATAATATAGAGGGTTGTGAACTAAGCAAAGTCACGAAAATTGATTCGGTCAACTTCGAAGGCACCGCTAAAGCTGTCACATCTAATTTTTCTGTGTTAAAGTATGCATCTGCCAAATAGATTTTAGCGAAAATCAAGGAAAATATTCTGACGAATAAATCTTTTAGGTATAGCGTAACATAACTGTTAATAAATTTAAGACGAAAATTTTAATATAACTAGCTTCACAATGCTGGTTTTCTAGATAAATACTCCTTTTTATCTCAAAGTTACGAAACCTTTTTTGACTATATATATTCTAGAAAATCTAAATTAATAAAATTAAATTTATAGCGAGCAAGCAAGCAAAACTTTCTTTGAAGAATATTGTTTTTCCTTTCAATATTAAAAATGTTTTTGATTTATTAACTACTGGACAAGGAATATTAAAAAATATTATTTCAAGTTTTTCAAATTCAAACTTTAAGATATATTACATGTACATTCGTCATATAATAAAATATTATGGTTAATTTGCAAAACAGCTGTTTTAAAAAATAACATGTACATCCAAAAGCTATTACGGGATAAAATGTTCAAATATGCCCCCAAGCGATTCACTACGGCCAGAACCAAGTTCTATAACCAATGTCAAAAGATGCCTCTGTGCAAATTTTCAGCCCCCCATAGGCCATATAACGGTCTAAAGAGGTTATGTTCACTTTTTTCAATTTTTTTACGGGTGCAATTTTGCATCAAAAAATTTGAAAAAATTCAGTGAAGTGTATTTTCTGGTAGCAAATAACTATGATTTTTTTCAGATTTTTCGAGCGAAAATGGAGCCCAAGAAAATTTTTAAAATTTTTCAATCTTTTCTTAGGTTAGGTTCAAAATTTTTGGCCAACCTCAAAATAATGACATTTTGTGTATTTTTTTTGTCTTTTCGAAAGCCGCTCATGGAATAATGATTTTTTTGGTGGAACATACTAGAAAATTCAAAATATTTTTTGTGTTGACATTTTTATCAGTATTTGGGACATAACCTTAAATGCAAATAGTTAAATAGATGTTAATATATTTAGTTATGCTCGTAGACTTATTTCTAACGGAAAACAGCCTTTGAGTCAATTCTCAAGATTTACGTCACTGAGAATCGCAACGCGCCTTAAAAACTTCAGGTATAGGGAAAATTAATGTAGAATTTTAACATTAATTACATATCAACCAATCATATTTTTTTCTATTTAAATATACTTCTCAGATAATTACGACCAATTTTGGCCTAACGGCAAAAATAAATGGTACCAAAGAAAGTCATATTCAGGTTAAAAAAAGAAACCTTTTTGCAAGCCCTTCACCAATTGCACTACTGATGGGTTTTTTTGTAGATCCTCCTGGATCGTATTGAGGTACTGAAAATAATGCAAGCATCATGAAGAAAGTCATGGAAGATCCTGATGTAATAAGAACTATCATGGGAACAGGTGATGTTTGTGTTGTAGACAAAGGTTTCAAAGTATCTGATTTAGAAAAACTAGGTTTTAAGGCCTTCATACCTGCCTTGGAAGGAGAGAGACCAAACAAATATAATTGAAGCTTATCTATCTCGTTACGAAATTAAGATAGGTAGTTGAAGCCGTCCCTGGAATTTTCGGAAAAAATATAAGCTTCTCCATCAACAGCTAGATAATACATTTTTACCAAAGGCTGGTCTTTATTGTAGGATTGCATGTTTTTTTAACAATCGCTTCAGAAAGCGTTTATATAGCGATAAATGTCAAGATGGATTACAAGACATAATCATAGAAAGAATGTTGAAGTTCAATACAGAGGAAAATTCCTTAGCAAAAGAAGCTGAGACTTCAAGGTGCTCTAGATGGAGTACTACAATAATCAAATTAATATCTCAAGAAATCAGTGATTTTTCCAGAAACGACTGAAAACGACTTTAAAATTTTTTTCAGATACCTATCAGTTAGGTTAAGCCATATGTTATTTGGCTCTTAATAGACGATTCTAATGATATCAATTTGGAGTACATTAAAATGAAACTTAATAAAGTTTTAATAAGGTTAAGACATATAAATAAAAAAACCTATAAATGTTATATTGATTACATACCTGATTCTATTGGCTACAGCGTTATTTTACCTTACCCTTGCGACTGCCCTAATCGACGAAGGACTGTTGACTCCTGTTCCCACATTGCAGCAGGCATAGATTATCTTACTAATGCTAGATATAAGTCGAATATTATTAAACCAGATAAAATTCTTTCTGATGTATTCTCTACCACGGATATTGATCCACTAATACAGTAAGATAGTGACGAAGATTAAAAATATATAGGATGTTTTCTTATAATATTTATATAATACGATTCTTTAGAACTTTTATTAATATAGTTTTAACACATATATATTCAGTAATACATAATCACCTTTTTATTTTGTTAAAAAAAATTATTTATTCGTTCATTATATGTAGTTATTCTAATTCCTATTGAATTAAATCGCGGTACTGGCCGTAGTAAATCGCATGCGGGCAGATTTGACCATTTTATCCCGTTATAGTCTTATCTTTATTTCTACTAATATCATATACCAGTAAAAAATAAGTTATATTTCTTTTACAATCGTTCCTATGGCTTAGAAATTTGATTAATGTTCAGTTATTTGACCAGAAAAAATGAGTTGAGGTATTTTCTCATTATTAGTTTAACGTGTTCCTTGTATCAGAAAAAAACTGATGTACTAGAAGAGAAGAATTACAATTTGAATTTTTCACACTTGTATAATTACGCCGGTGAAATCAAAACTATATTGTCGATTATTTTTAACTTACAAATTTAAGGAAAATATTGTATTTTACAAGGAAATAAACTTAATCTACAAAACAAGTTTACAGATGACAAATCTCAGTAATTCAGACTGTTAAGCACTCGTTAACGAAGTTCTAGTACAACATGGAATTCTACTACAATTTATATCTTGTTTATCGTGCTTTGAAATGAGATTTATTTAGAAAATAACAATGAAATTGTAATTCATTGAGCTCTATTTGTATTTCTAGGTCTTTCGCTAAGAAATAGTAAGTTTCTTTGTTAAGAGAACGTTATTCTTTATAATCTTTTGTGTTTCTGTTTGATCAAATTAATAATAACTTAAAACATTTTTTTAAAACTTCTATTAAGTTATTTGCTAGTTCGTGAAATATATAGATATATCTTTGATAAAATTACTGAATGGATTTGAACTGAAGTTTTACAGTTCTTGATGCATACTTAGCAATAGTGTTCCCAAGAAATAGTAATAGTACAGATTAATCAGATGTGGCAGCTTTGGTGATGCTTTTGAAGTTGATTGGTGCAATTTTCATAACCTTGATTGCCTCACGACTCTCTATATTACACTGGGAAAAGCTTTTAAACTAGGAAAAATATGGCTGTTACACTGATAAAAGATATAAATATAAATAATAAGTTTCTTTTTTTCATTTGGACTATCATATCATCTTTCTTGCTTATTATTTTTCAGAATAGATATTCAATTGCTTCCCTTAATGGATTTTTAAGAATTTAAAAGGATATATGTCTTCTGTTTTCGACGTAGTTACAGCAAGCGCAGGGTGTTCCACGTACCATTCTTAAGCAAAAATATTCACTATGATATAATAATTTTACAAAAAAAACATAAAATTCGCATAAAAAATGAAAATAGAACGACAGGACAATGTCGTATAGACGATAAAGTTAGGTTCAATCAATTGAACGATATATGGATCGCCGTGATACAGTCGCAGGAAAACTGCAAAGAACATATCAGTATCAGAAACGCATACACCATCCGCTTGATACCGTAGATAGCTATTTTTTGGGTTATTATTGCCGTTATTGGTTATTTAACTTCCGATCGTTTCTCATCGATGTTATTTGGGTTTGGTTAGTTCGGGTTTATGTTAACTACTTCTATCGTTTACCAATAAAACTGGTTATATAAAATAAACCATCAGCTCATCGGTTAAATAGGACAAGTATTAGGTAAGTACATAGGACAGAATAGTTTATATGGTGCTTTAAATGAATCGCATTGTGTTATATTTAGATTTCGTTTTAAGCATGAAACCTAAGTTAACCCTAGTAATATGCTTATAATTTAAATATCATTCAGCTACTAGTTACTGATAACTTTTTATAAAAATATTACGATTTTGAAAGCGTGGAATATCTTATAAATGATGTTGTTTGTATGCAGACTTCTATCGAGGAATTTTATAGCACTGAACCTTTCTTTGGGTATCAGGGAAGCGTGATTGTATTATGGGTTTTCTGTCACGTATATTTATATGATTCAAGGCCGTATCCTTAACGTTTGCTCACCTTAAATCATTAGAATAACGCTAAAATATAAAATGTAATCATATAAACAACGCAGCTGTCAAAAAGATTAAATTTCCAATCTGAACTTTATCCCTTTTTCCCATAATCTGCAGGTGCCTGCTTTTAATTTAATATTGGAATAGCGTAGTTCTTGAGCCAATATTTTTCCTTTCTTTAAAAAATGCGAATTGTTTTCCGGCTTAATGCTGACATTTTTCGTAACGTTAAAACTGTTACTAAATTCTTAAGGGTTATTTTTTTTGTCAAGAACTCTGACGTATCATTTGATGTCACAGGTTGAATATTATTTTCTAGTAGGATGAAAGAATGTAACAGAGTGCTAAATAGGGATATATTCATCATTTTCCACTATTCATTGTTCTGCATTATTTGTTGGTTCAAGAAGTGTGTAAAATTGGTTAGCTGTTGTGTATGATTAGTTGCAAATCGATAATATTAGTCCCAACCAATATTCTTACAGGCATTTGAAACATCCGGTCATTTTTTTTGTTACGCATTTTATTTAAATTTGGTTTTTGCCTAAAATCGTTCTTTTCGAAAGTGACCGTTGGACAAGCGATGACGTGTGAGCCATCAAGACACTTTTTGGATTTTACTCAACCTAGAAAATGAATTAAGTGTATTGTTTGGTCCTAAAATAATACTTTCTAGTAGTTTTTGGTGGAAACTAGGGTTTATTAATCCATTTTTGGAGATCATTCACTCCGTTTGGACGGCCATTTTACGAAGAAGCACGTTGACGTGGAATAACGATGAACCATCCAGCTAAGAGATAATTAGTTCATTAATTTTAATCTGTACATTCCCATAAATCATACAGTCGATATAAAAATCAAAGGAATGATCCTCAATTTAAGAAATTATTATGAAAAAGAATTATAAAGAAATGCCTGAACTAAATTTAGAACCATATCGATAGAAATTCATGGGAGGCATTTATCTAATAAAACTGTTTTTATAGAATTAAGAAATGATAAATAAATATGCAAAAGTAGCTTTAAAACGATTCATATTCTGAGAAATAAAATGCATCCAAAGTACATTCATCCTATTCTGGAAATAATCGTTAAATCCATTTGAATATCTAATGCCTTTTCTCTATCACACTAGTCCAGGATAATGTTTTCCGTGTGTTCCACTGTATCCTTCAGTATTCCCCCGTAATATATTCTAGGTTTCTTTCAAGCTTAAATAATTTTTATTCTCATTAGAAGTCCATATTTTAATAAATCGATTGATGAATTTGTGATTTTCGTGAACCAAACAATATATGTCTATTTTTATTTAAGAAGAATTTGACCGTTTATTTAGTATTTTAAAATGAAAAAGCACATTGTCTTGCATAGTTAGCGAAGGTTCATATATATATATATATATATATATATATATATATATATATATATATATATATATACATATATATATATATATATACATATATATGTATATATATATATATATATATGTATATATATATATATATATATATATATATATATATATATATATATATATATATATATATATATATGTATACAGGGGCGGATCCAGCCTCTCTCTTTGGGGGGGGGGGCGGTGATATCACAAAAGTATAGTATGGCAAGCGAAAGCAAGTTGTCGACGGGGGGGGGGGGGGGGGAGACATCAGCAACATTCTCATTTCTAGTGTAAAAGGCAAGGGTGGGTCTATTTTAAGAAAAACAATTGTTAACGAGAGAGGACTGCTAGCAGCATTCAAATTCCTAATATAAAAGGCAGAATCGGTTCTATTTTCCTGAACACAAAGCTCTTGGGAAGGGAAGGGGCGATCGCAAGCATACACATTTCTATATTCTATTCAAGAACTAGAGAGAGTAATAAAACTCTTACCGAAACCTTCAACTTACTTGCTCCAGTGCCGCAGGTAACTGAGAACTACCGTGAATCTAATTATATTTAATTATATTTAAACATTATAAGGTTTTATAAATTTACTGCCACCATAGAGTTTTTGATTTCTGTCAGTGAGCAAAGTACACCTTACAGTGTCTCCTTAGTTATTTATCTTGGTTGTGGTTGTTTTTATATATTATATGAGATTAGTGAGATACCGAAAAGATATGGCTTCTGCATCTATAATTATTCTAAAATCGTTAAACCAGGGCATTTTTTCCTCAACGAAAAACTTATTACTATGAATGTTTATGATGCCTTAAAATATCAATATCTAGATAATATTGTTAAAAGTTCTGTTGAGATGTGTTCCAACATAACAAGAGTTGGAAAATCTACTATGTACCGAATACTGAAGGAGAAAAAAAACGACTAGAATTGTTAGTGCTACCAAGTCACATTCGATCACAGGCAGACGAAAAACCTCGTTAGAAGAAGAGATGTAAAATGCAATAAAAGGAGTTGTACATACATCTTATTATGAGAAGCAGACCCCAACCGTCGACAAAGTTCTAATATATATATATATATATATATATATATATATATATATATATATATATATATATATATATATACACTTATATGCCTTCAAGTGTTTCTATTCTTTTTCGAAGTTAATAATTAAATTAGAGTAAAAGGAATAAAGTTTTTTACAGCAGTTTTTAATTAGCCCAAGGAAGTCCTTCTCGATTTTTTTATTTGACATTTCCTTTTCGAGCATCAACATTTTTGTAAACATGGTCCTGATTTTTTAATGTTATAAATATTAAAAGCATTTTTTATTCTGAATTCAACAATGTGTTACACATTATAGTCTATTTCCATTTTGTAATTTTTTGGTGATTATTACATAATTTTAAAGTTTGGACCTATCTCCTAGTGCAATATTATATGCTGATTTAATTTTTTTAATTCAGAGAAAAGTAACAAGTCACACTAAACCTTTCTTATGTATTTCCTAGTATATTATTTGCCTATAAAGATTTAAAATATTAATTAATCGCTGTTAAAAATTCTTACCTAATTAAATTCCTCTAGACTATTGAGATATGTCGACAATTATGTCTATAAGCAAAACTTTAAACAATGTGTTAAGATTCTACATATTTAATATGCCACCTATTTTTAAAGAATAATAGCGATCTTTTGATCTTCTGAATTCTTAATTTCTTTTGTTTTGACATTCACATTATTATCCTTTCTTTGTATTTTTTTATTTCTTACTTGTTTATTCGTTGGTAATTAAATTAATATTCTATAATATTTAACTGACCGTATGAATATATTTATACAAAATTAATAAAAATATAAAATTTCCTAATAATTGTCAAGAAATAATTAAAATGTAATTAAACTGTGTGATACGCTGGTAAATTCAGAATAAAAAGGGTTTTTAAAATTTAACATTAAAAAAATCAAGAGTGTATATAAATACACAAATAACAATGGCATTTTTAGACTTTCTGTAATTTTATTTAATTATTGGTTTTTCTCTAACTTTAATTGTACCATCGAAAATAAAAATATAACTAAAAATCCAACATTATGATTTTTTAAAATATCTCAAACATTAAAATGTGATATCAAAAATTATGCAATTTTATTTATTTTACCGTATGTGAATTTCTTACTGTTACTGAGATTCACATATCAGAACTCCTTATATTGAATACCTTGTATATTATTTCTCATGTTCATTTTAATAGATTCCTCAGTTTCTCAGTGTTAGTTTTCTTTTTCCTTAATCATTGTTATATTTTCTTCATTGGTATACTTGTATTTGGTGAATAGTCCTCTGAATAAACCTTAAACTTAATTTGAGTGCTACCGAAATATTTTCTTTAAGAGACGTAGGTTTTGCTGGTTCCAGTAACCTCCTTTTGTTCATTTCCTAAATCAGTCAATTAAGAACTATTTTTTTTCTGAGGATACAAAAAACCAGCAAATCGATTCTTGTTCACCATTTCGCCATTCGTTTTTATAACTAATGAGTTTCTAAAAAATGTGTTAACCACTGTACATAAAAATCTCAATTTATATATTTTCATAACCTCTAGAAATTATGTGTATATCTTCCTCTGGTTTATTAATGACCAACAAGCCTATACTTACTACAGATATTGTTATAATGAAACTAGTTTAGTTTGTCTCTGACAAACTCAACGCCCATCTAGTTAAATGAAAGGCGATTTGATTGTATAATTTTGGTAGCTTCAAATAAATTGATTTATTCAAAATTTATAAAACAATAATTATTGTGTATTTACCAGCATTTACGAACAGAAAGAAAGATAATTCTTCCGTTATATGTTAATAAAATGCATATCATATATATTAACATTGTGACTATAAAAGATATTGTGTTTCATACACAACGATATTATGATTTAACTAAATTGAATGAGATTTTCGTAATACATTTAATGAGTGTTTATATGTTAATGTAAATTACTTGCTAAAGTAAAAAGGTGTTTTGCCTTCTGTATGTTTCTCAAAAGATTATAACCCCAACCCAAGAAGCTCTTTTTTTTAATTATCGACCAAACTGTGTTGATAGATAAAAGAACGTACGTAGTAAGGTAATTTCACAAAATTTATTTTGTACCTAGTCGTATATTTTTGTCAGTACGATGGATGATTATGCTCTGAAAATAATAAAATCGAGACATTTATTTAAACGCAGTTTAGTTTATCAAGTAGTTGTTAGATTTCCAAAATGGAAGTGGAGGATGAGACAGCCAACCTGAAAATAAGGTTTAGGATTGAACTTCCTTAGGGAGATGACCTGATTACAGCTTTCTTTGTTAGTCCTAATTTTTGCTTCATAGTAATAACACATATTTAGCATTTTACCGACTTCAAAAAAAGGCCGCGATTCTCAATACGACCTGATGCATAAAAATATCTTTCAAATGTTTGTTCAGGTATAACTCTTGATAGAAAAAAGAAGTTTTGTTACGATTTTTAACATATTCTAAAAGCTTTTAAGGTAAGCTTATTGGTGGTTAGGGACGGAAATACTTTTTCTGTATAACTTTTGATAAAAATGACTTATGTTGATGCAATTTTCAACATATTGCAGAGGGTCTTCACAAGGAAATTTTGAAAAATTTGTACGGTATATTTAGGCAAAATAACTGAAAACTGAAAAAACAAAAACATTGGTCTCGTAATAAAGTTTTTCCAAATATTTTTTTATAGAAGTTGGATATTTTCAGTTGGTCATACATGGTACTCATAAGGAGAGGCCAAAAATTGAAATAAAATAAAACGTGAATTTTCGTATTTTTAAGGGGTATGAAAAAAATTGAAATCTACCTAAAATAATTTGAGAGGAAATAGCCTTTTGAACCAGTATAACACTGACTTAAATAAATTGCTCACTATTCTATAATTATAAAACAGTTACTAGATAATTGGTAAAAATTCGTAAAGAGTGAAATATTAGAAAAATAACATTTTTTGAAAAAAATTTGATACGCGCCCACTATTTCAAGGTTGTAGAACACGATTCTGACCTCGGTTTTCCATAATTTTTTTTTCAATTTTGCGGAAAACAAGGAAAATCACTTTTCACCTTAGGTTCAATTTTTCTCACTAAATCGTTAAACTTTTGTTATAACCACAAATTTTACACTGACAGAAGCTTCTCTATTATACAATTAAATTTAAAAATATGCACTTTTTATATTGAAAAAATCCGGAAAATTATCACGACAAAAATCACAACAAATAATAACAAAACGGTTGCCACGAATAAATAATAGCTTGCATAGTTCAGCTAAAGATGGCGTACTTGTTGAAATTGGCGATGTTGCCAGATTGCAAAAACGATTTCTTTGAAATTCACATATATTCTTTTCTTTCTATTTGAGTTGGAAAGAAAAGGTCCCAAAAAGAATTTGTCCCTTTCCTTTGATTATTGAAGTACTATTAATTACTCTTATGTCTATGCCTTTGATGTGCGATTTTGACTTTAGATATTAAAGGTCTTAAGGATTGTAGTTACTTTTGTCTTTTTCCCCCCAAATACCAGTAGTTTTAAGTGGATAATATGAATTGATCCTATTGCTTATGTCCGTTAGCAGAAAGTGTTTTTTAATTAATAAATTTAGGTCAATTTAGGTTAGTTTAGGTTAAATTTAGTTTTTTAAAGTAACAAAAACCAAACTAAACCTGTACTAACCAAAACTAACCAAAAATTTTGGATTGTTAAGGTTAATTTTACCCTTTTTTATACATTACAAACAATAAACTATGTTGTTAACTGTAATGGATAAATTTTAAAGTTTATACCAGGAAAGTATAAATCTTGGTCAATTTAGATTAGTTCAGGTTAGTTTCTGTTTTCCAAATTAACAAAAACCAAGCTAAACCTGAATTGACCACGGTAAATCGTGTACCTTGTATCAAAAACAATCAAAAGAAACAAAACCAAAACCAACCAAAAATTTTGATTGATTATGATTATTTTTACGCAGAAAGTGTTTTAAGCATTAACAAAATCAAACTATGTTGTTCACTAAGAAGGAAAAATTTTATAGTTTATATCACGAGAAAATTTTACATCTGGCAACGTTGCGCCTTTTTATGTTATCCGGCGGCTAGCTTAGATGGCCTGAAGGTTGATGGCGTTTTCGAGACGTATTTTTAATTTTTCGTTGAAAATATAAGTTTTTCTAAATTGCTTTGCCAAAATTTGTGCAAAAATAATTGAAATATATTACATATAATATATTTTAACTAGATTCCTTGCAAATAAATACGTAAATTCGGTATTTTAACTAAAATAAAAGTGCTTTGTGAAGTAACGCTTATTGTTTTGAGTTTTCCGGGAAAGTGGGGAAAAACAGTGAAAAATCTAGTTCAGAATCGTATTCTACGACCTCGAAATAGGGGTAAGTATCGAATTTTTTTCAAAAAACAATAATTTTTATAATTTTTGCTCTTTATGAATTTTTACGCGATAATTTATTTTTTACTTTTTTTATATATATTTTACTTTCTCATATTTTACAGCAACTAGCTTCGTTATTTATTATATACACATACTTTTTCAGTTGTTTATTTCACAATTAAATGAAATTTAATTTTCCTAAGGGCTCAGGTGTTTCACATACATATCCCTAAATTTAAGCACCCAATTTAAAGTGTGTCACTCAAAATGAACAACGTTTTAGCTGGAGGCACATTTTTCGCTTTTACATGTTGCAACATTTGTATTTTCTTTTAAATATTTCTTGTTTTTTTGTATAAAATAAATAAAAGCAATGAAGTGATGGAGCAACTATTTTGTAAAAATATAAATAATCATTGATTAGGTTTAGTACTTTGGACATTATGTAAAGAAATATCATATTTCTTACTAAATACTATGCCGTCTCCAATATTTCTAACGATTCCAAGACATTTTTATTAAGTTAATAGCTGCCTCGTGTATATTCAATTTATGTAATAAAGTTTTTCTTCATTTGGCTCGGGTTTCTTTAAGATAAAAAGGACGAAAGCAGAATCTATTTAGGCCCAAAATGAAAGTCCGAAAATCTTAAGAAGATAAAATCCTCTAAAACTCATCTACACACCTTAAATCACCAATGCTAAGATGTACTGAAATCGAAAAGAAACATTAATGCTGGAAAGTAAATAACAAAATTGTCGTCTATGGGATATTATGTTAAGATAAGCAATTTCAAACACGGGTTTAAGAAATTAGACGATGTCGATGTTTTCTAATATATCTACTTAGATGTATTATAAACCCTTATATTTCATCATCGTCTTGTCGGTCAGTCTGTATGTTAGAATCTGGGAATTTCGTAATTTTTTCTTTTTATGAGGAAATAATAAGATAATATCGAAAAAAAATAACAAAGAATAGAAAACACGGTGCCAGTTTTTCCCCCTAGTTTCCAACTGAGTTTTGCTCACGGCGTATAATAACCCAGATTGGAAAGGTAAACTTTTAGGAAAAGTGACACTAACATTAATCCGCATACGCGGACACCCATGCTAGACCGGGGCTCCGAACGCGAAGCAAATTTCTAAACGGAGGCTCGAATATTTGTGATTTTTTGGCAAAACAAATATACTCTCAGATTATTATTGACTTACACATATATATATATATATATATATATATATATATATATATATATATATATATATATATATATATATATATATATATATATATATATATTATATCGTAGATTTTCACGGATGGTAGAATGAATAGTTTGGTTATTCCGGGTTTCAATCCGTTCGTTCAAAAAATCGTTTTCACGACGTTTAGCCAAAATCTCATTTGGCATTTTCAAGTGCGGTTCGTCTCGTTACTCGCTGAGAACTGATGGTGGCCTCTGAAGAATTTCGAGTTTTGTTTAGCTCGCTCGCTGCCTGATTGGATGGGTGGCTTCGCAGGCTCCTCCCCTCTCCCGAATGCGATATATTTTGTTCTTGTATGTAGGTCTCTCGTGTAGTAGTTGATTTTTGTTATTTTCTTTTATTAATGTTTTCCATATAGATGAAAACTTTATAGCATCGTCTCGTTTATTTAGCTGTCCCGCTTTTTCGATTTCTAGAGCCTCTCTTATGACGCGTACCTTGTAGTTCTATACTGGTGCTATTTCTTTTGTTTTTTCGAAGTCGATGGTATGTCCGGTTGTTTGGTGATGTTGAAATAGGGCTGAGGTTGTCTGTTTGTTTTTGAGGCTATTTTTATGTTCTTGGATTCTTGCTGATATGCGCCTGTTTGTTTGTCCTATATAAGTTTGATGACAATCTGCACATGGAATGCTGTAAACGCCATGATTTTCAAGGTAGGTCTTGTCTTTGGGATTGTTTTTTGTGGTTTAAATATGGGCTGTATATTGTGTGTGAACACCAACGAATACATGCAAAAAATGTCAGAAATTCTCGAAGACGCCTCTTACAAACAAACCAACAGAGATCCAACGACGTACCTTGAAAAAATTACGAAAGCCAAGATTAAAGCCTCAAAACTAGACCCAGAAATTTAAAAATCTATAATACCAAGAGGAAAATCAAGCAGATGTCCACCAAAAATACACAAAACAAATACACCACTCAGACCAGTAGTGAGCGCCGTGGGATCTCCTACACAAAAACCGGAAAAATATCTAGCAAGTATCATGCAACCAAGAGTCGAACTGGCTGATTCCTTCGTGAAAAACTCCGAGCATCTGACTAAAATGATCAAAAACAATTTTGAAGTCCGTCTCTCCCAATTCACTGATTTTGAAAGTTTACACATTAATCGGCCATCTATTCTGGTTTCTCATAACTTTGTATTCATACGGATTTAAATCAGAATAGTAATGGAAGTTGTGTCTATTCACGAAACCATTGTTATGAAAAGTACATTCATCATTAAACAACACATTATTAAAAAAGTGTTCATTTTCCGTCACACACCCACAAGCAAAATTCAGTTCGGTTGTCAAAATCATTTCCGTGAAGCTCTTAACAAAGCTGGATTTTATAAGGATGAAATCTGTATTTGTTAAGAATCCTTGAAACACTTGCTTGGCTAATGTTAGTATTTTCGGATATATGATTCTGACTAATATTGGGATTTTCGATCATTGAACCAAGTACAGTAAAAACATTTTCTTCATCCTCAGTTTATAACTGACACTTCCACTTTCCTGAAACTGGTTCGATAATCTCACAAAAAAGCTGGTTTAGGATGGTTTCTCTCAGGGAACTTTCGAGCTTAAACTCGAGAAGTCAACAAACAATTTTGATGACATTCTCCAAGGATATAAATCATAACAATACGCTCTTCCTTTGGATAAATCTTCATTTTGACAGCAATAAAACAACAATATTCACATAATTCAATTCAATAAATGAAGTTTCATAGTTACAAAAAATAATACCGCTATTATAGCAACAGGGTTTGCACACTAAACTGACAGATCTAATGAATTATCTGGCGTTTCTAAATGCCACAGGCAACTAGGTACATTAGAATATCTATTGAAAAAACACAAAATGGTACAGAAAAGTATTTGAAACACGAAAATTAGGGTAGATTTTGTCAAAATTCAAATTATTTAAAAACTTTTACCCCCTAATTCACTAACATGGTTTAACTTTAAAACTGCTCTAGATTGACAGTAGTAAATTTAAATTGACAAGGGTAACAATACGTCGAGCAAGTTTTGAACCTTTAAAATACAATTAAAACAACATCATAAGAAAAACAAAACTGGTCATCTAGAAAATCAAATTTCCAAGGCAACTAGATCGGGTCTAAGACTTAAACCTTCTTAAAGAATCTAGCTATTAAGGTTTAGGTACTATAAATCTTATTAAAATAGACACTTTGGTCTGAGAATTCAGAAATGCAATAATACATGGGGGGCTCCATTTAAAAAACACAACTTTAATACTTTCAGAGTTTTTGGAGCACCCTGTACCACCAATCATACAAATCACTTTTTAATTTGTCATGCTGAAGTGTTTTTTTGTTATTTTTAGTTATGTAAAATGGCCTCCTCAATTACCTACACTTTAATAAAATGCGGTCGACTTTCTCTAATTAATTATTTTGTCACATAATGCCAAAAGAACATGAACCCCACACTAGCATCCTTGACTATATTCAAAGAAGAGTTGTTTGTTTTTAATGTTTGAATAAGAACATGCTGAAAATCCATATATTACTAGAATATATAAGAGAGACTTTTCCGCCTGTTTGTGCGGGCTAATCTTGAAAATGATTGAGTGGATTTTGATCTACGGTTCAGCATAGGTTAGATCGTTTTCGCTTTGCCATACTCGTATAATAATACACCGTGTTCATGTTCATTGAATATTCAGATATTCGATTGTGGCTATATCGTTAACTCGATGAAAAATTTGATAGGTGGAATATTACTGGGGTGCACTTTAACAATAATTTACTTAATACCGGGTATTTCAGAATTAAGAATATTTTTTAATGTAACAGCCTATGTTTTTTTTCAATAGAAGTGGGAGTCTCATTGAACGCTCTCCTAAACCTAATTTTTTTGCCTAAAAAAAGTTGCCAAATTATTAAATTTTTAAATGTTTTTGGCCGAAATCAGTATTTTGTTACGTACACTACGGTTCGTGATTAGTTTGTAAAAATTTGCAATAAGTCTTAACTGAAATCATTTTATCTCGATTAATAAAATAGTGCAGGTCACGACGATATATATATATATATATATATATATATATATATATATATATATATATATATATATATATATATATATATGCAGAAGTTTTAAAGCAAGTCGATATTAAACAACTTGCATATCTCTTTAACGTGATATATGACTCTGGGCAAATCCCAGTGGATTGGTTAAAGTCTACGGTCATTGCTATTCCAAAGAAAATAAACCCCAAGAACTGCGAAGACTACAAACTCATAAACTCGATGAGCTACGCTCTTAAAACGTTCCTTCGACTAGTCCATTCAAGAATATATAGAAAGTGTAAGGATATGAGTGGCGACACACAGTTTGGCACTAGAGAAGCTCACTTCTCAATGAAATTACTTGTGCAAAAGTGCTATGACCAAAGGCAAGATGTTTTCATCTGTTTTATTGACTATTAGAAAGCTTTTGACAACGTAAAGCACGAGCCGCTGTTGGTTACAGGAGATCGGTATCGATGATAAAGATATTAGAATAATAAGAGAACTTTATTGGCAACAGTTAGCTGAGATCCGTATTGATGGCGATCTGTTAACAGAGTCCTTTAATATACTGAAGGCAGTCCGACAGGGATGTGTTTAATATTTACGTTGAGAAAATATTTCTGTTAGCATTAGAAAATGAAACGCGAGGTATCAAAGTTAATGACATCCCAATAAACAATATTCGCTATGCAGATGATACTGCAGTCTTAGCTAACAACTTTGAAGATCTCCAATCAATATTAAAAAAACTCAACGAGTGCGGTGAACAGTTCGGGCTGCATATTAATACTGTCAAAATAAAAATTATCGTGATTAGTAGGGATGAGTACATCACTCCTCTTAACATCAACGGGGAAAATATTGAACGTGTCGCACGGTTCACGTATCTTGGCGTTACTCTGAATGAAGAGTGGGAATGTGACGAAGAAGTGAAGGGAAGAATTGGCCGTGCAAAAGCAACTTTCTTTAAACTTAAGAATCTTCTCCTTCACAGAAATATGCCACTACACACCCGAATACGTGTGGTTCAATGTTATGTATGGCCTATTCTACTGTATGGTGCTGAAACTTAGTCACTTAAGACTGGGATGCTGAATCGGATCGAAGCTTTTGAATTATGGACACTCCGCCGACTACTGCGTATCCCCTGGACTGCTCATATAACGAATGATGAAATTCTACGAGAAGCTGGCGTAGAAAGATAGCTAATGGACGCTGTAAAATAACAAAAAGTGTCATATCTAGGGCATATACTAAGAGGACCTCGCTACTTCATACCAAGGCTAATACTAAAGGGAAAAATTGAAGGCAGACGGGGGCCAGATCGACAACAACACTCTTGGCTCCGCAATATAAGAAACTGGTTTGGTATATCAGACGCCGCAACCACATTTAGACAGGCTGAGGAAGGCACTCTAGTTATAATGTGATCATGAGATGGACAAATGATCGCCAACGTGCGGCATAGCACATGGCACCCGAAGAAGAAGAATAAAATAGTCCCAAACATTTTTGTCCCCTAGACTATGAAACAATTTTTTCTCCGATATGGTGGTGCGTAATCCTCATTGCTGTACTGTGCGTTTTATTGCCAAAGCAATTCTAGAAACAGAGCTACCCAACTTAATAGAGTTTCCTATAGAGTGGAAAATATTAAAACAAAAAAATATTGGAGTTAGAAATCATTCCTTTATAAATTTTTACGATAGAAAATCAAATCTCGCAAAATTCTTACATAAATCAAGTACACAAAAAATTTCAACACTTTTATTCTAATCATGGAATTTTATTGCAAGTAGGGGACAATACGCAAAACGCAAAAAATCGCAAGTTTCCGTTTTTTTTTTTCGGCACATCGTTCCTCACCTGCCATAAAACTAATTTAGGTCTCGTGGATTGAAAAACTCATATGTATCCAGGTCTACAACGTTCTTATTACTAAATTCGAAATTTTTTTTGTTAAAAATCTTAAGTTAAATAATACTGGGTGGCTTGGCAATTACTTAAGATAATAATTTGACGTCTACTAATAATATCGAAAGAATCATAATGTCATGACGAATTAAGTCTACAATATTTATCTCCAACACTTGATGCAAAACTATTTCTTAGATTTTAATATGACATAGCCGTTTCATCGTTGAACTCAATTAGTTACCTCTCACATTCTATACAATACAGCAAGTGGATTATAGAAGACCGAATACATGTGTATTAAAGGCGAACTGCAAGACCTGATACTTGAAAATGGACACCGTATAAAATATTATGAAAGCTATTTATATCTGGGAATGAAAATTACAAATGACGGTACATTAGACAGGGCAACGAGAGAAAGAAATATTAAAAGAAGATGAACTATGCAATGATAAATGGCATATTATGAGACCCACAAATATCAAAAATAAATAAACGAAGAAAAAAAAGTATTGAAACATATAATAGTGAAGTATGACAGGTGAGATGAAAGCGTGAAAGATATCTCAGAGCTACTAAAATGGAATATTGAAAACTGATGATAGGAAAGCCCAAAAGGAAAAAAATAACACATGATTGAATCAGAGAGATCATAGGAATACACAGGACATAGTGGATGATAGGGTAAAACAATTAAGGCGGTACCAGTACGTAAAAAATGCCTTTTGAAAGACTCCCGAAAGTAGTGCTAAAATGGAACACTCAAAGAAAAAGAAGGAAACGAAGACTAATAAAAGACTGGAGAGAAGGGGTAGAAAAAGAAGACTAAAAAAACTAAAAGAAGATCTCTGAGAAGATTGAGAGCAGTGGAGACTGGAAATTGGAAGATATTATTTTAATATGATATAGGGGGAAACTATAACTGGGATAATTTCTACAAAACAAAGTCTATTATTTTTTTGAAAAAATCTAAAAATATATCAACCTTTATTTCTGAAGTATTGTTATGAATTTTACCAAGCATGTAGGAGTTCAAACCGCAACAAACTAGCAAGCTATGTCTAGCGGTCCGTTCTAAAAAATATACTTCTGCAATTTTGGGTTACCCTAATGTAAATAAAATTGAAAATATATTATGAAAAGAGGAATTTAAACCGTTTTTATTGCAAACGATTTCTTTATTTCTAAATATTGCGGCGTCTCCCTTTTTACAGGGTACGGCAACGGATGCGTACGGCAGCTCAATATGTCGGAGGCTAGGTTCGTATCTCTTTTAGAGATAGTTGTGCTCTGCTTTGATTACCCAATAGGCGCCACCTGTTTTACATTATCTGTGTTACTTACCTAGTGATTAAACAGGAAAACACTTAGGTATGAGGAATGATTTTAAATTATTGACGGTTGGTGTATAGCTCCACAATGAAACGACTTAATTAAAACAAAATAACAATTCCATTTTATTCCCAAGAAAATTGTTATGTACATAAATTAGAATGGTGCCTACAATGTTTTTGTACTCTCTTGATAACTATGGTTGTTACCTCGTTTTTAAACGGTTATATAAAATTTGGCTAGAACCTTTCATTGTCAATAACGTAAGTTTTATAGAGTTATCAAAAAGTTCTTACATGTTATTATATCACATTAAAATATAATTATGTTGTTTTGTTTGTATTTAAAAAATTGATTTAAAGCTCCAATTCTGTAACTTAAAGTTTTCTCCTACCTGGTCTATGCTATGGTACCTCTCACTTTTAGTGCTGTTGCTAGGATTCCTGTTGTGTTGTGGATGAATGGAGGCTTCACAGGGCCACTTCCAACTCACCAACCAAACGCAGGGTAAGGTTAAAATAGCCGTGGTCACAAGGACAGGAAAACCAGGGCCGGAAACATCAGAAAGCCTTGACAGCAATATCAGAATGAAAAGAGTGAGATGAAGCCCAAAGATAAAAAAGAACTGGCCTCAAATAGCCCTCATTGATTAGTGGACTTTTTTTAAAAATCACTTGACCGTCCGCCCTTTCAAAGCTAGTGGCAGAATTGGTCTGCTGCCTTCGACGGTTCAACAGTAAAGGGAACGAAAATAAAAATCTCTCTTGCAACCAGACGTGACAAATGTTAGGGATATTTATATTTACTTTTGCCTATCTTATTCTCAACCTGGAGCACTCTAACCTAGTTCCGAACTTACACTGACCACCAGGTAATACATCAAATATTGGCAAGCCATGGAAAATTATCAAAGAGAAAATTATGATCAAACAGTCCAAAGTTACTAATCATGATTAAAACAAAGTTCAAAAAAAATTGCCACAAATTCCATACTGCATACTCAAAGTTAAATGATCGGTCTCGACATGCCGTGCTCGTGTCAACGAATCGGGAATACATCCTCACATTACCGTCTATAACCTTATACTTTTAATACTGAAATGGAATGTAAATAAATGAGAGTTTATTAAAAATAAAATATTTTACGACTTTTAAATTCAAACCAAATAATGTGATATATAAACTACAGCAATTTACAAACTGTGTTAAGAAAAAAGAGTGATAAGTTACAAGACCAAAAGAGTTGTGAACCAAAAAAACCAATTCCATGTTTACTATTTTAAATTACGGGATAAATAATTAAATTTAATCAGGTAAAAATATACAAATCATATCATATTACTAAAAACATGTAGCATTGATGCTAACTGGTAAATTTAAATGCTACAGTATGTATATAAAAAAATCTTCAAAAATCGTATTGCAATGGTTTAGTCAATTTTGGGGTATCACTCCAAGGAATTTCTTAGTAGTATCATACGATAGAAATCTCAATAATAAATATTTGCTTAAAAATGCACTAATTGCATCTCATCAAATTGAACATTTAATCGAGATTGATTACAAGGTAGATCGCGAAATCTAGCAAATTCTACAAGTTGTTATTATTAAAATCGAATCGCGATGTCGTGAACTGGATTACATGGAGATGTACCAAGTAAGAGATAACCTACTGTGTATAAATATACCCGACAAAATATTTTATGTAACGTTAAAAAAATCATGTTACTTTTGTTAGGCAATTGGCTCGAGATTTTAATATCAGTTATATGACCACATTAAAAGTAATAAATCCTTTCAATATGCGTTCAAATGAAATCTAGCTTCTTTAAGAGCTCAAAGAAGGCGATCCAAACTTTGAAATTTGCTTATCCCTCCCATTAAGAATACTTTATAACTATCGCCAAAGTTTATAGCAGGAGAGGAACGATGGGCCGAAAGAAACAATTTTGTTCCGTAACAATTCATATAGAGATGAGTTGTAATTGAAGTATTTTTTGATTTTAATAAAGGGTGTCTAACGGCAGATTTATGTTTTTAAATGCGATTATTTCAAAAAGTAGTAAACTTTGCGGGAATGGGATAGCGTCATTCGAATCACGAATTGTATGAATTTGTCAGTCACGTCGAGAGAGCATCGCGCGTTTGCTGATTGCGTGATTCTTACGTAATCCCTTGTCGATAATTTTATTCGAAGTTCAATATCCGACGATTGAGTAATGCATCCAGAGTGAGTTTAATTCATTGCTGGGTAGAGAGGTTCCACGCTACAGCTTCAGCTATGAATAGCCCATACCCGAGGCCTAGTCGATCTTTAAGGATCTCAACAAATATCGAATTGGTTGAAAGGAGTTTACCGGAAAATCCACGACTTTCGATTCAAAAAGAGCAGCTTCATTGAGGTTTTCAAGAGCAATGGTACATAAAATTTAGAAAAAATATTTTCAATCTCTTAAAATTCAGATTGTTTAAAAATTAAAAGAAAATGATTTCATTTTACGCAAACAGTTTTGTGAAATGATGTAAGGGAGATTTTGAACAGTTAATTCCATTTTTTGGAGTCATGAAGCTCATTTTCACTTAAACGGGCATGTAAATAAACAAAACGGGTATTACTGGTATCTAAGGATCCATAATCTACGACCCAAATATCAAAAATCTTTACATTGTTCCAGGGTAACTGTCTCGTGTGCTTTATTCACTAAGGAATTATTGGCCTTTTTTTTTAATGCTCCGGAGCCAGACAACTGATGTGAATAGTGACAATTATGGGAGGATGATTACCGATTTTTTTTTGCTGAATCTGCGAGTTCATCCATCGTTTTCATCACACGTTTGGTTTCAACAGAATGAAGCCACCTGACATACGGTCAATGACTGCTTCGGCAGCTTTCCCTTAAAAACTGATTGTTGATTTGGGGACATTCCGTAGTCACAGAGGGCGTCTAAATCGACTCTGATAGACTTTTTTATTGGGCTCCCTGAAAGGGAAAGTTTACGATAACAATCGGCGAACTGGTTCTTATATATGTATTTTTCTTTTAGGCAGAGAGAAGTGAAAATATATATACAAACTTTATTTCCTGCAAATACCACTTTGTCCCTCTGTACGCGTTTCGATCACCTCATGGAAACGCGTATGGAGAGAGGACCAGAGTGCACTGTTAATAATAACATTAAATTTAATACAAATTTAATATATATTCTACATTAAATTTAATGATTTTATACTTTAAATTGTGAATAACTTACATTTACTTTGAATCTAAAGCAAATTCATTGAAATATCAGTTCATTAAATTTGATTAAATAGTATCTTAAATTTCAATAAAGTAACTGAAAAGATATTTAAATTTTCTGTACTTTAAAATTAATTCACATGTACATTTACATTAAAAGAATTTACATTAATATTCATGGTACATTGCATGAGATTCCGGGAGATGGCGCAACTTGTATTGAACTTTTTATTTAGTATGATATAAGTTGCTTAAAGGACTCAATTTTCTTACGATGAGGTGTACATGGCTGGAAGTACGGACGGAAATCAATGAATTCGAAACCGGTCTACAGATGACGGTACACTACGCATGGGAAAAATTTCCACCTTTTCCTGGTAGCAGAATATTTTGACCTCATATCAATGGTGCATTAAATATATGAAAACATATCTTAAATTCAATGAACACTGGCTATATATTTAAAGTACATAGTCACTTTAAAAAGTAATGATCAAACTTCAAATTTAATGTGTGATTACAACAAATTTAATGGAATACATTAATTTAGATTAATGTAAAAATTATTAAATTTAATGTATTACATTAATTGAATTTCAAAAACGGTTTATGAAATTTGCTTCCAGCACATTTACCTTAAATTTAATGCATTTCGTTTTTACATTGTGGTATCGGCAGGAAATAAATTGGTTCGATAAATATTCCCTCATTTTCTGTGCCTGAAAGAAGAATACATACATCACAACTATTTAAATACGGCAGATAGATTTCATTATTTCTCATTGAAATTTTGATTTTTTTGAAAATCCGCGAACTGTTGCAGCTTTAAAAGAAAATATTCGCCAAGTGGTCCACAATATTCAACCGAGCTTATTGCCGAGTGTGGCGCCCAACACGAGGCTTAGTTTCAAATAATGTGTACAACTCGATGGAATGCGTTTGAACGATATTAACTTTAATAAATGAAATGCGTATTTGCGCTCTATTTAAAAGCATTTTTGTTAAAAATATATCTTGAGTAATTAGTTTTTTTTTTATTTTAAAAACACAAATCTGCCTATCAAGTGATGTAGCTCTATGTCTAGACATTAATTTGCGATAGTGTACGTTGAGGAGATATTTTGAGAAATTTCAACAGAGTCTGTTCTTACGTCGACATTTTTCATACTATTTCTGATTAGCCGTGTTGTGTATTCGATCCTTATACTAATGCTTAAGCTACCAGAAACACGTTTATGTTGATAAAATTGTAAAAATTGGGAAAACAGAAAAAATTGGCTGGTGGTGTCTTTGAGACCCTCTGAACTAAACAAAATTAAAAATATCAATATTAAAATAACAGTTTTTGAAACCCTATATAAAGATATAGAAACTATTGTACTCATCTAAGATAAAATGATCCCAGCTAAAACTTCTCGCAAATGTACGTATTTAAACGGGGTACTGATTTCCATCTAAAAATATTACAAAATTTAAAATTTTGGCAAAGTCATGTTTTCAGACAAAAAAAATTGGTTGAGGAGAGGTTGAATATAAATTCCAGTTTGATAAAAAATGTAGGCTGTTACATAAAAAAATATTCTTAATTCTGAAATATCCGATATAAGCTAAACTATTATTAAAGTGTACCCTATTAACATTCCTCCAATCAAATTTTTCATTGATTTAACGATATAGCCGCAATCGAATAGCGAAATATCGAATGAACATGAATATGATGTATTGTATAAGTATAGCGAAGCGAAAATGACTAACTAATGGTGAATTGTAGATCAAAATCCACTCAATCATTTTTAAGATTAGCCCAAACAAATAGACAGAAAACTCTCTCTAACTTATTCTAATAATATATTGTTTTTCAGTATGTTCTTATATAACATTAAAAACAAACACCTCTTCTTTGAATATATTCAAGGAGGTTAGTGTGGGATTCCCTTTTTTTGATAATATTTGACAAAATAGTTAATTAAAGAAAGTCGACCACATTTCATTAAAACGTAGGTTAATTAATTAGGCCATTTTACTTAACTAAAAATAACAAAGAAACACTTCAGTATGACAAATAAAAAAATAATGAGAGAAAAACATGGATGTTCTTAATAAGCTAAAGTTCAATTCAACCTGCCTCCTTAAACACATCCAACTTTAATGACAGTTATTTAAAAATATTTCATTTGTAAGTAATGCATGCGTATTTTTTATTAAATAATTTATGTTAATTTATTTTTGGAGGTCTTTATTCTTGACTTTTTATTATTTCGTGCTCGATTATGTCTCTGGCGAGGCTATTAACTTTTCTATGATATCCGACAGGGATCTGAAGAGGGTTGGACAAGGGTGAAAATATTCTCTTCAGATTAAACTCTAAATAAAAATATAGTTACTGATTTACAAAAGGTAAAACTTTTGTTACCAAAATTTATCAGTTCAAAACCAAATACTGTTTCATTTTGTTTTAGTTATTAAAATTAAAATTATCACCTAGTCTGAAAAACAACCGTACCATTTTACTGATTTGCCATATAACCACAATTAATAGAACACAAAGCGCGACCTTTGCGCTTTCCTTAACAACTATATTCATTAAAGCATGAATAATTAGAATGCAGGAACTGCTAATTGAACTAGTCTTCCTATCCCCTTTAGGCCGAACGCCCATGTATCAGAGACAAAACATAGACGCGAGAAATATGAGACACCGGAAATGAAATAAATATCTGATTGTAACGTGTCGGACTAATACGCGCGACCTAATTTAAAAGGCATGCGAGTCACTGAACAGATTTTTTTTTAAGTCTTTGTCGCGTCTGTGTTAGTATTTGTCTGATAAGTGGGTGCTCTCCTTAGAAAGTTGATCCAATGAAAGAATATCTATGTGTCATCAACTTGTGAACATATCAAAGACATCTTTAAGACATCTTCATCTTAATTCGTCTATAAATTAAAAAAAAATCAAATAGTCTTTGTCACATCGGTGTCTAGTCTTTGTCTGATAGGTGGGCGCTGGCCCTTATAAAGTTGATCCAGCAGAATAATATATATGTGTCATCAATCTATGAACATATCAAAGACAACTTTAAGAAGTCTTCATCTTAATTTATCTATAAATAAAAAAACGACTGAAAACGAAACACAATTCTTTTAATCTAAGCCACGCATCGCAAAATATCTGACATTATGGATAAAACGAGGTAGAAAGAGACAACAGAGACAAACCCGCCGCGTATGATTACCAACGTTCTGTTGGCTTCTCAGTCAAAACATTATTTTATTGCCAAGTGTCTTTCAAGTTTTATTTAAATTGTGTTTTTAAGAAATTTTGGGCACTTTAGTGAATTTAAAATAGAAGATTATTTTATTCAAAAGCTATTAATTATTTTTATAATTTGTTGCTGGTAAGCATGTGCTGTTTTTATTAAAAACCTATAACTAAATGCATAAACATTTCTAACATTTAAATCTTTCGCCAGTGTCTAAATACACGTACATAATTTTAAAATGTTTGCGCACTAGTTTAACTAATTGTAATAATCAGGAATGAAAATTTAGAATTAAGTAATGAGATTTGATTTATTTGTTTAGATAATGCGTAGTGAAACTCGTAAGAGGTAAGCACATTCTATCTATAACCAATTTGCTGCCACACATTAATTGTAGCTATTTTAATAATCTATAATTAAATTTCACAGTAATAAAGACACTCTGGAAGTCTGGTCGTTCATCTTCCTTCTTGCAGCTTTAGTTCCAAACAACTACGATTATTTAAGCTTACCAACCACAACTCAGAACTTCAGCACTCAGACAGTGTTGCTAATTAGCTGGACAGTTGTCATCTCTTGTTTACAGCTCCCATAGCAGTACGTCCGCACGTTAATTCGCGAGAAGGTTTTTTTTTAAATAAATTAAATAAAACAAGTTTCTCAAAACAATAGTCTTTTAACAAAAATAAATAGAAAAATACGAACTATTTACAATGAGAAACTTAAAACTAATAACAATTCGAAAAAAAACTAGCATAATTGCTCTTAATGGCCGTTCTGTTAACCAAAAATGTAAAACCCAATTTTGAAGAAACACGTAAAATAGCTTACTAAAATATTAAACAGGAAAAGAAATGAAACGCGAAAAACAGACATTTATATATTTTATTAAATCGTATGAAAATCGCGAAACGTTCGTCTAAAGCAACACACGATATTCCCTTAATTTCCCAAAATAAATCAAACAAGGAAAACCTTCTTTCCCGATGATTATATCCGTTACGTAATTTTTTCACGGCACTGGACGGCGGTCCTGCTTCTAACGAATTTCAAATTGTGACTGAAATTTACTGTTCCTTAAAAGAGTGTCTTCGAATCTTACACCCCCTCTCCCTCTTTTTAGTGACTTTTTCGGTCGTACGTTCTGTAACCGACAATATCATTCCCTTAAAGTTCGAAGGTTTTGATCGTTACGTGCTGAGGGCCTTAGCTATTCTATACCGGATGCTTGATTCTCGAATTGGCCTCTGAGCATCTTAATCTTAATTTTTATATAAACACAGTTAATAAAACTATTCTATTTCTTTCTATAACTAAAGGAATAAGATAATATAATGTCTGTGAAAAAACCGGAGTGCCCTTTTATTTATATTGCTGGTAATTAAATCATTCTTTCTTGCAATCAGGAACAGTCGATATATAAATTCCTTTCACAGGTCAAACGTTATATTATTGTATAATGAGTTTACTTGATTATTCTTTTGTTTCCTAATAATGGGAAAATCGTTCAATATTTTAATACATTTTAACGGTATTTCATATACCATATGTTAAAAAAGCTACCTTTATCACGTCGGTTTTATTTACATAACCAGGGTAGGATTATCTCGACAGATTTATAGGCAAATCTTAGAGAGGGTCTTATTACGTCTTCATAAATTGACTGAGTTTATGTATTTTTAAGAAAACATTAAACGACCAAGATATTAAAAGTTAAGCTCGATAACTGATTTATATTTTCTTTTAGACCTTCTTGAGTAATAATAAAAAAAAACATATACTACCCTATTCTCACGAGAAATCTATTCACAGAGTGATTATTTAATTAATTATTTTAACAGAATATAGTTCACATTGAACAATGTAAAATAATTAATATTTGTTCCATTACAAGCTGATGTTTAATTTATGTGAGTATTTCGAGTTAGAGAAGAAAAACCGTGGTCTATTGTCCGTTTGATTTGTTCAAGAGGTAGAAAAAATAATTTTATTTTTGGAAATAAATATTGTAAAATAGATATAGAGGGTAACTGTTATTCTTAAAATTTTAAGAAAATCCCTATTTGTTATCAGAAAAAGAAAAGAAAACAATCCAATTATTTCGTCTTCTAGAAAAAATAGACCTAGTTGAAAAGAAAAAAAACACATATCTTCCCTTAGGAACCAAAATACACTCTTCAATATGTACCACGAAAGTAAGAGTATAGTCTCTGTTATAGTATAAGCGAATCGGGAGGATAGTATCATTTTTCTATATTTAAAAATATTAATGTATTTTTAATTTTCAGAAAACATTTAATTCTAAAAAGCCTAATCAGAACTTACCGACAAAGAAATTATCTCTACGGGTAAAACATCTTTAAATAGAGTGCTAAAAGTCTTGAAATTCAAATACAAAAAATATGACAACAGAAGAGCATTAATTGAAGGATCAAGCATTGCATCTGCAACAGCTCGCTCTCTGCACACGCCATCTTTTACAGTCTGATATTACCCGTTTGAATGTATGGTTCCATGCAAATTGTGTGGATATAATAAAATGTATGGTCATGTCGTCTACTAAAAGGGACTAGTACTGCGTTACTATTATATTGGAGAGTCGGAGATAGTCCGTGTCATAAGAGTAAATGATCTCAGAAGTCAATTTGACAGTGAATTAAGGTTTGTCTCCCACGTTGACTGGATAGTTTCTAAAGCTTTCAGGATAATGACGTTTCCAGTGAAACAATGTTCTAAGTTGAGAGATATTGTTGTACTTAAGACATACTTTTCTCTAGTCGGGCATTGCTTCGAACATTACAGGACTGTTTAGGTTTCACTCTATAGAACACACGTAAGTAAAATTGAGCGAGTATAAATAAAGTTTGCCAATTATTTGTTCTTTTAACTTAATCATAGATCGTCGATCCCACCTTTTGAGTTTGATTTCTCCTAAAAAGCGTAGAAGCAAACTTAGTAATAGAATTGGCTGCCTAGAGTTGCTTAGTATGCTTAAGTTTAGAGTTCATCCTCGAACGACAAGACTCGATAAAGTATTTTCACTTAGTTAGAGCCGGACAGATTTGACACGAAATTATACCATAATGAGATTCCTAACTTTTCATAATAAACTTATTTTTCTAGACTTTAATTATAATTATATACTAATGGCATAAAATGGTACGTTAAATTGTTGTTTTCTTAAAGTACCAGACAATCTTTGGGATTTTAGTAATAACCTGTGAAATGTGTATTTTTTATTGTTAACTCTCGTCTGACGTGTTATTGCTTTACTACTGAGTCTTTAAAATTTTTATTACTTGCGTTTGTTTATTTTCATTTTATGTTCATTTGTATTTTCAGATGTATTTCTTGTTTACTGAACCTTTTCGGCATTTGTCTGTTATATTAACTTAATGACAAATAAGTTAATAAATTTATAATATGCTTTTTTTAAGGATTGTTATTTTATTCGCACCTTTTTGACTTTATTATTATTTATGACTCGAAAAATATATTTTTTAATGCATTCAAAAGAGCTTTAGCAGAATTTGTAAATAGCTTTTGATAGTTAGTTGTAAAGAAATCCTTATTTTAAGTGATTTTAGGTATATATATATATATATATATATATATATATATATATATATATATATATATATATATATATATATATCCGTACACGGAGTTGCATATAGTTGTACGTTTGCTGAATGCGATTTCAGCACTACAACGGCATAATGTGGATATATCCACTGCTTTTGCATCTCACACGGAGGAATCCGTGAAAGCCGTATAAACATATATACGCCATCCGGCGGGAGGTCAGCGAAGCCGCGTTCAGTATTTGCATGTTTCCTTCCGATTTGTCCTTTGCACAGCCAGGTGCATGTCGGTACCCTGATGAGTCTAGTAGAGACGAAACATGTACCTCTGCCGTATCACTGTGGCGGGGAGGGTAAGTTTTGACTTTCTTCTCGGTATGGTGGTACAGGTGGGCCATCATCTCGATGGTGGTGGTATGGAATGGATTGCGTTTTATCGCAATTTATTCAAACTGTGCAACCTCTAACACGAAAAGGATTTGATTGGAATGAGGTTTGCATTTACTGATCGCAATTTACTTCATATATATATATATATATATATATATATATATATATATATATATATATATATCACATTTATTGGTTATGAAAAAGTGTAATTTTATTACTAAGTACAATTCATCTTGTAAGAAAAAAGTTATCTTCAGATTCTCTTGCAGATCAAGTACAGAATTTGAACGATTTCATATCTTCAAATTTGACCACGTGAATATATTTTGGGTCACCTGAAATTATTTTTCAACAACTTACAAGTATTTTATTTCTTACCATTCGTAAATCTCTTTTCAAGCTCTAGACTAACTTACAACTTGATTGGTGCTATTATAAAACGGTAATGTAGAATGGGCCTTGTGCAAGATTGAGTTACAATTTCATTTGTCTGTTCTAACCATGGTACTGAAATAAGCTATTTTTGGGACTGGTTGTTTGCTCTTTATTTAAATAGCAGGTTTATTTTCTCAAAAATAATATTAATATTTCAAAATTTACTTTTAAATATAGTTTCTCTGTAATTTTTAACTTTACTAACTTCATGCCTTTATTTTTTAGGCTACCCTCTATGCCCTACATCAATGTCTTCTAACTCAGAAATATTTTTTCAGGAAGCAGAACTAATTATGACAATAAACATTTTTCTCTAAAATCGATTAAAAAAGAACTTCCCAAGACAATGTCGATAATTTCTTTATTACAAACAGATAAAAGCTAAAATATTTCCGTTATAAGTTACTTAATATAATTTAATTCTTCTCATACGACAATGAAAAATTTCAAACCTAAAAAAACTGAACATATGACACATGTCACATAAGATAAGAACAAACCACCGAAACGAAGGTCTTGTAAATTAATGCAGATCTACAATATCCAAAAATAGATTCGCTCCTATTTGTTTGTTTCGTGGTATTGTATTGGTCATGAATAAATGATGATTTCTATTTTGGTAAATTCGCATCCTAAAGATATGCTATGTTGCCGTGTCTGTCAATACAAGACCTATTTAGAAAATTTAGACCAAAAATATTTGGTGGTAGACAAAAAAAAGATTTAGAAAAATATATTGTCAAGCAAGCACACGCTTTAAAAAAATTGATCTGAATTTTGATTTATCGTCAAAAAATATCTTCTTCTTATAGTGCCATACACCTTACGTTGGTAATTATCTTAGGTCCAGATGTCTATCTTTAGCGGCATGACAAAGCATACCAGTGTTATTTATGTCTGCCCAGTGCTTTATATTTCGTAGTCACGACATTTGTTTGCTACCCACTCCTCTCCTGCCTTCGATCTTCTCTTGAATAATTCGTGGAAGGATTGAAATCTTTTTCCTCTCAGGATATGACCCAATTATCCGATTTTTCGAGCTTTGACCAAGTTGAACAGTTCCCTTTCAGTATTCGCTCTTTCCAAGACCTCTTCATTCCTTACCCCATCAATTCATGGTATGCGGAACATTCTTCGCAATGTCCACATTTTGAAAGCTTCCCGCTTATTAATAGAAGATGTTTTTAACGTCCATGTCTTCATGCCGTACAACAATATGAACCACACATAGCATTTAACCATTCTGTGGCGTAGATTAAAAGAGAGATTGCGGTTACATAGTAGTGGTTTCAATTTGAAAAAAAAGCTTGTCTTGCTTGTTCGACACGTCCATACATTTTTCCTACACTATTTATTTTATTTAATAGTGACTGCAATCAAAGCCTTCAAGTCTCTCTGCAAACATAATCTCCACATAGAGGTTGAACAACATAGAAAACCATATACACCCCTGTCGTAGTCCTATTGGTTGACTTGTTTAGCCACACTGTACTTTTTGGTTCCAATAGAGGTTCTGAATAAATCTTATATCATTTTCGGTACTGTTAGCATTGTGTAACATTTTTATCATTATGTTATTATTATTATTTTACGGTGTCAAACGCTTTTTCATAACCAATAAATGTGATATATATATATATATATATATATATATATATATATATATATATATATATATATATATATATATATTGATCATTGTAGTTTTGTACAAGCGTATTTAAGCAGAAAGCTGCTTCACGTGTACCCATTCCGGCCTTGAAACCAAATTGGGTCTAGCCCCCCGTTACCAACATGTCGATGGTATTATCTTCTAGCCGGTTTATGGCCTCTGCAGTAATGGCGTCTGGTCCAAAGACGCTATTTTAATCGAGTAGACCGTGGCGTTTCATAGTAAATTGGAGGTTCGATCAAGCGTGAAACCTGGCCTTGCATCTCGACGCAAAACTTGTCACTTTTATAAGAAAGTCGAAAAACTTATAAAGCGGTTTTTGGCGTACATGATTTCCACAGATTTTGACATCAGCTTTCCAATGATGCTATGCATTTTCCAAAATTTCTTGTGCATTTTTCTCAAAGGTGGTCACTTTTAATGCTTTTTTAGATATCTTCAATCGGAACCTTGTTATTCGCTCGCGAAGGCATTAATGCGATCATAATTGTTCTAATCGTTGAATTTCAGCTTAGAAATACTGATATGCTATTAATAAAATGTGTACAATATACTTACTACAGTAAGATATTATATTTTATTAATTATTCCACATTTTAAGCAGGGATTATAATTATTATGCAGAACAGACTGGATTACCATATATATATATATATATATATATATATATATATATATATATATATATATATGTATATATATATATATATATATATATATATATATATATATATATATATATATATACAAACAAAAAAAAATTTTAACAAAACGAAAAGAGGTGGAATTAGGACCCCTCTGAAATATAATACAACAAAAATTACATTTATTTCTAATTGTGAATGCCGCAACGAAATATCGTTTGGTGCGAAATGCAAAATAATCAAATAAAGTTACCATATGTTACAATTATATACAAGAAATTTAGTTTCCATCCAACTGCAAAAACCTTATACTATAAGGACAAACGTATTCTGTTCTAACAGAGTTAGAGAAAAAACACTAACTCAGATTGCAAAAATACCAAGAAATGGTGGAAGCCTTTTCCATAGTAGTGCACCGCCATCTATAGACCGGTTTCCAACTTGTTAATTTTCATCAGTACAGAATAGACCAGCGCACCTCAGCTTTGAAGAAATAAATCCTTTAAATAACTTATATTAGACAAAATAAGAAATCTAATACAAGCAGCGCCATCTCGCACTATTCCACGCAATATAAATATATAGTCTTCCAGAAGAAAACAAATTACCTAAAAAAATATAGGTTTACAAAAAAAAGTAGATGCCTATTTGACCAGACCGTTCTATTCTTATGTAATTAGACGCCCAGAATCCAAATATGAGGTCCGATAACCTCAATCACGTCAGGTTCAAGGTCATTTCAAGGTCGAAGGTAGTAAAATTCATTAAATAAATCTGAAGAAGTAGATATGTACGTTTTTGAGGTCGCTGAATCCCAATTCGTGGTTTATTTAATCCCCCAAGTTCAGCCAGAAGTCATTTCAGAATTATTTCAGGGTCAAATTGAGAAAAATCTACTAAATAGGATTTTGAATTACTATTTCATAATAACTAACTCCACCTGCATATCTGCTGTGTGCGTGGAGAACGAGGTTTTGGGGGCTTGAGTTTCGCCTCAAAAAGTTGATCCGCTTGCCTGTCTGCTATGTAACGGATATTGATCTAGCTGTGCGTGGATTCTCGTCATTTACAGATTTATTTAGTGAACTTTTTCAATTTTAACTTGAAATGACCTCAAGTTAACCTTGAGATATTAAACAAACCACGATTTCGGACTCAGCGTCCTCAAAAGTGTACCTATCTTCTTTTGCAGATCTATTTAGTAGATTTTTCTCAATTTAACCTTGAAATGATTTCTGGCTGACAACATTTTTTTTTCAGATTTATTTAGTGAATTTTTCTCAATTTGACCTTGTAATGACCCTAAAATGACTTCTAGTCGACCTCGGGGGATGAAACAAACCACAAATTCTGATTCAGTGACCTCAAAACGTACAGATCTACGTGTTCAGATTTATTTAGTTAATTTTACTCCATTTGACCTTGAAATGACCTTGAACCTGACGTGATGGAGGTTAGCGGACTTCAGATTTAGATTCAGGGCGTCTTTTCTTCAATAGTCGGTTTAATATTATCAGTTGCTGTGGATATCGATCGTTAGTAATTGTTTCACCAGGTTTTAGCACTTCGTAATACACAGCTCCTTTATCATCCCATCAGATATAGAGCAAAGCCTTTTTTCTATGTATATTATAGTATGTTGTGATCATTTTTCGCCATTCGGTTTGTCAAAATATATTCACTTTTTATCACCTATCACAGCTCGATGCAAAAACTTTTTTCTTTTCTGTCTGGCAAGAAAAATTTCACAAAAGGTTTTTCGACTTCAATATATCTTTCCTTCAATTCATAAGGACCCCATTTTCCTTCTTTCTGGATCTTGCCCAAGGCGTGTAGACATTCGAAAATAGTAAACTGGGAAATATAAAATGCTGCTGCTAATTGATTTAACATCTCAGTTAAGTCTTCATCTAATAATTTTTCCAAATTTTCATCTATCCAACTATCTCGGCTGAACGGGACACTTCTTGTCTTTTACATGAAAATCATCACTTTTAAACCATTTAAATCATCATTCACAAGTTTTTTTGGGTTAGAACATTCTCACCATAAGCTTCAACCAACAATCGATAACTGTCAGCAGTTACTCTCTTTAAATCAAGAAAGTTATTATACTTCCCCGCAAAACGTATTTTCCTGGTACAAATTTATGTATCTAAGGAAGGTTTATTAATGGGATATCCTTTGAATCCTTTCCTTGTCGAGATATTTATGGGTAACCTAGAAAACAAAATTCACTAAAATTATGTAAATAAAAATTGGCTTTACTGGTATCGGTATGTTGACGACATTTTTGCTTGTTTTGTGGATACTGACAGAAATTTCTAAACCTTTCTTATTTTAATTTATAATTTACCTTCAAAATTAGAATTTACCTTAGAAATAGAACAAAAAAAAACTCCATCAACTTTTCAGATTTAACAATAAATAAAATTAACAATAGACATGAATTTTCCATATGTCACAAATTTTTCCACACACATATTACAACACAATGCCTCCAATCACCCTCATACCCAAAAAATGTCAGCATATAATTGAATGAATGAATGAAAAAGGGGTGGTGATACTAGATCATCGATGTCTAGGCCTCCATTGTGCCCTTTACATCCCACCATATCAGCAGGTTATTCGAGGAGCTCCCCTCTATGATTCAATAAATTTGCTTCCCAGCAACGATTTTAATTCCCTTTTGCCAATAGCAACTGGAACAGGTAATATTGGTTGGGGTCCATACGGTTCGATCGCCGAACCCAACTTTGCCAGACGGTCTGCTTCCTCATTCCTGCGTATGCCCGAGTGACCCGGGACCCATACGAGTCTGACCGTGCAGCCTTTCCTTATCATACCATTTAGTACATCCTTGTACTCAGACACCAGTCGCGAAGCCACGACACTTGACTTCAGTGCCAATATCGCAGCCTTAGTGTCTGAGCATATATTTATTACTCTATTCCCGTCTATGTCCCTCTCACAGAGAAGGGCACACTGCAGAATAGCATAAATTTCCGCTGTGAAAATTGTCGTACATTGTCCGAGAGCGTAGTACTCTCTGACTCCTGAGGTCTTGCCGAATATTCCAGCTCCAGTTCTTTCATCTTGTCGAGATTCATCAGTATATTACCAGGATCCATTTTTCGGAAAATTTTATTCTCCCTCCCAATCCTCTCTACTTGACATAAGTATCTCCAGGGAGAGGTTGGGTTTTAAAAACGGCGTCATGTAGTCTGTCCGCATGGGGAGTGATGGACACCTCTCCACCACGCTTTCCCAGACACCTGAGTCACCGCCTGTTTCAATTCCAAGATGTCCCAGGCATCTGAGACGATAAACAGGCCTCGTTCTCTATGTATAAGTGAAGAGGAGGCAGGTTCACCAGGACTTCCAGAGCCCTGGTGGGAACAGTCCTTATCGCACTTAATATTCCCACACAAGCTATTCTCTGAACTTTATCAAGTCGAAGGATGTGTTTGCGCTTTGTTGTACTACATCAACATACAATAGTGGCGTACAATTTCAGCATATAATTCATTCTTTTATAGACTCGTTAATATTCGTATGTCACAAGAAAATTAAAATAAATAACTAAATATAATTGAACAAATTGCCATAAACAACAGATATCAGGCTAATAGGAATGAGACAAGTCGTCAATAAAAAAAAATAATACAGTAAAGTAATTAAATTAGCCAATCCAGCATAGAAGTCAAAACTAATATAGTTTATAAAACTCTTACTTATAACAGTAAACTTACGAAATAAGTAGCCAAACATTAAATCAAAAAAGGATTCAAGATTGCATACAAAACAAATTAATAAAAAATAGTAAAACCAAAATTAAAAAAGAAAATAAATGTGGAAGTTGCCCTAAAGTATACATAGGACAAACGGGTAGAAGTTTTATCAAAAAAAAAAAAAATGAGTTATTAAAAAAAAAACACCAATTCTAACGACCCTTTACATTTAAACAATGAACAATATACTAGTAATGATCATTTTGATATTTTACATTTGGAAATTAAATATATTAGAAAGTTTGGAAATCAACAAACTTAAAAAAACTAAACATCTTCTTAAATGACCAGTTGGACTTAAACGGTTCTCCATTATTAAATATGCAATTAAAATAACCTGAACTAAGAAAAATATTTATGGTTTTTCCATAATTTTATGAACTAGTAATTTTGAGTGACCTGATGTTAGGGTTTAACCTTGTATAAATTCTAAGAATATCACTGCTTTACATATAGAAAATTTTTTTTGGTAAATGTAAACCATCTGAAGAAGACACTGCGTGTTAAAATAATTGTTATGGTTAATGGAATTTAATGGAAATTGTATTATTTAAGAATTATAGAGTATGAATGTTTTGGTTTTCTCAGCTCCATTTTATTAGAAAATGTAATCCACCTTAACGAAAATATTAAAAGGGATATTACTGAACATCTTAAACAACTTCAATTAACTTTCAAGGACTGTTTTCCTAATAAACCTAATATTTGTAGCGAACAACTGGATACATAATCCTTTTTAAAGAGATATAATTTCGGATATTTCTTTAAATTTACTGAAAAAAGAAAAACTTGGTGGCTTATCCTCGGACAATTCCCTAAAACATGTTTTCAAAAATCATTCTTTAATTGACTTTTAGCTCAGTGTAAAAAATGAGTATCCTGTTTTGGCGAAAAAAGCCATTAGGCCATTTTGCCCTTTTGTACAACATATCTGTGTGAAAAAGGATTTTCAACATACAAATACAGATAAAACAGAAAAAAGGTTAAATGCAGAACCTGATTTAGGACTCAAACTTTCAAATAAATTTTGAATTTCTTTGTTCCACTAAACAGGCAAAAATATTCCATTGACGGTATTTTTCAAGTTACGTATTATGGCATTTATTTTGTATTAACTCTTTTTTGTAGGTTAAGCTATCACTTCGTTTTAATAATGTTTGTCTGTAATGTTTTACGAAAATATCTTAGTTTTTCGTTATGAATGTTTCAATATGGAAAATATATTTTAATAACCCAATTTTACTATTTTATTCACTGTTTCTAATAAAAACACGGGGGGTTCGCTAATTTATTCCGGTCTTTAGAAGGAGTTGGCAAGAACAAAAAGGTTAGGAACCGTTGTTCTAAATTATTGATTTCAGTGGTTTTTAATCATAACTAATTAAGTAATTGCTTAGTAGCAGATTATTAGACTTGTTTAAAATAAGCAATTTTATTAGCTGATAACAAAAAGCTTAATTAATTTCGTATAATGGGTAATTACTGCTATTATTAGCGCGTGCATGACGTAGATTTTCTCAAAAATGTTTGATTCTATCAAAATAAATCTCAAGTATCTCTTTTGTAGATAATTATAGTATTCAAATTCGGGTTTTAGTTTTGAAAACTGAGCCCTGTCACAATTTTGAGCCAACAAATTTAGTGGCGAGTCCTTTCCTGACTTCCTTGCTAATGTGCCAAGGTTGTTTACGGCCTGAATTCGCGAGTCTTTATGGGTTTTATAATACGCCAAAAATGCATTAAAATATGAAAGTCTGCTCAGAAACTATAGCCCAAAAAGTACATCACTGAGTACCCCTGTTGGGCGCCACATCTCCGTTGGGGGGGGGGGCATATTAAGAAAAAAATTATATGGAGTACTAGGGTTATTTCTACGCCTCCTGTACTTTGCCAATAAATTGACATATACTTACCAGACACCCTATATATGAAAATGAATCTATTAAAGGGGAAGTAATCAAATAAAACATAAATATGGTTTCACAAAAATATTTATTATTATAAGCTACACCATATCTATGCACTGGTAATATTACTTATTTACAATAATACTATGACTACTTTTGTCTAACATATTTTAAAGTAAAGAAATACATAAAAGTATTTCTTAATTTGACTAGATAAGAATTTGGTCCAGAAAAATGATTGCACTATAAAAAAAATCAACTATTTATTGATTCTACGAAAAAATTTAAAGTGAAGAGATTTAGAGGCATTCCAATTGTTTTTCTTTCGAAATTGTATTCTTATGTAAGAAAATTTTCAAAAATCAAGTTTTATACTAATTCTAAGCCCAATTTCTCAGAAAAATGGACAAATATTAATATTTTTTTTTGGAAATAACTTTTTTTTTTTTTCGTAAAATCATTTCAATTCCTATATAATTGATTTTCAAGAAAATACAAAAGAAGGGAAAAATTTAAGTTACAAAAATATTGAAAAGTATAAGGGGTCATTTTAGCGCCATCTATAGATAGAATTAAGAGCGTACCTACTACCTAATCTCTATAGTTATAGAGCAGAATATGGTGGCAACAATTATTCCATTAAATAGTATTTTTTTCACATAAATTTGTCCGTGCTTTATTTATATTATACATAGATTTTCTGTTATATAATATAGACCCTGAATATTATACTATTTTATTTTTACAAATTACTAAACGATATATTGAATGATAATTTTTAAAAAAATCACTAAATCTTATTTACATTTACGCTAGATGAACTGAAAAAATTAGTTTTTGCCTTACCTACTACACAAAAGAAAGGCAGTGAGATAAATTTGGGAAAGACAAAAAGGGAAATATGGACTTACTTAATACTACCCGTATGTTGCTTTAAGAAACAAAATATCTCACACATTTTAAAGCCATACAAAGAACCCCGCACAAAACCAATGGAATAGGTTTATAGGTCAAATCGGTGCAAATTTCGGGAGAGGATAATTTATTTGATGCTGAATAAAACTCTCATGGGTAGAACCCCAAGAAGTGAACAGTTTTTGTAATAAAGAGGAGTGCGAAGCTGAAAATTCTTCTGGAATGGAAAAGGTCGCTGGCGTCCTCTAAAAGTCTTTATAGAGGCAAGTAACCAATCGACATATCTCCAAAAAGCTAACCCAAATTATGCAGGATGAGTATTGTCCCAGCATGGTATATAAACCCCTCAAAGCGGGAATTCATCGGCAAAAATGTCCTTGAAATCAAGCTTATCATCCAAACCTAGAGGGTGGAGAACCGAATAGAGCGCTCGTGCTATGGGTTACCCAAAATCAACAAACATTGGCTTGACTAGAATTTGATGCCTATTGTGTGTATGTACTGACCGTTAAAGAACAATACGGTGAGTACGGCATAATCAGACCTGAATCAGACTTACATTAACCTATTTGTGTGTGTGTTATATACTCAAAATATATCACACAGACGCGTATATATATATATATATATATATATATATATATATATATATATATATATATATATACAGGGTGTCCAAGATAAGGATCCTAAGCATGGGGATCTCGGAAACAGTTGGAGATACGAGGTCGGTTAAATTAAAGAAAAGTTGCGCAATTTAGTGCTAAATTAAACGCAGTTAAAAAAATTTAAAAATTTCAAACACTTCCGGAGATTTCCGGAAAGAAACGAAATTTGGCAAAATCGTTTTTAATTTTTGCAGGCTTTATTTAAAGAGATTTCCGAAAATAAAAGGTAGATTCTCATTGCCACATTTATTTTTTATAATTTGGTCTAAACAAAATTTAAATCCGACGTTTCGTTTCTGAGATACCATCATGAACTTTCATTTTTTATATGGAACAAAAAAAAGTATCCCATGTATTTGATAGCATTTTTTATTACAAATTGAACGGTGTATCACACTTGCATATCAAGTGTGTAGTTCATTGGCTTTTATAAAACTGATATACCTTTCTCTCTCGCTCTCACGGAGCTCTTATGGAAAGTACTTGAACTACGTATTCCATATGCAAGGGTGATACACCGTTGAATTTGTAATAAAAAATGCTATCAAATACATGGAATACTTTTTTTTGTTCCATATAAAAAATGAAAGTTCATGATGGTATCTCAGAAATGAAACGTCGGATTTAAATTTTGTTTAGACCAAATTATAAAAAATAGAAAGTGGCAATGAGAATCTACCTTTTATTTTCTGATATCTCTTTAAATAAAGCCTGCAAAAATTAAAAACGATTTTGCCAAATTTCGTTTTTTTCCGGAAATCTCCGGAACTGTTTGAAATTTTTAAATTTTTTTAACTGCGTTTAATTTAGCACTAAATTGCGCAACTTTTCTCTAATTTAACCGACCTCGTATCTCCAACTGTTTCCGAGATCCCCATGCTTAGGATCCTTATCTTGGACACCCTGTATATATAGAGTGGGTTCAAAATATCCAGGAGGCGTTTGCTGCGCCCGTCCCCTGCCAAAGTTGGTAATTGGCACAACTGCGTTGTTTGAATAAGCATAGGGGAGCGTTTTCCGGTCGTACCTAATCTGAAAACGCTTAACATTATGATTTCAGTGAGACAAAACAGAGACAAGGACTTTACTTTATTAAGAGGTTTTTGGGGTCGTTCGATGTCGATTTTCAGAAATTCATGATAGCGGATCCAAAACTGAGACTGTGTACGAAAAACTATTAAACGTGAGTCACAGAGAGATATCAAAATGTAAAAAAATCAATCTGGAAGTTTGGTGGTGTATTCTAATAAATAACTGCTAGTACCTAACCTAAAAAAAATCGTTTTCACACAGGCATAAAACGGAATCAACGACGTTACATACTCTACAAAAGAGTATCTGGGGAAGCCGAGTTTAAATACGCTCTGTTTTCAGAAATTCTAGATGATAGCTTCAAAATCGCGGATATGCAGGTGAAAATTGTCAAATAATAAACAAAAGAAGTATCTAAGCCCCCAAAAACTAAACTTTTTATCCCTAAACCCTTGACGAATATTCATAACCCTTAATCCCGGAACCTTTGAGCCCTAAACCTTTGAACCTTAACTCAATAACCCTAAAACCTCTTAAACCATAAAACCTTTGATTTTTAAACCTTTTAGCTATGGGTCTAACTCGTACAGGCTTAGGTTCTATGAATTTAAAGTCTAAGATATAAAAGCCCAAAGTTTAAGGATTTCGGGGCTTATAGCAATAGCGTCTAAGTCTAAGGATACAAGGTTTCTACTCATAGGTCTACGGTTTAAAGAGCTATCAATATTAAAACCTTTAAACTTAACCCATTAAACTTAAAATCTTTACCTCTATGCGCTCAAATCCGAACCCCTAAACCCGTAAACCTTCGTCCATTAACCCTATACCTTAAATCCTACTTTAACCCTTTAACCTTAATCCGTGATCTTTAAGGCCTTAAACCCTAAACTTTTAAATCCTAAGCTGTTAAACCTCTAAACCTAATATTTTCGAACTCTTAAACCACAAACTTTAAAACCTAGAACTCTTGAATTTAACCCTAATCCTAAGATTAGACTTAAACTTTACAACCCTAAATTTTTAATTTGGGGATCAAGGGTTTACGGTTTAATTTTATAAGGTTCAATATATTAGACGTTTAGGGTTTAGAACTTTAAGTTAAAAGAATTTTGGATTCAAGTATTTATGGTTAAAGAGTTTAAAGTTTAAGGATTTAAGGTTATACATTTTAGGGTTATTGAGTTAATGTTTAAAGCTTTAGAGCTCAAGGGTCTCGGGGCCAAGGGTTGAAGATGAAGGGCTTAGGGGTTAAAGAGTTTAGTGTCTAAGTGCTCAGATACTCCTTGTGTTTATTATTTGATAATTTTCACTTGCATATCCAACATTTTGGAGCTGCCATCTAGAATTTTCGAAAACAGAACACACTGCATCAGCAACCTCAGAAAATCTTTTATAAAGTATATAGTGTACCTGTGGGAAAACGATTTTCGGTTAGGTTCTAGCAGCTATCTTCTAGATAACATCAGCAAACTTCTAGGTCCAGACAGATCGAGTTTTATTGCCATTTTAAAATATATCTGTTACTAACAGTTTTTACGTTCACAGCCTCAATTTTGGATCCGACATCTTGAATTTCCAAAAATGGACATCGAATTTGAATTTAGCGACTCTAAAAACCCCTCAGTACAGTATATAGAATCCTTACCTTTGTTTAATGGAACTGAAATCGCGAATTTTAGTGTTTTAAGGTTAGGTACGATCGGAGAAGCATCCCCTTCTTCTTCTTCAAGTGCCATCTCCGCGACGGAGGTTGGCAATCATCATAGCTATTCGTACTTTAGAGGCGGCTGCTCTGAACAGTTCGTTCGATGTACACCCATACCATTCTCTCAAATTACGCAGCCATGATATTCTCCTTCTTCCCACGTTTCTCTTTCCCTGTATTTTTCCCTGTATAATCAGCTGAAGCAGGGCGTATCTCTCCCCACGTGTAATGTGCCCAAGGTATTGCAGTTTTCTAACCTTAATTGTATTCAGGACTTCCATCTCTTTATTCATTCTTCTCATAACTTCGTTATTTGTGACGTGGTCTACCCATGATATTTTTAGGATTCCCTATGCTTATTCAAACAATGCGGTCATAAGTTTCGTGCCATTTACCAACTTTTGAAAGGGGGCGCGCGCAACAACAGCCTCCTGAAAATTTTTGATTCACCCTAATAATGGTGAAGAGGGCGAAGTCAGTGTGATTTCAGGTGTGGTTATGCCGTATTCGTCGTACTGTTCTTTAACGGCCAGCACAAATACACAGAAGGGATCAAATACTAGTCAGGCCTATGTTTGTTGATTTTGAGTAACGCATAACACGAATGCTCTGTTTGGTTCTCCACCCACTAGGTTTGGATGATAACCTTGATTTCAAGGGCATTTTTGAGGATGAAGTCCCGTTTGGAGGGGTTTATATGCCATGCTGGGACAATACTTATCGTGCACAATCTGGGTTAGCTTTTTGGAGATATGTGGATTAGTTTCTTGTCTCTATAAAGACTTTTAGAGCATTGAGTTGCCGCCAGCTACGGGAATTTTCAGTTATGTACCATCCTTTATTTGAAGAACTCTCCATTTTTCGGGGTTGTTGAGTTTTTGTTCCGCTTCAAATGGACCACGTTCTCCCGCAATTTGGAGCGATTTGGCCGATTAGCCTTTTCCATTGGTTTTGAGTGGGATCCTTTGCTAGTTTCATTTTGTTCATTGCTATGGTTACGTTAATGTAGATCTTATTCTAGATAACTTGTTTAGGCAAGTCTTTTAAACATATTATAAAACAGAAATATGTACAGTAGTTTTGTTTTACTTGCTTTAATTTGAAAAAAAAAACGATGCTGACGTACATTATTAGTGGATTTTTAAAAACTTATCGGCGATAAGTCCGGATTTTCAATGAAATAAAGTGTTTGTATGGGGTAAGACAAAAACATTACAAGATGTCAGCAAGGATTGTGTTAGGGTAAAATCAAAAAAGTACATGAAATGTAAAATTTTGAAACTATTAATGTATACTAACTTGCTGACCGCCGACACTACCTGAATTCATTTAAAACGTCCAAATTAAACATTAATTTTCTGATGATACATTTAGATTAGAAGATTTTTTTGATCTTACTATATTGTGCATTAATAGTCAGTAAACCTATATACAGGGTGATCAAATGAAATAACAAATTAAAGACCCTTTCCCATATTCGTTACTAACATTATTGACCACTCTGTAAGTTCATTACAATCTACAAAAGATGTGTCAGATGATCTAAAAATCTTAATTCCAGTGTACAATTTCTGTTTTCAACTTATTTCTAGAAGGGTAATATTGCTTGTACCCCAATAAATAGTATTTACAATAATTGAGCTCTCTGTGCGAATAATATACAATGAATTACCTATAATCAGTCCTGTCAAAAGTATATTGAGGGTGAGTTTTTTAGTGCACGATAATATTAACTTGAAATTTAACCGCGCTCTAATAAATTCTCCCTTACTGGTATATTGTAAACCCTAAGAATACTGTTGGAAAATGTGACGAAGTATGTGAAATCGATGATTTTTATATTTAAAGTTTTTTTAAACTAAAACAAAATTAACATTTACCGTCGGTTATGATATTTTTGTTAATAAATGCGTAAATTTGGTACTGCTGATTAATTAACAATAATTAATACTATCTGATGTTGTTTTATAATTCGACCTTTTAATTAAGTTCTAAACATTTTTTGCTCCTTTCTAATGGCGTAAAATTTTTTAAAGCAATAAAAAGGTATTCGCAACAACGCTACAATATCATTCCTTTAAAAAATACGCCTTAGGCGTGTTTTACGTAACAATCAGTTAAATTTTTTTCAACTATAAAATATTATTTTGGGTTCAAGAAATGTAAAATAAAATGGCGTTTCACTTTTTTTTTTATTTTTTAATTTAAATTACAGCTCTCCAGTTTCAATTCCCTAAAGCGCAATAAATATAAGAAACGACATATGTTATATATATATATATATATATATATATATATATATATATATATATATATATATATATACTGGATACGGTAGGTTTTTGTCTCTTAAGTAAAATTTACCCATAATCTCAATTTACTGTATTAAATGGTTAACTTATACGCATATTTTGAAAATATTTGGGATTCTACAGGGTGTGCCAAACGTATAATTTTGAAGCTTTATTAAGGTTTTCATATACGTTAACTTTATAATTTCTGAAATAATTGTATATAAGCAATTTTATTTCTTTTCATGGGTTGCAGTCAATATCTTTACAGGAATTGAGTTAAAATTAAAGCATTTGTATCTTTTCCCTAAGGTTTCAGTTTATTTTATTTAAACCATCCTAGGAGTAATTTTTTAGGTATAATATTTATATAAGCTTCTGCCTGCTTGTATTGATGTAGGCAAACTAAAATTAAAAATTAATAAGGGTCTTTTTTTATTAAAAAAGAGTTTGTAAACATAGGTAATTTTATGCCGTAACAAAGTGGTCATAAATATTTCCGAGATTATTCGTGTCTGTTTTAAAATTCATGGTATTGGATGTTTTTTTATATGAATTATTTATTTTATAGACCTCTTTCTGTAATTTCTTTCTTTGTATATTATCTCGAGATTATTAAAATCAGGGTTATGCAGATTTTCAATTTCATGTTTTGTTAGTGTTGTATTGTTTTTTGTTATGTTGTTGAATACTATATTTATGATTTTGAGTCCTATTTTTTAAATACTGTTTTGTTTGACCAATATAAACCTGATTACAATCTAGACCATTAATTTTGTAAATAACGTTTGTTTGTTCTTTCTTGGGAATATTTGGTTTTAATTTATTATAAAATCCTATTAAATTATTATATGATTTTTCCGCAATCAAGATATTATGTGGTTTTAAAATTTTATTGACTGGATGTGTAATTTCAGGTATATATGGTAGTGGCTCTACCATACTTTTTGCTCAGTCATGAGTTGTTTTGTTGTATATTGTTATTATAATGCTTTTGTATTCTATCCTTTATTATTGGTTCGAAAAATTTTTTGAGGTAGTTGTTATTTGCTAATGTGGTTTTTACTTTATTTAAATGCTGGAGGCTGAATTGTGAATGTGAAAACTTTATTGCTCTATTTGCCAAGGTTATAACGATATTTGTTTTGTATTTTTTAGGAGTATTAGAGTTATAATTTAAATATCTTCCAAACCAAACTTGTTTTATAAACCAATTTGTTTTTATATTGCAATTAAATCTAGAAAATTTATGAATTTATTATTTTCTTTTTCGCAAGTAAATCTGATCTTTTCGTGAAAATTATTGAAAATGTTTAGTGTTTTCAGTTTTGTCTTTAGGTATACAAAGTATACAATCATCCAGATATCTTCTAAAGAAGAAAGGTTTGCAATTTAATTGGTTAACTATATTTTCCTCTAAATATTCCATTACTAAATTTGCAAAAGTGGCGGAAATAGCAACGCAACTTCATAGATTTGAGAATACAATGTTTTTTCAAACTGAAAACATGTTTGTGCCAGACATAACTTAGTGGCATCTAAAAAATCTTTTTTTGTTAACGGTGATATATCTTTTATTTGTTTTCACTTATTTTAAATGCATTGTATTAATGAATACTACTACGTTGAAGGATACTAGTACGTGGTCTCAAGGAATTATTTTATTTTTTATATTTTTACAAAAATTCCAAGAATTTTGAGGCAGAACTCATTTTAACAAAGCAAACTACTTAAAATAATTGATAGATTGTAAGTGGGTGATCGTATATTACTGACATGTGAGTGGAGTGGAATGTTAGACTTATGGAGGTTTGGTAGACCATATATATGCGGCGTGTGATCATTGTGACACTTTAGCTTATTTTTTGTGTTTCAGAAACAGGAACCATTCGATCTTAAAAAAGTTCTTAATTCTGCGAGAAATATATTATGTTTTATCATCAAGGAAGACCAAGGCTACGTCAAAATTATGTCTACTAAACATCCTGCGTAATGATAGAGAAGATCGTCTTATAGAATTCTGTCAAGAGCATAATCTAGTAGTAACAAATACCTCCTTTAAGCTACCTAAACGTCGTCTCTATACATGGAAGTCACCAGCTGATAAGGAGAACAACATAGAAACCAGATTGATTACGTCTTGATGAAAAACAGATATCGAAACGCAGTACATTCAGTAAAGGCGTACCCAGGTGCGGATGTATTTTCGGACCACAATCCCCTTATCGCTAAATTCCAACTTAAATTAAAAAGGATACAAACAAATCATAACATCAAAAAACTAAATATATAAAAATTAAAATCAGAAGAAATGAAAGAAAAGCTGAAACAAGACATCCATACAAACTTAGAAAGAAGACAAGGCAAGCCTGGGTTAAACGATGACAACGTTGAACAGTGGCAGTTTTTCAAAACGTCAATTATGGAACCAAGCAAGAAAGTACTTACAACATCAAGATACAAGAAAGAAGATTGGATGTCAGATGATATTTTGGAGTTGATGGAGGAAAAAGGAAACACAAGACCAACAAGACCCGATATCAACAGTTGCAAATTCAAATAAGAAGAAAAATAAGAGCAGCAAAAGAAAAAGTACCTTTCTGGAAAATGCAAGGAAATAGAGAAGTTGCAAAACAAGTACGACAACTTCAACTTGCATAAAAAAGTCAAAGAACTAGCTGGAATAGAAAAGAGAAAAACCTCAAACGTATTGCTAGACAAAGAAGGAAACATTATTATGGAAACACAACAAAAATTATGCAGGTGGAAAGAATACATAGAGAAACTATTTGAAGATCAAAGACACGAAAATTCTTCTACAAACAGTCTGAGCGGTGACATAGGGCCTGAAATTACTCAAGCAGAGGTCATTTATGCATTAAGGTCGATACAAACTAATAAAGCTGTTGGTCCAGATGAAATGCCAGGTGAGTTGTTGAAGCTGATCAATGACGAAAATTTAGATTTATTGGTGAGATTATTTAATACAATTTACACGACAGGAACTATCTCCCGAGAAATGTTAACATCAACATTCATATGTTTACCAAAGAAAGCAAATTCAAAAGAATGCAGTGACTATCGAACAATCAGTCTCATGTCACATACTTTGAAAACCCTTTTAAAAATTGTACATGCTAGAATACATTCCAAATTGGAGCTGGATATTAGTGACACACAGTTTGGCTTCCGGAACGGGGTGGGTACAAGAGAAGCATTATTTGCTTTTAATGTGCTTAATCAAAGATGCTTAGATATCAATCAGGACCTCTATGTCTGCTTCATAGATTACAACAAAGCTTTTGATAGGGTCAAACATGACAAACTGATAGAGATTCTCAGAAGCAAAAATTTGGATGAAAGGGATTTAAAGTTGATATCAAATCTGTATTACAATCAGCGAGCGGCAGTAAGATTTGGACAGGAAATGTTCAGAGATGTGGAATTACAAAGGGGAGTCAGACAGGAGTGTATATTGTCACCTTTACTATTTAACGCTTATTCTGGAGAGGTCATATTAGAAAGTCTTGAATCTAAAACAGCAGGGATAAAAGTAAACCGTGTTTTAATCAACAATATTAGGTATGCAGATAATACCGTAATAATAGCTGGCAGTTTGAAAGACCTAGAAAAGATAATGAATAAAATATTGAAAGTTAGTGGAGAATATGGACTCTCTCTTCACACGAAAAAGACCAAGTTCATGATAATTAGTAAAAAAAAACAACAATAATAATGAAACCGTAATGGTAGGAGGCCAGCACATAGAAAGAGTTAAGAAGTACACTTACTTGGGAACCCTAATAACAGAAAATAATGACTATACCGTCAAAATAAAAACCAGAATCGAGAAAGCACGTGCTAACTTTATTAGAATGAAAAAGGTTATCTGCAGCAAAGATCTAACGTTAGCCCTGAAAATACGACTGACTAAATGTTACGTATATAGTGTTCTATATTATGGAATGGAAGCATGGACACTGAATCGAGAGGCAATGAGAAGACTTAACTCTTTTGAAATGTGGAATATAGAAGAATTCAGAGGATTTCGTGGGTGGATCGAGTTACGAACGCCGAAGTATTGAGAAGAATGGGGAAAGAAAAGGAAGTCGAGATAACAGTGAAACAGAGAAAACTGCAATATTTCGGACACATTATGCGAGGAGAAAAGTACAGCATCTTACGGTTCATAATCCAGGGCAAAATAAGTGGCAGAAGAGGCGTGGGACGACAACGAATTTCATGGCTAAAAAACCTAAAGGAATGGTTTGGATGCAGTTCAAAATAACTATTTAGAGCAACTGCCTCAAAAATTAAAATAGCTATTATGATTGCCAACCTCCGCAATGGAGAAGGCACTTGAAGAAGAAAATATCCTGTACCTGTTTCTAATAGTTTTTTTGAGATATTTTGATTTCTTTTGCCAAATTTTTCTTCTATTCGCGTAACAGCCAAATTATTCGTTAAATCAAAAAAAAAAAATATTTGTGTACAGCTTTCCGCTGTCCTCGTTTTCCGGCTGTAAAGTAAAATGTGCGTATAAATTAATCATATAATGCAGTTGATATAGTTTCTTGCTAAATTTTACCTAAAAAGCATAAATAAACAAACTTGATCCAACCATTGATTGTCCCTATAAGGACAATAAAATTTTTTAAGTTTGTTTTATGCTCTATTTTCATACCAAACTTTTCGCTCTAACTAGATATACACCACCAACGGCAAATGATAAAATAAAGACATTTTATGTCTAATTAGGCAAAATACCTCCAATTGGTAACTCATGAGGCATAAAATAAGAAGTACCGGCAAACTATTCGATTTTTTTCGGATAGCCCTTTTCATTTTCTCGATTTCACACTTCCGTGGTCAGCAAATGTCATTCGCTTGAGCTTATAAAAGTCTGTGTTGTGTATGGTGAGACTTCTTTGTTAGTCCGTGAGGCCGGATAGTAAACACAGGGCCCTGAAAATAAAAAATGGGGTAGGTCACACGCAGAAACCTTAATAATTTAATCTGTATAAATACAGGGTTATTCACCCTATGCGGCACAGAATTGCAGCCAAAATACGTGTCTAATATAGTTACTTTTTAAAATTATTTTAATATTACACAGGGTGTCCCAAAAGCTCTAAAAGTATCAAAGTTGTGTTTTTTTAAATGGAACCTCCTATATATTCTTGCATTTTTGGATTTCTGATCAAGATAAGTGCCTATTTTAATAAGGTTTATAATACCTAAACCTTAAGGGTTTGTAAATAATTTGAATTTTGACAAAATATAACCTAATTTTCATATTTCAAATACTTAAGAAGTAATTCAATTATGTATTCAAAATTTACAGTGAAGTGTGTGTGTATGTGTGTGTGTGTGTATGTGTGTGTGTGTGTGTATGTGTGTGTGTGTGTGTGTGTGTGTGTGTGTGTGTGTGAGAGAGAGAGAGAGAGAGAGAGAGAGAGAGAATTTTAATTAATGACGCATCGACAATGAGGTCATTTAGCATCACTTCTTTGATTTAGTTCATTGACTGGAAGATTAACCTGTTAAATCATGGATGCCTAATACGTGCTAAGTTTTATATTTTATCAAATAGATGTATTTCTATTAAGAAATCAATTACTTTGATTATGTTGACTGGATTAATGGACAAAGAATGATTAATGGACTCAGTAGGTATGTTATATCTATGAAGAGTCATAGAATATTCCGCACATTCTGTAAATATGTGCTTGATAGTCAGTGTTGTGTTACAGCGAGGACATTCTGGGGGATCATCTCCCTGCAGTAGCTACGAGTGAGTAAGCTTGGTATGTCCTATGAGGAGACGACAAATCCTTGATTGTTCCTTTCTATTTAAATCGAGATCAAAGAAAGTATTGTGAGTAGAGCTGAGAATTTCGCGTAATTGCTTCCCTCCAAAATATCCCATTCAGACTCTATGAGATTAGATATAAATCTATGAATGCCCGGGTGCAAATCTTTAATATGGACAGTAAAATTAAATATAGAGCCACTAGCATTTTTGTCGAGATGATCTGCTTCTTCATTGCCCTTGATGCCGATGTGACTAGGTATCAACATAAATTTGATGGTGTGTCCTAACCTATGACATTTGTAAAACAGGTATTAATTCTATCTACGGAAGGATGGTCCGACGAAAAGGATTCTATTTTTATAAGAGAATTTAGAGAAGCGATGCTATTAACCATCTGGCAATTGGGGATTTGTGAATGAATGCAATTGACCTTTCCATGGCAAACAACTCAGCAGAAAGAATGCTTGATGCATTGCTAAGCTTAAATGATTCTGAATGCGAAGAATGATGGAAAGCCGCACCAACCGACGTAAGGGATTTTGAACCATCTGTATATATAATTTTATAGTTATAAAATTCATTAGTAATAATATGATTGTAATCGTTTCTTAATATTATAGGATTAGCAGATTTTTTGTCATGGGATAGATTAATTCTATGTGAGGGTATTGTCCATGGTGGAAAGGTTGGATGAATTGTCAGGAATGGAGGGAATTGTAGGTTATGATCTATCAAGATATTATGTAATAACCTGTTCGGTAAATTTGGCATTGAGATGCTGGCAGGATAAAGTTGAATATTATGCAGATTGAAGAATTTATCGTGGAGAGGGTGTTCGGGCTTACTCCATAGTCTTGTGAAATAACGAAGAAGTAAGGTTAATCTTCTGTAGTGAAGAGGCGGAATTCTGCTGATGCAATTAAGGATTGGTATGGGACTTGTGCGAAATGCGCCTAATTCTAGTCTAATCGATGTATTCTGGATAGTATTCAACATATTTATATAAAATATTCGTGCAGTTATATATATATATATATATATATATATATATATATATATATATATATATATATATATATATATATATCTGGCTGCCATAATCCATTTTAGATCTGATAAGAGATTTGTATAGGGATAGCAATGAAAAAGAGTCTGTGCCCCATGTTGTTCCTGATAGGATTCTAAAAATGTGGAACGCTTTACGATTTTGCGTGTCATCCTTGCGAAGGGGCCATGCTCATCTTATCTGTATCGTTCCAATTTTAGTATATGTACCGCCGAGGCGAGTACTTACAGTGAAGTGTAACAATAAATCATATTTTATATCCCAATTATAATAAACTTGCTATATTATACATGGTGTCCAAAAATTAAAACTAATCAAATAAGAACTTTAAATGACTATAACTTGATTAATTTGAATAGAATGCTATACTTTTTAACTTACCAGAAAATGTACCTTTTAAATACCTATCGAATGGTGTAAATGTGTTCTATAACTAAGTATTCGCGTTTTCACAGAATACGTCAAATAATCGTTTTCTGCACCATTTAGTGTTTCTTGAATAGATGTTCTAATATATCTAAGTTGCCAATGGCATTTGGAAATGACAGGTAATTTACAACTATAAGAATAATAATCAGGAATATCTTTATAAATGTTCAGAAACTCGGAAGGCGATTTATAGTCGCCCAACAGGCTATAAGAGCAATAATGGCAATAACATATTGACGACAGCACAAAACAGAAGCAAAACATCTATAGTAGAGGTTCGAAATGTCGACCATCCATTTTCAAACACTTACATATTCTTTTTTCGAAATCACTGCTAACATTGGGCACTATTTGCGGGGTTACAGTTTGAAAAGCGTCTCTTATGCGTATTTTCATATCTTGTGGTGTTGTTGGGGGCGCATTGTAGACAATTCCTTTTATGTATCGCCATAAAAAGAAATCTGGTGAAGTTAAGTCCGGAGATCTCGGGGGCCAATTTTGAAATCCGTCTCTCCCTATCCTCTTGTTTCGAAAGTTGACATTTATAAATTGCCGAATCTCGCAATGATAATGAGGCGGAGCTCCATTCAGTTGAAGTCACATAGTTGTTTTAATATTTAAAATAATAACACTAGAAGTTGATGTAAAAAAAAATCGTGAAATATCAAACCATTTAAAGGTCCCTCAAAAAAGTACGGTCCAATTAAGTATGAACCCAGTATTCGTCCCCACACATTGAGCAACCACCTATTCTGGTTTCTCATAACTTTGTAGATTTGAATGAGAATGGTAACGGAAGTTGTGTCTATTTACGAAACCATTTTTATGCAAAGTACATTCATCACTAAACAACACATTATTAAAAAAATGTTCATTTTCTGCCACTTTATCTAACACCCACAAGCCGAATTCAGTTAGGTTGTCAAAATCATTTCGGTGAAGCCCTTGACAAATCTGGACTTTATAAGGATGAAATCTGTATTTGTTAAGAATCCTTGAAACACTTGCTTGGCTAATGTTAGTATTTTCGGATATATGATCCTGACTAATATTGGAATTTTCGATCACTGAACCAAGTACAGTAAAAACATTTTCTTCATCCTCAGTGACAGGTTTGCTTAAAACAGGTTTTTTATAACTGACACTTCCACTTTTCCGAAACTGGTTTAATAGTCTCAAAAAAACGGTTGGTTTAGGATGGTTTCTTTCAGGAAACCTTTGAGCTAGACTCGAAAAGCCAACACACAATTTTGATGACATTCTCCAAAGATAAAAATCATACCAGTATGCTCTTCCTTTGGATAAATCTTCATTTTGACAAAGCAATAACACAACAATAATTCAATTTAATAAATGAATTTTCATAGTTAACAAAAAATATTATTATTTGGCGTATTCTGTAAAAACGTGAAGACTTAGTTATAGAACATATACCAATTGATAAGTATTTAAAAAGTACATTTTCTGGTAAGTTAAGAACTATAACGTTCTATTTAAATTAATGAAGTTATAGCCTCTTAAAGTTCTTATTTGATTATTTTTAATTTTTGGACATCCTGTATAATATAGCAAGTTTATTATAACTGGGACATAAAATATGATTACACTGTTACACTTCACTGTAAATTTCGAGTACCTAACTGAAATACTTCTTAAGTATTTGAAACATGAAAATTAGGTTAGATTTTGTCAAAATTCAAATTATTTAAAAACCCTTAAGGTTTATGTACTATAAACCTTATTAAAATAGGTACTTATTTTGATCGGAAAATCCAAAAATGCAATAATATATAGGGATTTACATTTAAAAAAAAACACAACTTTGATACTTTCAGAGCTTTTGGGATACCCTGTATAATATGAAAATAATTTTAAAAAGTAACTATATTAGACCCCCATATATCTCAAAAGTAAAACTTATTGAAAGTCACGTATTTTGGCCGCAATATTCCATGCCGTATAGAGTGAATAATCCTGTATAACTAAAATTTGGCAGTACCTTTGTCAAAAATAAGTTCACCAAATCTTCAAAGGACCAAAATATCAATTAACAGCAGACAACTCTAAAAGCTGGGAAGTATTTTTCATTCATATAATTTATATCTAGAAGTTGGTAAGAACAACAGGACAAAAGGCAAACCCTAGATATAACTTTTTAAAATACATGGAATGTTCTCTACCAACCTTCAAAAACAAAATATATCAGGGTCGGACTTTAAAATTTATTGCTTTTAACGCCAGAAGTAAGTAGATAATCTTTATGTAAAGTGTTTTTTACTTGTAACAATTCTATTGTTAAATTCGCTACAGTTTTTTCTGTATAATATGTTATTAATTGCTACCATTTTTTTAATTTAAATTAGTCTCAGTATATAAAGGGTGTTTTTTTTTTTATAGAGGTATAGAACTTTAAGTTGGCAACACTTTTTTAACTGGCGGCCATTTTGTCAGCTGTCAAGTGATTTATGTTTAGTTTGGTTTAGCATTTCAACATGAATAGACTGACGCCTGAACAACGCTTCCAAATTGTGCAAATTTATTTTGAAAATCATGGTTCTGTTCGAAATACATATCGCTCACTACATCCATTTTACGGTCAACATAATCGTCCATCAGAGCAATTAATTCGATTAACTATGGAATGTTTTCGCACCACGTTTACTCTAAATGATAATACGCATCCACAGAGACGTCGTACAGTGGGTACAGAAGAAGTCATTGCTGCTGTAGAGCGTAGCGTAGAGGAAGACCCGAATCAGTCTATCCGCCATCGTGCACAGGAATTGGATATGTGTCCATTCACTTTATGGAAGATCTTGCGGAAAGATCTTGGTTTGCGTGCTTATAAAATCCAACTCGTGCAAGAATTGAAGCCACACGATCACCTAGCAAGGCGTAGATTCGGTGAATGGGCCCAAAACAAGATTGCTGTTGATCCCGATTTTCATAAGCGAATTTTGTTTAGCGATGAAGCTCACTTTTGTTTGAATGGATACGTCACTAAACAAAACTGCCGTATTTGGAGTGATGATAATCCTCAAGTGTATGTTGAGACACCGTTACATCCAGAAAAACTGACTGTTTGGTGTGCTTTATGGGCTGGTGGAATCATTGGTCCGTACTTCTTTAAAAACGATGCTGGTTAGAACGTTACAGTCAATGGTGGCCGCTATAGAGCCATGATTACTGACTTTTTCGTTCATCAATTGAACAACCATGATGTGCAGGAGCTGTGGTTTCAACAAGACGGCGCAACATGTCACACAGCTCGTGCCACAATTGATTTATTGAAGGAAACGTTTGGTAACCGCATAGTTTCACGTTTCGGACCCGTGAATTGGCCTCCAAGATCGTGCGACTTAACGCCGCTAGACTATTTTCTGTGGGGATATGTGAAGTCGCTAGTCTACGCCGATAAGCCCGAAACGATTGATCACTTAGAGGACCACATTCGCCGCGTTATTGCCGATATACGGCCACAAATGTTAGAAAAAGTGATCGAAAATTGGACCTCCAGGTTAGACTACGTCCGAGCCAGCCGTGGCGGTCATATACCAGAAGTCATATTTAAATTATAATGCCAGAAGGTTATCTTTCGAATACAGTAAATTTCATGTCAATTTAAAAAATTCATCTTTGTTTTATTCCATTTAAATGTTCTATACCTCTATAAACAACACCATTTATAAATGAAAATTATAAAAAAAATGTGTTTCCTGGACATAAAGAGCAAAGAAACCTGCCTCCGTCGAGTACTCATACATTTGCAACCGCATAAATTCTAGATAAGCATCAAAATGTACTTTGTGAAAAAATGTTATTATTTTACTTTTTTACTTCATTTAGGGTAATTAATATTTATAGTATTTAATTTTTCGTTACGCTACAAAAGATAATATATTCCAGAATATAAATAGAAGGGCCTTTGGATAAAAAGAAGAGCGTAAAAATAATTGGGTGGTTTGATGTTAAATAAATCGAATTTACAATTTTAAGTTACTATTTTTTTTTCTCTGTAACGGTAAATTACAATATAATCAGAGAGCACAGTAGGTTTTCGAAATTCATAAAGAGACATGGATTCAGCAAAACTTTTGTATGTATTTTGACCCCCTGATTATGAATATCGAAAGCGGATTTCCGGAAAACGGTCAGGTAATTGTTATAAACAAAAAAATTGAAAAAGGTGATCAAAAAAGAATGATGGAAAAAATTGAAAGAAAACCAATAAATGAAGAGGAAGATATAAATCATAGCTGGGAAAAAATTAAGGGAAACATAGAAGAAGCTTCAAATGAGTCATTGGGCACACATACAATCACAATCAACAACAAAAATCCTAATAAAACTCCATGGTTCCGTAAGGAAGTTAAAAATAAGTGTAATGAAAAAAGAAAAGCATATTTAGCATATAGAACGTCAAAAACGCCGGAAGCATATAATAGGTACAAACTAATTTGTAACGAAACTAATCTACTAGTCAGGCAACTAAAAAGTGAACATTGGGAGCAGTTCTCTAAAAGAATAGAAGGAGACTTCTATAGTGTATAAAAACAAATATGGCGACTGATAAGACAACAGCGCAAAGAAATATCTGAACTCTCCGAAACAAACAAAATATCAGAGGAGAAATGGATAGACTACCTAACAAAATTATTTGAGGGAGATGCTAACATTGGAAAAAACAACATACCAGCAATAAGAAATAATGTAGAAGTCACCATTCAAGAAGTAGAGAAAGCTATAAAATCCTTAAAAAATAAAAAGTCTCCCGGACAAGACGGAATTCATAACGAATTGTTGAAATACGGAGGACAGCGACTAACACAGGAACTCACAAGCTTCATTCGAAAAATCCTGACACAATGCAAAGTACCAGATAGGTGGAGAACCAGCACAATAATGCTTATGTTTAAGAAAGGTGACAACCAAGAACCAGGGAACTACAGGGATATTAATCTACTGGACACAACTCTGAAACTCGTTACGAAAGTAATTAAAAATAAGATTAATTCGGTTACAACACTGGAAGACGAACAGCAGGGATTTAGATCAGGAAGGTCTTGCGTGGATGCAGTATTTATTCTATGACAGATAGTCGAAAAATCTCTGGAATACAATAAACCAACATTTTTATGCTTTATAGATCTAACAAAAGCATTCGATCGCATAAAGCTAGATGACGTAATCCACCTGTTATATAAGAGAAATATTCCTATCAATGTAATTCAGACCATCGAAAACATATACGCAAACAATAACGTTCAGATTCGCACTAACGGTAAATTATCTACACCCATACCAGTCAACAGCGGTATTAGACAGGGAGACTCGCTTAGTACTTTGTTGTTTAACATGATAATGGACTAAACAATAAAGGAGGTGCGACTTGGTAGAGGATATAAAATGGGTGATACAGAAATAAAAATTCTCTGGTACGCTGATGACGCTTTGATATGTGCCAAAAATGAAGACGACCTCCAGAGATTGTTAAATATCTTTAATCTTACGGGAAGAAAATATAATATGATTATCTCAGCCGAAAAAACTAAATGTATAACAACCTCAAAAGAACCCCTCCGATGCAAATTAGAACTAGACGGTCGAATAATACAACAAGAAATGAGTTTCAAATATCTAGGAATCGACATAACTAGTTATGGCAACATCGAAGATGAAGTAAGAGGGCAGGTGGCCAAAGCAAACAAAGTGGTGGGTTGCCTCAACGACGTGATCTGGCGAAACAAACACTTACAACAAGAAACAAAGGTTCGGATCTACAAAACCACAATTAGACCTATTATGACATACACCTCAGAAACACGGCCAGAGACGACAAAAATAAAACAACTATTGGAGACTACAGAAATGAGAATACTTCGACGAATAACAGGAAAAACGCTACTAGACAGAGAAAAAGCGATAACTTCAGGCAATCATGCAACACAGACTGCATTAATGAGTGGGTCCTACAACGTAAGACACAATGCAACAAACACATAAGCCGAATGACAGAGGATAGACTGGTAAGGATCGCACGAGATAAATCGCCTAGTGGTACACGCAGTAGAGGTCGACCGCGGAAAAGGTGGAGAGATAATTTAAGTCCAGAATGAGGAAAATCGAAGAAGGAACAGGTCAGGGACCTATTATAGAAGGTAGAAGAAGAAGAAGAAGAAAAAAATTATTAAAAAATAAAAAAATGTAAACACATTTTTTTGTGTTTGTGTCATTACACCAAAAATAACACTAGTTTACAGTCAATTTGCTACTATAATGTAAATGGCAGTCTCTGCTTAATTTTTGGACTCTAAATGCGAAAATGATGGTAAAAACTTCGTAACACGTAAGATTTTTGAGTTATGATTTTTTTCAGCAAAAATGAACGAGTATTTTAATCACATTATTTTAAAAAATAATTTGTAATATAACGGAGCGTAACGTTGCCAAGTTGAGTTTTTCATAAGTTAGAGAAATTGTATACAATGTGGCAAGACCATGTGGAGGTGTTTAAGGATGACAACAGTAGGGCTTAAAATAACGGAAGTACCCATTTAAATCCATATAATTCCAATTTCCACTCTGTCCCATGGCCGAATCTACTTACAGATGACCCCTGTATACGAGAAGCACACTGTCGTTTTTCGGAATTCCGATACCCGATGTTTCTAGAAAATACCAGAAGTATGGAACGGCTATAAAAACAGCTCATTGGCAGTCGAATTATTGGTTTAGCAGGAGTAGTAATCAGTATTAAAGAGAGAAGTGAAGTGCGCGAACAAGCCAATAGTAAGAACCTTATCTTAGTGTTGAATCAACGTATTATCTTTGTGTTAAGTCAACATAATATCACATCTGTGAACCGACGTACGCCGCAGTACAAACATATCTGAAATACAGAAACGTGGCTGTGTTAACTCCACGGATAGTTTTTGTGTGGTTAGTTTACCCCAAAATCGCTGAAAAGAACACTCAACAAAGTGACCAAAGTAGCTTATCATAAGTATTTTGGATGTCTTGTTGGCGATCAAGATCGGGACTGGACTCCGCACATATGTTGCCAAACCTGTGCAACCAATCTAAGTAACTGGTTAAATGGCAAACGCACTTCTAGCCTTTTGCAGTTCCAATGATTTAGCGAAAAATAACAAATCATTTTAACGACTGTTACTTTTGTATGACAAAAGTGTCTAATTTTTCAAGAAATAGCAAATATAATATTGAATATTCGGATATTCTCTCAGCAATAAATCCGGTTCTTCATGGAGAAGATTTGCTAGTTCCAGTGCCACCCGCAAAATGGGAGGAAGATTTAGAAATGTATTACGATAAGGCAGAACCCGATAATGTATCAGAAAAGGACAATTCTTATTTTCCCGAAAGGGAAGGAAAACACCCCATTTAATCGAACAACCTGAAATAAATGATCTAGTTCGCGACCTTCACTTGTCCAAAGAGCATGCTGAAGCATTAGGGTCTAGATTACAATAATGGAATTTAATAGCTAGTGGAACAAAGTTACAATATTTAGGATCCGTAACCAGAAGCTATCCTCTTTTTTACTCTGCAGGATAAAATGTGTGTTTGTGTTAATCCAAATAGTGTTATGGAAAACTTAAGATTTGTACATAATCCGGACGAATGGCGCTTATTTATAGATTTTTCTAAAACAAGTTTAAAAGCAATTCTGTTCCATAATGGTAACAAAAGACATTCTTTTCCTCCAACACATACAGATGACATGAAGGAAACATACGAAAATATGTCACTTATTCTAAATGCAATAAGTCAAACAGTAGAGCAGCACGGAGCCATTACCAAGTAAAAAAATGTTTTCCGAGAGATCAATATATTCCAGATCAAGCTGACATAAAGAAAATAGCTCTGGTTGGTCTCAAAAAAGTACTTTTACCTCCCTTACATATTAAACTGACCACGTATGTTACAAGAACTATCCACGGTGTTAACCCAGCCCCGTTTCTGTACTTTGGCCCCTCAGGGGGTTGTGAGAGTGGTCTTGTCCCGCTTTCACAATTACGGGGCTTGACGTCCCCGGAGACCCAGTCATGTTTGTGTATGTCCTGTGGTGTCCTATATGTAAACCGTTCTCGGAGGGTCGGTGGTTGTTGAGGAAGTGCTCTCCGAGGATGGTGGCTTGCCTTAGCCGTTTGGCCAAGTGGAAGGGCACCACAATAACCCCCCCCCCCAAGTTAGGGTGTCTTCGGACAAACCAGGGCTATATGGTTTGAGGGGAGCCAAACCTCTATTGTTCGAAAACTCCAAGAACCGGGCGCCTCTTGGTTTCAGTAATGCCATCCCACAGCATGCGGGGCACTGCTGTGGGTGACCGTTTATTTCCTCCGTGACTCGTGGGAACAAGATGAACCCAGAAAAAAAAAACAAAGGGGTTGATGCGCCCCTAACAGCATCAATCAAAAACGGTGGCTCTTTCAAGGAAGTGTCGCCCTCGTTGCAAGGCTTTTTCGGAACACTAAAAAATACATCCAAACTTAGCAATGAAAATTTATTAATTGAAGTCAGCAATCAAAATCAATCTAACATTGCTCTTACGCTAGATAAGCTCCACACCTATGAGGTACAAGTTTCGCCTCATAGTGCCCTTTGGACATTTTTGTACTGTCGCGTACGTCGGTTCAGAGATATGATACTACGTTTACAAACGTCAAATAACTTCATTCAACACAAAAATAACATTAAAACAGGGCTCTTACTATTGGCTTTTTCGCGCACTTCGCTTCTCTATCTAATACTGACCACTACTTGTGCTAAACCAGTACTGATGATACGATTGCCAGTTAGCTAGATTTGTAGTCGTTCCGTACTTCTGGTATTTTCTAGAAACATTGGGTATTGGAAGTTCGAAAAGCGATGGCCTACTTCTCGTATACAGGGGCCATCTATAAGTAGGTTCCGCTACAGGGCAAAGTGAAATTTGGAATTATATGTGTTTAAATGAGTACTTCCGTTATTTTAAACCCTTGGGAGTTGAGACTTTGTAGTTGACTTGTAATGACTAGACACTCCCACCGAGTGTTGCCAGATTGTGCATAGTTTCCCTAACTTCGGTATATTACAAATTACTTTTTAAAATAATATGATTAAAAAATTCATTCATTTTTGCTGAAAAATCTTAACTCAAAAATCTTTGAATCAATCAAAGATTTAACGATTTTTAACCCAAAAATTGTGTATCGGGCAAAAAATTACAAGAGATATTGTTTGCTTAGAATCGACCGAGGCATACAACAATATTTTCTTTTACAAAAAAAAAACATTTTTTTTTGTTTATAACAAATTTTGGTGAAGCCAAGTCACTGAGCTCCCGGACTAATACCAGTTTAGAATAATATACAGAGTGTAAAAGAAGAGTATAAAGATTTTTTCAATGAAATGAAAAAATTTTGTTCTTTGAAAAAATAATTTATGCGGGCATACTACCTTAACTCTCGCTCCTCATTTTACTCATGCATCTTCAAAACTGACTTTTTCATACCCATTAAAGAAACCGTTTACTTACTTTGATAAATAGACTTTATCTCAATCTTTTTCAGTTCGATAATGTAACAAAAAAATATAGTAACTATTTACTAACCAGGGCTAGGTGGTTTTCCAAATTTTCTTCCTTCGTTGACAGAACCATTCATCCTACTGCTTCTACTGCCGCCATTTCTGCTGAGGCTTGTACCCTGCCGGTGTAGTCTGAAACAAATACATATACACATTAAAGCAACAAAACTCCATTAAGGAAATTCGCTGTCAATATCACTGCTCAAGTTCTGGTTCTCTCGTTTATTACAATTCGATACTTTTGCTACATTTATTTTATTACTAATGATATGTCTTACAAATTAAGAGTGTTTTTTGGAGTCCATTGAAAATATACTTGTTAAAACAAGCCAAGTGTCGTGATTGGTCATAAAAATTAATGAGATCTCATGTGGAGCAAGGTCTATTGAATAATAATATTAAATAAATCGAAAGCTAAAAAATTTACGTTCTTCGTGAGTGTTACTCTATTTGCTCCTTCTCTAATTAAGCCACCGTTTGAACTGATATTATAGAAAGTATTTGAAGGACAAACACACAAATTATTGATTTTACTCAAATGTCTGTAAACTTTACTGGCTCAAAGTTATAGGCATAGTCTGTTCTTGAAGTTCTTGATAGACTCTGAGCAACTGGTCAATAAACTTTTTGTTTTCCTATCCACGAAACATCCTTTCTTTTGTTCTATACACGATAAAAAGGTTACTTTACTTTAGGGATGAGACACTGAACCTACACCATCGATAATGAACACCAATATTACGGTTAACACCACTTCAAGTTATACATGGTTTTAAAATATCAACTGAGTAATATTGTTGGACAAAAATCTTTATTTATTAAAATAATTAAGAAACGCATGGTCAAATAGAATTACAGTAAATAAAATTAGTTTATTATTTATAATATTTGAAAGGAAAACAGTAGCTCAAAGCTCATTAGAACGTAAAAATAGTGTGTACTAGTGATTTAGATTGTATGACTTACGTAGAAGTAAAATCCGACCGAAGCTTCGGCTTCGGCCACCTTCGGCCAAAAAAGCACCTTCGGTTGCTTTGCTCAAAGTAGGCGCAGTTTGGCCAAAGCCGAAGTTTTTTATTCAGCGCAGCGTGCCGGCAAATCGCGAGCGACACAAAATAACTTTGTGAGCACACATATCCATTTGTATAGATCACAGTGTTTCTTGATTATTGCTGTATAAGAGAAAGTGACGGAAAAAAATTGTGAATGTGACATTGTAACGTCAGTATACCTATTCGTACGTTTTTATTTAAGTAATTAATTAATTATATATATATATATATATATATATATATATATATATATATATATATATATATCTGTGGAGAAAACCAAAGCAATGGTAATAGCAAAAGAACCGGTAAGGTGCAAACTAATGGTTGATGACAAACATATCGAACAGGTTGGGAAGTTTAAATACCTTGGAGCACATATAACAAGTAACAGGACAGTAACGGAAGAAGTACGCACACAAACCAACAAAGCGGCCATGATATCAGGCCAACTAAGAGACATAATCTGGAACAATAAATATATTACGGTTGAGAGCAAAGCAAGAATTTACAAGGTCTGTGTAAGACCGATACTGACCTACGGCGCAGAAACAAGAAATGAAACAACAAAGACAAAACAAATTATGAGAACCACAAAAATGAAAACGCTGAGAATGATCACGGGAACAAGTTTAAGAGATAGAATAAGAAACGCAAAAATACGCGAGGACAGCGGAGTGGGAGATTTTGTAAACTGGGTTCGAAACCGTCGTAGGCAGTGGAAAGATCATGTGGAACGAATGGACGATGACAGACTAGCAAAAACCGCGATGAGAGAGAAACCAAACACCAAACGGCCGCCTGGACGGCCCCCTAAAAGATGGAGAGACAGCTGGATTTCAATCTCAAACGAGGATCGATGAGGCATTGTGTAGATAACAGAACTTGGTTTCACCTAGAAGAAGAAGAAGAAGAATTAATTATATATTAGGTGTACTCAATGAAGTATCGGCGACTGCTTAAAAAATAGGATTTTTAAATGGCTTAAGTAAAACCAAAAAGATGCTTGGAAAGTGCTATTATCTTTTATCTTTTTTATGTATGGAGATAAATTAAAAAATTGCAAAATTAAGATCACTAGGTATCCAACGATTATAAAAATATTTAATAATAAGCTTCATTGATCAGTCCCACATTTGTGGATTAAAATAATGTAACAAAATACATATTTTTCATTTATTCCAGGTATTTAATATCACAAAATATCATCTGTGGGACCAAGTCCCATTTGACTAAGCAGCTTGCAAAATATGCAGTAAATCGTTGTCCATCGGCAGTTCTCTGCCAAAAAAGCAGACAATAACAAAGAACCCAAGGTTTTAAGAGGAAGGTAAACAATCTACTCTATCAGATATCATTGAAAAAAAGTGCCTCCACCATGGGCCAATAATTATTCAATTTCTTTGCGGATCGATAAATGTATTATGGACCTCATCATCGTAGACATGCTTCCGTATAACAGTATTCAAGGAATAGCATTTCGCAGACAATTTTACTGATCCTCAAGCTCCACCAAGGTACAGACAAAAGTTGGAGAAAAATTTTAGAACCTCTTTAATGCCAGCTACGTACGAAAAAGTAAAGAAAAAAGTCACACTGCTTTCATAAAAGGCTGAATGGATCAGTTTTATCACCAACATATGGAGTAATCCAACAATAACATGTTCACATTTGTGTTTCATGGTACATTTAATTGTGGGTTCCGAAAGAGGAAAAGTTATACTAGCAGCTAGTGTCATTGAATAGATCATGCAGCGCAATATATTGCACAAAAAATAACCGAAACTGTTACGATTACATCATAAAATGAAAGTTCCATATGGGTATTTGTGATAATGCTTTAAATACGAAAGCGGCCATGCGTTGTGGAAACTTCGTTTCTATTGGCTGTGTGGCTCACGCTCTACAGCTCGTGATTTATGACATAATTTTCAAAGACATTGTTATAATGGTGATAGTGAAAAAGTTTCGTCTGCGATTTGAAGAACATTTGACTTGTTATTTGAAAGAACCTTTGCTGTTAAGGGTCGCTGACATTTTTCAATATTGGGCTTACAGTCCTTATATTTATTTACGATCAATAGCAACCAAATATTTATCAGCACCTCCTACTAGTGTTCCTAGTGAACAATTATCTATAGCGATAGAAGAGCTAATTTACATGGTGAAAATCTCAATAAACTTTTATTTTTAGCATATAACATTAGATTGTTTAACTTTGATTATTAAGTCTTATTGTGTTTAATTACTTGTGTGGTGTTTGTTTATAATTAATTTCATAGACACTAATGACTCTTATATTTAATATATTTTTTATTAATCTAAGTACCAAACTGTATACCTAAAACTACTAAAGATAGTTTCTTTAGAAACCATAGCTAAAAAAATAAAGTGTTGTTAATTGTCTAAACCTTTAAATGATTAATATTTTCATATCTGGGACTAATTTAGACTGGAAAATTTCTTATTTGAAAACGTGTAGAATATTTCATGTTGAGTAAGATGACTGAAGCTTGTTTTTATTACGTCAAATAAAAATAGCAGTATTACTATATATAAGCTAAAGTACAAAACGAGGGTTCAAACCCAAAAATCCTAAGGTGGATGTACACTGCAATAGTGAGACTGATCATCTTAAATGGAGCAGTTATATGAAGCAAAAAAGAACCAGTCTGGCTAATACGAGAAATAACCTCTCGAAAGTTCGAAGACTGGCCTGTGCATGTATAACCAGGGGAATAAAAACCTGCCCAACAGCCGCCATAGAAGTAATTCTAAACCTCACACCTCTACATATATTTCTAGAGAATATGGCGAAGAGGACGATTTATAGGATGATGAGAGATGAGGTCATAAAACGAAGGCGCAATCTCTCATCCAGAAATCAACAAATCTGGGACATGTACTGAAATGATTTGAAAAAGAAATTTAACTTTGTGAAAAACTGCAGCACAAAATTAAGTCGCAAGAGCGAATGAGACAAAAACACCATTGAAAAACTCAGCAAGAAATCCACTATATTTTATACAGATGGCTCCAAAACAATGGAGGGAACTGGATTAGGAGTGTATGGACCCGGCACCAGATACTTCGAAAGCTTGGGTAAGTCACCAAGCATTTTCCAGGCAGAAATACATGCCATTAGGGTATGTATTTAATTTAACAAGGAGAAAAATTATCACAGCCAAGCAGTCATCAGTGCGCTTAGCTCTCAAATCGTCAGTTCCAAGTAGTTTGAAAAAGCCTAAAGGAACTGAATGATTTGAGTAAGAATAATAAAGTCACCCTCATATGGATACCGGGACACACCGGGATAGAGCGGAATGAAATAGTAGACTGGTTCTAGAGGAAAGGGGCTGAGATACCATTTCTGTGGCCAGACTCTTTCTGTGAAATCAGTAGCAGCGTAATGCTGGAAGAACTAAAGATAGAAAAAGAAAGCAGGAGATCCAATTATTGGACGGAGCTGCAAGGATAGAGATAAGCGAAGATATTTATGGGACACTACGACTAGAAGAGATTCAAAGAATGCATAAGCTTGAGTAAAAACCAACTCAGAGTTCTGACAGGGGTTCTGACGAGGCTTTATCACCTCAAGGGATACCTTAAGAAACTCGGACTGGTAAAAAGAGAAGAGCGCAGATTCTGTGAGGAGGAGGACGAAATCTGTATTCATATCTTTGTAGACTACCGTACTTTAGAAATCTCTAGGACGCAGTTCATGGGAGCACGCCAAATCGAAGAAGGGGAGCTACTCACGTTGAAGCCGTCCAACATCCTAAGATTTCTGAGGGAAATAGGACTGAAGGACCTGCTCTAGCCGATAAGGTAACTCTTACAACTGGGCAGCAGTAAGGGGGCACAATAGATCTACCAGGTCGCAGTGTACAGACCCCCAACTCTACGCACAAACATACATACATACAATAAGACTGTTACTGTTAATTTTTTTTTAGAACTTTTAATTTTCCTGCTAAATAATAGAATTTAATTTAGCTCAATTGCATTGCTCAAAATCTGTTTTGGTACTAAGTTACCGGTATATTTCATGTCAATAAATTGGAGGTGCAATTTATTTAAGATATATATTTTCAATGCATAAAAGAAAATAACAGTACAGAATTTTCATTGTTAGGCATACTTTTTAGCCGGTGTCCTAAAATTTCTAAGTGTGATTGAACCATCGGCTTCGGCTTCGGCCGAAGATTATGGCAAGAGCCGAACAATCGGCTTCAGTTTCGGCTTCTGCCAAAAACTGACCTTCGGTCGGACTCTACGTAGAAGTAACATCAATAACTGATCTAATAAATAACTTTGATATTATCCATAATATATCGATATAATGCCCATTCCTATTTTCCATCTGGACCGACTGTCTCCCGAAGAAAACTGACAAAAAAGTAATAAAGGTGCCTCGAAAGTTATTTAATAATGACAAATTGACACAAAAGTAATAATCTGAGAGGATTCGGTAACGATCATCACCAAATTGGAATAAAAATGCCATGTTTATAGCAGTTATAAACTCTTCTTAATTTCTTTTCATATTGTTTTTTATCCCTGATAAAACGGAGCAATTTTATAGTTATACAGGGTGGGCAGTGTTAATTTTTTTTAAGATAAAATTAAAGGATTAATATATCTGAAGATATGCAAATTTGCGCTAGAGAAAAGAATGTTCTTTACGTGCAGTCAATTGCACGATATCGATAATCCAAGAAAATAAGATTAGATAAAAAAAACCTATAACCTATACAAGCAGGCGCGAATCCTATGGGGGGGGGGGCAGTGGGGGCGATTGTCCCCCCCCCCCCCAAGAGCTCTTTGAGTCCAGGAAAATAGACCCGATTTCGCCAGTACTATAGTTTATTCAAGAACTAGAGAGAGTAATAAATCATTTTTTATCCTTTTTTTTCTTCGAAAACTACCTGTGTTCTTTAGTCCGGTGTCTTTGACGAAATCTGTTCGACATATATATTTTTCATAGGAATGGGTAAGAAATTTTATAATCAAAAATATCGGTCTATAATAATAGATTATTTGGGTTGGATAACAATAGATATTTGGATGTGTGAAATGTTAAAAAGTATTTAAATCCTTGTCATAGGCGTCGGAAGAAGGTTTATTTTATCACTAAGTATTTAAGTATATTTAACGTTTCAGTTTATTTATTTCTTAAACCATCTGCAGAATTACAATTAAACACTAAAAAGGGATTCAAATGTAATTAATTTTTATATGTTACACAAAATTTAAATAATAATAAATTGTGTTATTCTTTTATTATATGGATTTTTCCCAATTTTCTGCAGTAACTTTATTAAAAAAAATCTTTCAGAAAAAATTACTAATTTTGTAAGTTGTGTTATTTACAGCAACTCTACCTTTTACTTGAGAAAGATATTTATTTCTTCAGCGGAGATTTTCCGGACGATCTATAAGAACAATTTCGTTGAGCAATTTTCAGAGCTCAGTTCCTTAAATTTCAGGTAAATCCCGATCTTCATTGATTTTAATTAGAATTTTGTCGACGGTTGGGATCTACTTCTCATAATAAAATGTATGTACAACTCTTTTTATTGCAGTTTACATCGCTTGTTCCAACGAGGTTTTTCGTCTGCCTGTGATCGAATTTGGCTTGGGAGTACTAACAATTCCAGTCGTTTTTTTTCTCCTTCAGTATTCGGTACATAGTAGATTTTCCAACTCCTATCATGTTAGAACACATCTCAACAGATCTTTTAACATTATTATTTAGATATTGATATTTTAAGACATCATAAACATTCATTGTAATAAGTTTTCCGTTGAGGAAAAAAGGCCCTGGTTTAACGATTTTGGAATAAATATCGATGTGGAAGTCATATCTTTTGGGTCTCTCACTAGTCTCAAATAATGTATAAAAACAAGCATAAATAAGATAAATCACTAAAGACACACTGTAAGGTGTACTTTGCTCACTGACAGAAATTAAGTTGAACTATCAGAAATTTTATTGTTGCAGTTAATTTATAAAAGCTTATAATATTTAAATATAATTCGATTTACCTCAGTTCTCAGTTACCTACGGCACTGGAGCAGGTACGTTGGAGGTTTCGGTAACAGTTTTATTACTCTATCCGGTTCTTGAATAGAGTATGAGAATGTGTTTGTTTGCGATCGCCCCTCCCCTTCCCAAGAGCTGTGAGTTCAGGAAAATAGAACCAATTCTGTTTTTTATATTAAGAATGTGTATGCTGCTGGCACTGCCCCCGTTGGAGATTTATTTTTGTTACGATAGCCCCCCCCCCCAAAAGCTTTGAATTCAGGAAAATAGAGCCGATTCTGCCTCTTATACTAAGAATGTGTATGCTGCTCGCATCCTCCACCCCTATCGGCAACTTGTTTTTTCTTGTGATCGCCCCATACCGCCAAGAGCTTCAAATTCAGAAAAATAGACACGACCCCTGCCTTTTACACTAGAAATGGGAATGTTGCTGGTGTCTCCCCCCCCCCCCGTCGACAAATTGTTTTCGCTTGCCATACTGTACTTTTGTGATATCATCCTCCCCCCCCCCAAAAAAAAAAGCGAGAGGCTTAATCAGCCCCTGTATACAGGGTGTCCGGTTAATATATGTCAAGCTCTCGGCAGTACATAGAGATATCAAAATAATCCTATTGTTCCACATGACACCTACTGATTTACTTTATCTGTGGATTTTTGACTTCACGTGCTAGTCTGCTCCGAATTCAAGGAGCTCGACTACCTTTCTTATCATATCGTGTCTTTACAAAAGACAAATTCTCTCAAAATACCTTAGCACAAAGTACCTTGAAATAACATACGTTATCTTATTATATCTTTTATTAACAAATATCTATTATAAACGTATCATTGATCTTGACCTTTGGTTAATGTTTGACCAAACTTTCTTCACTGGCTGTATTACAATTGTAACTTTCTTCTTTTGTTTTATTAATACTGTGAATTTTAATTCCTAAATGTCTTAATAATTTTAGGGGATTATAGACTGTCAACTTAGTTACCTTTCTGATATACTACAAGGTGGTTACAAAAGTAATTCTTTGTTTTTTTATCTTAATTGAGAAATTTCCACTTTAATTTTGACAGCACGTACTGTGTCATAGTTTTCAAGTAAGGATACTTATCGTTTGGTATGCCATTTTAATTTCTTTGTGTGTAATCATTTTTCACACTTATTGGTAATAGATTGCACATGTCAAAGATTGTTTATAAGCGGAGTTATGAGTCTTTATCGGTCATACAGTGTGTCCGGAAAATACGTGTATAACGCTACCTCCTAAACAAAGTAGTATTGGATATAACTAAATTGGTTTAAATCGACCTATTTTGATGTCAAAAGTCTGTCATCAAATGTTGATGGCGTATTTTCCGGACACCCCGTATATCACTTCTTTTTAAATGGTACACCCTGTAATTTTTTATTTTATTTTATAGACTATTAAAAACTCTTTAAGTTTTGTTTATTATGTCCTCCAGTTGACCTGATAGTTTTTGAGATATTTCGATTTATGTACTTCTTATTCTTTTTGAATAATTTTTTTGAATCGTGGTAGCCACAGTACATACTAATATATCTCAAGAACTATAGATATAGGACATATCTGACAAAAGTTGTAAGGTTTTTAATAGTGTATAAAATGAAATAAAATTAAAAAATACTGGATGTACTATTTCTAAAAAGTTAAATATTTTAATTTAATATTTATCGATTTGGACTAACGTGTTGAACAACATCCTCAAGTTTCTGCAAATATTTAGAAAAAATAGTTTTCCTTAGTTTTGATTTAGAAATTAAAATGTATATCTTGCAAAATTGAGATTGGAATTTACGATTTGAATGGATACTTGAAGATATGACTTTTTTCTTAAACATAATTTTCATAAAAACAATAAAATTAAAACACAAAGAAATGTTATCCAAAAAGTTTCATAATTATATGTTAAATCAGAAAAATGGTTCACCTACAGAGTGTTTTATAAAAAATACAACTTTATCCTGTCCTCTGTTTTTGGTATATCCTGTAGAGTTCCAAATATTTTTAAAACCTACGTATAATCAGTAAATCTAGTTTTTTGGTAAATTTTACCTAAGAGGCATCAGCTTACTTCATCCAATCGTTGATTCACCGTGTACAAGAAAATTTAAGCTCAAAACCAGTGCCGTGTCTTTTTGCAGAAGTGAAAGCTATTGTTTTTCTTTAGATCTTTAATATCTCTATAGCGACATAATTCAACAATATATCTTACAAACTCATTTTTTCTACTCAATAAAATGCAATGCAATAGCAAATGATAAAAATATCATCAAACCAACATTACGAAACAAAATAGCGACGGACGGGATTGAATTTGCTCATTTACTCTGTAGATGGGACTGTTGGCTGTTCTTCCCAAAAATTTCCTCCTAATTATATTTTTTCCCAACCCACGTTTTCTACAAAAACTTCGAACACATTTTTTTTTAAAACATTGCTAAAAGAATCTTTCAATGATTCAATCTCCAATATGCCTCTCCACAAAAAAAAATAGTGTGCAAATCATTAATCTGAATAAAACAATACGATAATGTAGGAAAAATAAAAAAGAAAATAAAAAACTGCTAAAGAGTCTTAACGTAACGCATGATCGACGGGCGTTTGGTTTTTTTTTTTAAATGAAATAAGTTGTAAAATATCTTAAAATGAAAACAATACATTTTTTCATGATACTATATATATATATATATATATATATATATATATATATATATATATATATATATATATATATATATATATCAATTCTTACGTGTTGTATTACAATCAACAAAAAGTAGCAATACTGCAAGATATAAGTTTTATTATTTTTTGTATTTTGATGTAAAAATAATACATTAGGGGTATATTTATTTATTGAGTCAATCTGTAAGCCTTTAATTATTATTTAGTTAATCAAAGATTATGTACGTCTCAAGAGATTTGGCAAATTATACAAATTGACATTACTAAGACATAAATTGATTGCTTTCCTTAGACAAATATTTATTTTAGCCTAAAATCCTCAAATCCCCTCTACGTGATAGATTTTAGAGGTTTATTTTAGTACATGCCACAATCTTTAATTACGATTATATATATATATATATATATATATATATATATATATATATATATATATATATATATATAATAAAATAGTAAATTCTCGGCTATGCGGACCTAAACGCCGTTTCCAAATCTTACTCTTATGTTAATGGAATTTCCTATTTTATTTTAAAATTACACGAACGATAACTTATCTTTTTTTATATTGGTTGGCTTAAAAAATACGCAACAGCTCTCTTGGGAAATCGTTAGTGCGACACTTTACTTAAACTGCGGAATTCGTGATTGGTTTGGTTACCGATGCCTAATAATATGACCTCTATCCTTGGAGTAGCACGTTTCATGTATCGAGTTTTGATATATCCCTTTTCTAATTTACGCGCCATTTCATGGTTTGTGTTACTCTTGTGTTATTGAGTGATCCATCGAGATGTCGCCACTGTATCTTATTTACTATTTTTCAACTGTGAAATCTGTTTATAGGACACACATACGAGTAGATGGGTTTTACCGAACGCAATGGCTTGATGAGTCATATATTAGGACGAAACAGTGCTGTCGTCATTTTGCGGACCAGGAGCTTCTCCATTATCTCGAAGATCGCTGCACTTTTTAACATGAAAGTAATATCTATCAACGGTCTTTATGTCTCATATGTATATATATATAATATATATATATATATATATATGATTGTTTGCCGCTAGAGGGCACTTTACCTACATTGAAAATTGTTTTTTTGTCATAATTTTTTAGTGTTGACAGCTACAGTAGTTTTTGGCATAATTTCTGAAAGACTGATGCCAGGCCTTTAAAAAAGGTGCTCTTTATTTACATCGCTAAACCCAACGGTTTAGACGTAAATCACCCTTAAAAATTAAGTGGTAAATTTACTTTTCTCATTTCATTACCACCAGCTACCAGGTAAATAGCTATCAAAGTATACTAGAGCTGTCAGTTTAACATCAAATAAATTCGCTTTTTAAACTATTTAATTTATAATCTTAAAATAACTAATAATGGCTAATCAGTAAATATTCATATTATGGATTATTGCGATATACATTTAATTGATAAAAATTAATGAAACAGTACTAAACAAACTAAAAAAGATTCTCAAAATGTCCCCCATTTTCTTCCATACATTTCCTAACACTCTTCAAAAAATGTCGCCTAACTCGATGAAAAATTCCTGGTGTTTCTTTAATAATTTGGCACTTTTCGGTTATCCTGAAGCGAAGATCCTCGACGTTGATTACTGGAATATCGTACACCAATTGTTTCAAATGACCCCAAAAGAAAAAATCCATAGGATTAAGGTCTGGTGACCTCGCTGCCCATGCCAATGGTCCACTTCGTCCTATCCATCGCTCAGGATACGTTGCATTCAAATACTGTCGGACACGTATACTAAAGTGGGGCGGAGCTCCGTCTTGGAGGATCCACATGTTGGCCCTTACTTCCAATGGCACATCTTTCAGATACAATGGGAGACGATTTTGGATAAAATCTAAGTATACGTCACCAGTTAATGGGCCATCAAAGAAATGAGGACCAATAAGGTAATCTCCTATTATCCCTGCCCACACATTTAGTGAAAATCTACGCTGATGTTTCGTTTCTACCACATTGTTTGGGTTCTCGTAAGCATATGTGTGGATGTTGTGTAGATTTGTTATGCCATCACGAGTGAAACCAGCTTCGTCAGTGAATAATATGACGCCAATTAATCGATTATCGTGTTCATACTTAGCTAGGATCTGATTGCACATTTCCAACCGTCTCGGCCGATCATCGTCATAAAGAGCCTGCACCTTTTTTGAATGAAACGGGTAGAGTTGTTCTTCTCTTAGTATCCGCCATGAACTAGCCTGACAGAGCCGCACTTCATTCCCAATTTTTCTAGTACTAATACCTGGATTATCTTCAATAATTTCAAGCACTCTTTCTTCTTGTTGCACGTTTCTAGCAGTTCTAGGTCTTCCCCTATTTCCATTATAACTTTTAAAGGAACCACATTCCGCAAGCCTCCTGTGCACACTGGAAAATGTTTGAGCATGAGGGATATTTCTTTCCGGATAACTCTCCATATAATATCTTCTTGCCAACTCTGCATTACCATTTGCTTTTCCATAACAAAAATGGATATCACAATATTCGATATTTGAATATTGGTGATTAGCCATTATTAGTTATTTTAAGATTATAAATTAAATAGTTTAAAAAGCGAATTTATTTGATGTTAAACTGACAGCTCTAGTATACTTTGATAGCTATTTACCTGGTAGCTGGTGGTAATGAAATGAGAAAAGTAAATTTACCACTTAATTTTTAAGGGTGATTTACGTCTAAACCGTTGGGTTTAGCGATGTAAATAAAGAGCACCTTTTTTAAAGGCCTGGCATCAGTCTTTCAGAAATTATGCCAAAAACTACTATAGCTGTCAACACTAAAAAATTATGACAAAAAAACAATTTTCAATGTAGGTAAAGTGCCCTCTAGCGGCAAACAATCAATGTGAATTGTTACTAAAATGATGAAGCGCAGAAGACTTAGCCTATCTTTCAAATATTAGTCAAATCGGTTTTCCTGTAAGCGAGTAATTCAAAAAACAAAAAATAAAAACTTGAACTCGAAAACGAATGACATTTTGAAAAAAAATTATATGAAGCTCTACCCTTATTTTGTCAAGTAGAATCACCCCCTTAAGTTTCGTGATCGATTTTTGAATCACCCTGTATATATATATATATATATATATATATATATATATATATATATATATATATATATATATATATGAGATAAGATTTATATTTATATGATTCAGTAATAATTCGGGAATACATCCGTTAGTTTGTTTGGTTTCTTGTAGAAACTTGCACACGTTCCATTATTTCGTCAAAATCTCATTTGGTATCTTCTGTGCTTAATGTTTACTGACCAACTGAAAAAATGTAATATGTAGTGTTGTAGAATCGTCTTTAAAATCCGTTCTATGTAGAATTCGAAATCTATCATTCCCGGAAAACGTGGAAAACGGATATTATAAAGTGAAGTACGTTCTGATTGGCCACCTGACAAGGGAGTGAGCGTGGCTTTCAGAAACTATAAATTAAATTCAAGACGCTGCAAACGACATTATGATCATGACATACATTGATTTATTATGTTCAGATTTCAAATTGAATTCAAAGTCAGCGCATTTAAGTTCTCATACAGTGTAAAATATAAGTATCTACGAGTCAAACGACCATTCACTTGTTCGGATCGTGAAATTCTCTGCTGCTGCTCAGTAGTCTATCACTTGTACTGAGGTAAAGAACGGCACTTGAAATATTCAACAGGAAGGCCATGGTTTCGGTAATCTCAAACGAAATTGTCGCCTCGATTTTCTCGTCAGAAGAATTCGGGAATATTCAACACGCGAGTAGGAAATTCATAAGTCATAGAAATTATCCTGGGTCACCCCTTTCACCTTCAAGATGATCACTGAGTTGCTTACGCCAGTGCATCGTGGGACTGCTGATCTATAACGACGGCATAAGAAGCACTCAGGGTTCTTAATTGCCTTTACGCGACAGTCCAGAATTCACGGAAAGAAATTCGTTCAAGAAAGAAGACTTAACGAAGAATTGCGCTTAGAAAGTACAGGAAATCTCTTCTTTTAGGCGGTACAATCATTGGTGGCAAACTCTGATATTCGAAAAAACTCGTTAGCAAGGGAGGAACCGCATTAAGCACTCTCGAGTTAAATAGAAACTGCGATATTCAGACATGAACGGATAATTTCGGGAATAAACTTTCGCACAAAATTTTACACTGTATTATTTACGCGTGATGTTCGAAAATCTAGCCGCGAAGAAAGATTATACAGCTTCTCGGACGTTTAGGTATTGCAAAATAACCTGCTGTCTCAGAAATCGACCGATAGAATTTTATACTAGCTATTTTTAGGAAACCAACAAGAATAAAACATGGCGTGGCAAAGAGAAGATTCTTACTTTCTATTAACTTTTTGCAAAGTAAGCTTCCCGTAAAGTTTATAAATTAAACTTAATCAAAAGCCTTAATCAATCTTCCTGGATTATTAGAAAGAAAACAAAAAAGTCCATTGTAAGTAAAAATATCTTGAAATTCGTGTCGGAACTAACATAGAATTTTTTTTCACACTCGAAAAATGTCCTAGACCCAAAATCATTCTTCGTTTCAACGAACAAATGAGGCGGAAGACAATTCAGGCAACCTGGGTGGCTTTAATGGGACCTCTGTAATCCCTACGGGCAATGTACTATTGATTTCTACAAGGATTCATGCATCAGGCCAAAATAATATTTTAAATGATCAAAGCGTCGTACATCGACGACATGGCATCTCTGGTGGGGATTTCACTGCTGGTTTCTCCCAGGATATATGCATTACCAATAAAAATAATATTTTAAATGATTAAAACGTTGTACATTCACGACAGTAGCGTGCTTTATAGACGGTTATAGATTGTACCTAAGGGTTGGCGTTGGCTTCACACCCGATTCAAGTGGAGGACTGTAGGACCTGCTCTAGCTGATAAGGCATCTCTTACTACTGGTCAGCAGTAGGGGGGTACAATAGATCTACCAGGTCGTAGTGTACAGACCCCCAATTCTACACACATACATACAAGTGCCGTTGGTGATGTTAGTCTAGGCTCAACTGCCGTGCTGGTACAATAATCCCTCTTGAGAATAATTTTCCAGGTAATAAGAAGCAGGGTCTCTCTTACTTAGCGTGACTTTTTTTCCAGCTTTTATGGACTCCCGAAGCAATCTTGCTTTGTAGTGTTTTAAATCAGCTGATGCTGGAAAAGGGCTGATGTCTGCTTATTTCTCATGCTGAGTTTATGTTTTTCTAAGCTTGCCAATATTCTTCCGTTAGTGTGGCCTTGACTTTCTAAATCGACTTAGGTTTCTTAGAGATAAACCGATTGTTTGGTGTAATTTGTGGGCTGTAGATATGTTAGGTCTCATGAGCAATCTACCTACACACCACCCCCGAAGAAGTTCAAAGTGTCGCTGTCGACCGGAAACCTCATAGCTACAATTGGGATTCAGAAGGAATACTGCAAATTGACTACAAAGACAAAGGCATTTCTATAACAAAAAAAATGCTACACAGGCCTACTAGAACGTTTAAGGAATGTTGTAAAAGAGAAAAGGCGAGAAAAATGGACCAAAGGTGTGCTGCTTCTGCACAACAACGGACCCGTTTACAAGACTTTAGTTGCAATGGTTGCTATTCAAAAAGTTGGCTTTCAAATATTGGATTATCCTCCCCATAGGCCAGATTTGGCACCCAGTGATTTTTATTTATTTCCAAAAATTAAACAAGAGCTTCGAGGAAAAAGTTCTAGCGAAGATGAGGTGAAGGAAGCAATTTCGGCCTATTTTAGTATAAACAAACTTATTAACAGATGCGAAAAATGTATTAGGGTTAAGTGAGAATATATTGAAAAGAAAAACAATTTTTTAGGTTAATTTCACTCTATAAAGTCCCCATTTTGCGAATTTTTTATCCTCTTGTCATAATAAAAAAGCTCTCAAACAAAATGACTACGGTGGTAGTAGTAGTAATAAAATTGCAACAAAACCCCACCCAAAAAATAAAACCAGCTACCGATAACAAATAAATTACTGTACTTCCATTCATAAAGGGCTCAACAGGCAGAATCGGTAGATTGTTCAAGAAATATATTTACAGCCTACAAATCTAGGTCAATAAGGATTTTGTTTTCCGAGGGCTTAATGTCTCAAAACTGTCTAAAACGTAAATATAAATTAAGGGGTTGCAATATTTGCATTAGCCCTGACTGATCTCCAACGTAAAAAAATGAAGGCTCTCTATGAACAGTTTAACGAAAAAAAAAACATAATAGTGAAACAGGATTAATTAGCAGATATGAGCATAGAAGGCCTTTCGTTGCAAAATCCAGCCAGCCATCTCATAATGCACAATGTGTCGATTAATGATTCAAAAAACTATTGAAACAAAAAACATAAACGTAAACATTTCACTTCTACCTTCACAATACGGGCGGAATTGGTACCAAGTTGAATGATTTGAGTAGTATGGCCGTAAATGTATGTAGTATTGGTGGAAGCTTGATTCTGATTATTGTAACGATAAATTGAGCTCTAGGGATTTTGATGTTTACCGACGTGATCGAAGTTTTCTACTTTAAAATTAAGACAATGTAGCACGTAAATTGCAGTATGTAAGAACCTAAATCTATGATAAAACAAGTAGGTTCTCTATATCTTTCTCCTCAGTTTGGTCATGAAGTGTACAAAGATCGTGGTAGAATTATTTTGGAGTTAGCTGATAACTATTCAACTCATGTGTTTGAGATCTCTGGTGGCTTTAATTTTTCTAACTGCTTATACAGTATTTCTTTTAACAGTCTTATTGTACAGTGCTCCATCCTTCTCCGGCTTACATTATTCGTGTAAGTTATAATTGCTTGAATTTTTTGCCCGTTGATAAGTATCCTAATGTGAATGATCAATTTTCAGATCTGATATTAAGTGATAGTTATGGTATATGTGTGTCTCTGGGTAATGACATCTTGTTGAACACATCTCAGTATCACTCGGTGTACCATGTCTCAGTTCCGTATTTCAAGAAATATGTTTTATGACTTTAAAAGTTGTGGTTATTCAGTAATAAACGATTTACATTGAGTTGCCCCGGAATGTTCAGCATGGGGCATAGATTGGCCTTCAATGGAAACATAAATACTTATAATAACTGCATTACATTCAGGTTAGCTCAACTTTGGTTAATACAGCTGCTTTATGCATATTTTTTTCTCTCCTGTCATTTTTATGACATTGTGACAGAATTTGATCATAGACTCCTGCAAATGATATATTGTGGTAGCGTTAATCACTTTATCTATAATCATATTTTGCCCCATATTAATTAGTAGCTATTTTGATAGCCTATAATTAAATTTCACAGTAATAAAGACACTCTGGAAGACTGGTCGTGCATCTTCTCTCTTGCAGTTTTAGTACCAAACAACTACGATTATTTAAGCTTACCAACCACAACTCAGAACTTCAGGACTTAGGAAAGGCTGCTAATTAGTTGATCAGAAGACATCTCTTGTTTTGTAGGTCTCGCAGCAGCGCGCCCGCAAGTTAATTCGCGTGAAGGTTTTAATTAAATTGAATAAAAGAAGTTTCTCAAAACAACTTAGTCTATTAATAAAATAAATAGAATAAAAACGAACTATTTACAATGAGAAACTTAAAACTAATAGCAATTACGAAAAAACTAACATAGTTGCTCTTCTCGGCCGTTATTTTAACCAAAAACGTAAAACTCATTTTTGAAAAAATACGTATAAATAGCTTAATAAAATATCAAACAAAAAAAAAAGAAATAGAACGTGAAAAAACAGCTATTTATATTACTTAATCGAACCGTATGAAAATCGCGAAATGCCCCACTAAAATAACACACGATAATCCCTTAATTTCCCAAATTAAACAAAGATAACCTTCTTTCCCAACGATTATACCCGTGACGTAATTATTCTACGGCACTGGTACTCACGGTACCGTTCTAATGACATTCAAATTATGACTGACTTTAACTATTCCTTAAAAGAGTGTCTTCAAATCTTAAACCCCTCAACACCCCTCTGATTCCCGTTTGTACCCATATTAGCCAATGGAACCCTGTGTAAACGTCAATTTCTTTCCCTTGAAGATCGAAGGTTTCAATCGTTACGTGCTGAGGGCGTTAGCTATTCTATACTGGATGTTTGATTCCCGACTTGGCCTCTGAGCGTCTAAATCCTAATTTTTACATAACAGAGTAGTAAAACAACTTAACCTACGTCTTCCTATAACGAAAAGAGTATATGTTAAAGACTGTAAAAAAAACTATTCACTTTTCTTGGCTGTTTTGGCAATAAACATCTTAACTTGTTATTTCTTGTGAATAGAAAAAACAGTGAATAATCAAAACTCTTTTTACAAATGGCCAAACGATACAGGGCAGGATTACTTACACAGATTTATAAGCAATTCTAAGAGAGGGTCTTATTACGTCTTCATAAATTAACTGATTTTATGTATTTTTTAAGAAAACATTTAAACGACAAAGACCATAAAAGTTGAGCTCGATAACTTATTTATTTTTTCTTTAGACTTTCGTGGATAGTGATAAAAAATATAACGACCCTATTCCCACGGAAAATCTATTCACAGAGTGATTATTTAATTATTTATTTTAACAGAATATAGTTCACATTGAACAGTGAAAAATAATTAACATTTGTTCCATAACAACATGTCTAGTTATATCATTTATATTACTGTGTCGATCATTTGATTTATTTATTGAAGACTATTATAAAATTGTAAAATCTCTTTTCCGTTGAAATAAAATCATTAAAAATAAATAAATAAATAAAAAAGACGCTAGTAAAAGACGAAACTCCTGGCTAGCTAATCCTCGAAAATATTATGAGGAATCCATCACAGAACTGTTTTCATTTAGGACAAAATAACGGAAGCAAGAAGTCAAAAGTTTGTTTCTAGACCAAAAATTGGCTAGTTTCTTATTAGTCGAAAAATCTTTTAATTAAGGACAACCTTTATCAGAAGTCTATAAAACTAGAAAGAAATCGGTTTTTCAAGAAATCGCGACACCAGTTTGAACAATACTGTTTTGGGAGAAACACAATTAAAGTTTTGAGAGGAGTTTTCACATAGATAAAATAGTTTATTGGTTACTCACACCGAGTCATCTATTCCACGCTTATAATGTTCCTAATAAATAATGTATATTCTAACAATAAGTTATATAGGAATTCCAACCACACAGGTAGCTCCAAACATTTGCGCACAGAATATATAATTTAGAGGCTTAAAACTTCATCCAACCAATTCAAAATGTTAACAGTATCTTAACGATAACTTTACAAAAAACCTAATAATAAATTATTTTTTTAAAACTTACTACTACGCATGACCCTTTAATACTTTTAATTATATACTCAGAAGATGTGATCGTAATTAAACTCTATTTTCAAGTTACGTCTTCTTTATAAAAAAGTCTCGCCAGTTTGTCTGAACTTTACTTCCTACCAAATTCAACCTAATAATTCACTTGCTATTTTTGTTTGACCTAGACCTTTTAACTGTGTAAATCCTTCAGCTGCACCGCCCACCACACACTATCATTGCCAGAACAGCCCCTTTAAAAATAGTATAATAAAAGTTAAAAATGTATCCACTGTTCTCTTCGAGGTTATCGTATCGCAAGAAATTCGTTGAAACGATTGATTTTTGTAAGTTTCAAAAGAATAAAATTCCAGTAAGCAATTTTCCAATATGATATAACCTAATTTAGCTGTTATATCGCATGGTTTATAAAATATAAAATTCTGTTTACCTTTTCCTGAACACGATAGAGAGAATGTCTCTAATTTTGATAGAAGATTTTAACTATGGTGAGTTTTTCTTTCATAAAATCCACAACATACACTGTCGTTAATTTTGCCTGTATATTTTTTAACGGTTTGATTTTGAATTAAATTACCTTTTTATTAATACCATGCAATCTATATTTATATGATGTAAAACAGAAACTTAAAATGTTTGTTTAATTTCCACTTCGTTACGATGTAGCTTCTTCGAATATTCGATGTATTATGAGTAGTTACTATTTAATTTTGCCACAATTTTTGTTGACCTATTCTAAGCACTAAATTAACAAGATAGTTTACCACAGATGTTACAAGAAAATAGACAATATACTACATACAATCTATATTTTCTTTAAATTGACATAAATATAAAACTAAAATTTATCTACAGCATTAAATTCTACATTTAGCATAACATTATCATAAGTTATAAATTGTGTTGGTCACAATAATCTTTTTGAGTGCTTTGACTGATATAGAGCAGCGGTTCCCAACCTTTTTCATTTTGCGAATCCCTTCGACAAATCGGAATAAATTGGCGAATCCCCTGTGTAGTCATTAGGAACAGTAAGTGAAGCAATAAAATTGGGTCATTGAAATTTATTTTCCATATTGAATAACACTTCATAACGAAAAATTAAAATATAATCGTTAAACATTTACAAATAAATGTTATTAAAACTAAAGTGATAGTTTAACCTACAAAAAACAATTAATACAAAATGAATACAATAATACAGAACTTGAAAAATACCTTCAATGGGATATTTGTGCTTGTTTGATGGAACGAACCAATTCAAAATTTGATTTGATGTATGAAAGTTTGAGTCTTAGCTCAAGTTCTGCATTTAACCTGTTTTTGTACTTATTTTTCAGGTAAGTGTATGTTAAAAATTATTTCTCACATGGATATGTTGTACAAAAGGGCAATAAAACTTTAATGGCGTTTTCCGCCAAAACAGGATATTCATTTTTTACACTCAGCCAAAATCAATTAAAGAGAGATCATTAAAAACAGCTTTTCTTCTTTCAGTAAAATTATTTTCATTTTCTAATAAAATGGTGCTGACAGAACAAAAACAATCGGACTCATTCACCTGCTGACAATGAATCTAAAAAATTTGCAACAATGGATAAAGTCACCTACGCCCAAGCAGAACGAATCCGTTAACAAGTCACTATGAAGCAACAAAGAAAATTTCGAAGGACTTTTCAGCAACAATAATCCGGCAAACGCACCAATGAACACAATCATCAGCGAAGATCATAAAACACTCACAGCCACCTAAATCAAATATTACATCAACGGAAAGGAAGGCTAATAAAAAACTGAACGAGAACAACAAAATCTAAGTTCTCCCAGATGACAAAGGAAATGCAAGTGTTGTTGTGGATAAGGACTAATATACTGAAAAAATAAACCAGCTCTTGGAAGACAATACTTACGACGTCATTCGGACGGATACAACTAACAGAATCGAAAGGAACCTCACATCTCTGCTTAATGCCTCCAACCTCACTCCAGAAGGAAACAAAGCCATTAACACAAGCAGCTCCAAAATTCCACGCCTCTACGGACTGCCTAAAATACATAAAGAAAATGTACCTTGTGTGCCCTTAAGATGCAAATGAGTAGTGGATGACAAACCAATAGAACAACATGACCTTTAATTACTTAGGAGTTGAGATATCCGCAAACCAAGACAGAACAAGAGAAGTAAGAAACCAAGTAAACAAGGCAAATAGAATCTCAGGAAGCCTGGCAGATATAATATGGCACAACGCATACATGAGCAAGGACGCAAAAACAAAAATCTACAAGACCTGTATTCAACCGATAATGACGTACGCAATAGAGACGAGAGCTGACAACACAAAAACAAAATCAATTCTAAGAACTGTCGAAATGAAAGTACTAAGAAGAATATCGGGATACACATTAAGAGATCACATACGCAATTCAACAATACGCGAGGAACATGGAATGCAGAATATAGTAAAATGGGGACGGAAGCGCAGAAGAGCCTGGAATGAGCACGTAGGAAGAATGGCGCAAAATAGGATAGCAAGAATCGCCCGAGATGGAACACCGGAAACCAGGATACCAATAGGTAGACCACCTAAAAGATGGAGAGAGTCCTGGATTTCAACATCAAATGAGATGAATGATTGAGTTGGAAAAAACAGGCTGTAAGCCTATAACAAGAGGAAGAAGAAGAAGAAATGTACCTCTACGTCCAATCGTCAGCGCAATAGACTCATCAACCTACAAAAATGATAAGTACCTGGCCAAACTTTTACATCCCGAAGCCTTTGTTAAAAACTCTGGACACTTTGTCCAAAGATTAAAAACTATCCAATTAGAGCTCGGAGACATATTGGTCAGGTCTGTTCTTTACACAAATGTTCCTATAAATGATTCAGTTTCAATAATATCGAACATATTACGAAATAACAACATGAACTCCACCCAGCTAGAATTAATTAAAGCATATCTGATTTCTACTTATTTTACTTTTCAAGAAACTTTCTACGAGCAGACTTCAGGAGCGGCCATGGGATCTCCGCTATCAACTGTGGTAGCTAACATCTTTATGGAAGCTTTTGATGAAAACGCTTTGTCTTCTGCTCTTCTAAAACTTAAATTTTCGTGCAGATATGTAGATGATAAGTTCGTAGTTTGGCCGTATGGGGCAGATAATCTTCACAATTTCCTGGATCATCTAAATCAACAACACCCTAGCATAAAATTTACTATGGAAACTGAATCAAATGGTGCCCTTCCCTTTCTTGATGTAACAATACAAAGGAAAGTGAATGGCAAATTAGGAGATTCAGTGTACAGAAAACCAACACATACAAATCGATACCTCAATGGAACGTCACACCATCATCCTTCTCAAAAAAAATCCGTTATAAACTCTCTGGTATATAGAGCACTTTAAATATGTGACGAACAATCATTGAAATCAGAAACAGAAAAATTGACTAATGCTCTGAGAGGCAATGGATATTGGACGTTCTATTAATAAATATAAAAACCCAACTCCTCAACAAAATGTCCTAAATGTACCTCCTATGGACAGGGTTATATTACTTTACATACACGGAACCATCGACAAGATTGCTCCGAAAATCAAACGTTTGGACAATTTTCAACATATATAAGAAAGTTGGACAATGGTTGAAGTCTCCAAAGGACACAATTCCATTTCAACCAGAAGGCAAGATACCTTCCTCTTGTAGTAAAGTGTATGTAGGTGAAACAGGACGGTCTATATCCACTAGGCGTAAGGAACATGAAGGATATATAAAAAAGAAACAAATTTTACAATCTGCAGTAGCTAAACATCAGCATTACTCAAATCATACTTTTAACGTAAAAGAAGCTAGTATCAGTGTCCAGTTTTTATAAATATAAAATTAGAGAATCAATCAAAATTTATAAATATCCAAATAATATTAATAGAGATGCAGGTTATAGTCTACATCATACGTGGAAATCGATTGAAACGCTGGATCACAGTTCGCTGAGCACCAGTCGGATATTAATACCGAGTTGTTGCTCCTCGATAGTCATTCAGTATTCTAATCTTCTGGAGCAAAGATCCCTGAAAATGCCTCGTTCAATCGTAGGCCAAACGTTGGATAATAATTCCAATTTGACACGGTCTAAACCCAAGAACCATGATTTTCAACTTGACCAAAGCCGTGAAAGCTTTCCGTCTTTAGTAATGAATCTAAAAGTTTAACTTCTTTAACATGGCTGCTATTACGCACACTGAAAATGGTGATATCTGGACAGATTTAAATAATTTAATTTGTAGCAGTATGCAAGTTTTTGCCGCTAAAGAATACCAGTCAGAATCAGAAAATTGTCAGGTTATTGATTTTGTGGCATCAGTTGACACAACCAAACAAAGAAACAAATTTATTTCATTTTTTTCAAAATAGTTATTGATCATATTGAAAAATGCTGCACTTGTCGTATAGGTTTTCAGTGGCTTTGCGAATATATCTTCTTGAATGAAACTGATGAAAAAATATCTAACATAGACAAGCAATATTGCAACGTTTGCTACATCGGTCGACTCGTCAAACTGAATAGCGAAATAATTCAATTTTATTCTTTTTAAAATATCGCTTTCCACATCATTTGCCAAATTATTAATTCTTCGCGACTCTGTGTTGTTTGATAAGAGAACAAGGTCAATTTTCTTTGCGGCTTTTTCTACAAGCATACACTTCAGGATGCCTTTAACACACGGTTCAATCAAATTTTCTGCCACTCTATGTGCCAGTCCAGATCTTGAAATTTTTTCTCATATTTGACTGCGATGTTTTTATATCGACAGACGTTATTCTCGGTCTTTCGTGCGCGTTCGGGAAAAGTCGCCGAAATAGAAATCGCCAGCGGCGTAGCGATACGTCGCGTTACAGGTTGTTACTTTTTGCGATGTTTAATTTAAAATTCCGCCGTTACAATATTTTTTTTGGAAATTCCCTTTATAAAGCTCGTGAACCCCAAGAGATTCGAGAACCACTGCTTGGAAAATGCTGACATAGAGGAATTTTTGATAATGCCTCACACGAATCCATAGTTAGAGCAAGGCAAATAGTGTCTCTTAGCAAGATGTATTCAAATAATGCTAAAAGCAGAATCAATCAACAATAGTCAAAGAATGTCCCAAAGGCGGAGGTTTACTGTGATCCGTAGTCATAAATAGCTTGTTGTCAACTACATCACTTAAGGTTATGCTGATGACCTAGTTGTCACTATTATCTGAAGGAATAAAGGAACTATTACAAGTCTTATGTAAACTGCTTTAAACCAAACTAGTAACTGATGCACACAGACAGAACTACATGCTAATTTCAACAAAACGACCTTTATTTCATTTACGAGGAGACGAAAAACTCCAACTGTAAATGAAGCATTACTCAGCTTATCCAAAAAGTTAAATATAAGGAAGTAATAGTACGAACAACTTTCTAAAAGTAATGAAAGCAAGATAGACATGCCTAAGAGTTTCCGGAAGTACCTAGGGTTTGGGACCGAAAATTATGGTATGATCCTATGATATGATTATCATACCCTTGATCACATATACTTTTTTAATATGGTGGCTAAAGACTCAGCAAACTGCAGCTTAAAAAAAGCTGAAAACATGTAGAAGCTCACCTGTGTAAGGGAGCTATGCCATCATATCTTACGGTGGCAATAAAGGCAATGCTGAACCCTCTTCTACTATATACAGTTGTGATGAGGGCGGCAGCAACAAATACCGTCAAGCTGTTCCAGAAAAAACCTTAAATCTAGAAACTTCTTTAGGCATATGACGATTCTGACTTCACATCTATAACTATGAAATAGTATGTCCTTAAAATTGGGGGTCTGTACACTGCGATCTCGTAGATCTATTGTGCACTCTACTGCTGCCCTATCGTAAGAATTACCTTATCGGCTAGAGCAGGTCCTTCAGTCCTATTTCCCAAAGGAATCTCAGGATGTCGGACAGCTTTAAGGTGGGTAGCTTCCCTTCTTCGATTTGGTGTGCTCCCAAGAACCGCAGCCTAGAGTTTTCTAGAACGCGCTGCCCTCTGTAAAGATATGAATAGAGGTTTCGTCCTACTCCTCACAGAATCTGCACTCTTCTCTTTATACCAGTCCGAGTTTCTTGATGTGTTCCTTCAGGTGGCAATGCTACGTCAGGACCCCTGTCAGAACACTGAGCTGGTTTTTACTCAAGCTTATGCATTCCTTCAATCTCTTCTGGTCGTAGTTCCCCAGTTCCCAAAAACCAATATCGAACATCCCTTACGTTAAAGGTATTTCGGAAAAAATTAGAAGAATAGAAAAACGATATAAAATCAACATTGTTTTCAATTCAAATAACTCTCTGAGAAGTTGGCTCACTAGGGTCAAACCAACAACTCAAAGAGATATAAAGAACTGTGTGTATCAGACACATGTGAATGTGGCAACTCCTACGTTGGCAAAATAAAGAAACCCCTTGACGTAAGGATCAAGGAACACCAAAAATACACATCTCAAGGAGAAACAGGAAAGTCTGGTGCCGCTGACCATGCCTATAATCATGGACACCACATAAAATAGTCAGAAGCTAAAATTCTATACCGAGAACGACACTGAAGAAAACTCAAAGAGGCCGCGGTTATACATCAAAACCCGAGATGCTTTAGTAAGTCATCTTTAGATATAAGAGAAGTGTGGAAACCAGTTCTTAATAATTGTAAACTAAAACTAAATGCATCAATAATAGACTTCGGCTTAGCAAGCATGACTGCACCCATACCAATCACACTCCACTGCATTTACTTTCAGTATACATATTGGTGTGGCTTAGGAATTTATTTAGTTTCACTTTAAAACGGCTAGAGATAACTACTAGCTGAAACGTCGTAATATGCAACAAAAAATGTAGACAATAGGTGTCGAACATATACCGGGTGTCAACGAATCTATTAGACAAGTCATAATTTCTAGAGTATTATGTGTATCAAAATGAGAATTGGTACAGGTAAATGTTATGTGAAGAGGAGAGTTTTCGCATATTTTCCACTTTCCGGTCACTTCCGGTTTCACCGGAAATGGCCCCGGTTTTGAATTCTTAAATAGAATACCCTGTATATTTTATCATCTTTGGATTTCTGAGACAATTCTAGATCAGAATGTGACATTTTAAAAACTTTTTACGTCTACTTCATTTTTTTAGAGCCACTTTTAAAATTGCATCTAGGTGGCCATGATCGGACGCAAACTAATCTAACGGCCTTAGGTGATGTCAAAAAAATACAATCGCAAAGTTTTAGTGACTAGTATGAAAGACAGGAATTGGATTAAAAATTTAACAAAATTAACAAAAAACTAACAAAATAAACTAATAACTTAGACGACGCACTTAAAATATTTGAAAGTACAGTAGCTGAATTTGTTAAAAAGTTTAGTGTAGTAAATGTTCAAAGTGCATTCTTTCTTTTTCACGACACATTTCAGCTCGTTCAATTGTTTCTCTCAACACGTTTTGTCGCATTTGGGGCGTTATACTTCTAAATGCCCGTAAAATTCTTTCTTCTAATATTTCAAGAGTAGCTGGGGCTGCTCCATAGTAAACCCTTTCTTTAACATATCCCCAGACAAAGAAATCGAGCACAGTAAGATCCGGTGAGCGGGCTGACTACTGTATCGGATCATTGGTTGCAATAATTCGATAATTAAAATGCTCTATTAAATAATTAAGAACTTCTCTAGTATTGTGAGGCGGTGCTCCATCTTGTTGAAAGTAAATTCGCCGTAAAACTGCTAATGTATATCATTGAGATGATTTTCGATTTCATTTTGAAGAAAACCTAAGTATCTAACCCCTGTTAACTGACCTTGAAACAATATTGGCCCAATTATTCTGTTTCCAACGATACCAGCCCAGACTGACGCCAAATCTTTCTTGAAAATTGCCCTCTCTCATTTCATGTTGATTTTGTTCGGCCCAGTACCGAGTATTTTGCTTATTGAACATACCATTATTTGTAAATCGGGATTTGTCGGAAAATAGAATAAAATCGATAAAATTTGGGTTAACTGTATGATTTTGAAGCAACTAATCACAAAACACTACCCGTCTATCGCCATCCTCAGTATACAAATGTTGATGTAACTGATATTTAAATGATCGATATCCATGCTTTTTCAGTATTTTTCTTGCCGATTCATAACTTATCTGCAGTTCTTGACTAATTTTTCTTAACGAAACTGTTTTATCAACCTCAACCATAGCAAGTACGTTAATCTCAGTCTCTTTATTTATGATAAACCTCTGTTCCGCCTCTTGATTTCCTATTTGCCTAAAACGAGTCTCGACATACGGAAAATACTGATGGGCTGGATGTTGCCGATTCGGATATCTATGAGCATACAAATCGGCAGCATTCCTTGAATTTCTATGACACTCTTCAAATATTAATAACATATCCACTTTTTCACTTTGAGTATACATTATTTTAACGAAAATTTAAACTAAACTTAACGAAAATTAAGAAACTTTTACGTCTGTTCTTAGAGCGTATGTCACTGTCATTATCTACTTAAGTGAGTGGTTTGTTTTCCAAAGAAGACTTGATAAAAACAGTTGAAAATTATTATGCATCATGGCTGTCCATGGCGCACTTGTCATAAGTAAATAAATTATCCAGTATTTTGCTTAATAATATTTAATTTCTGTTCTTATATCTAATCCAATCGCAAATAAATTAGTACCGTTAGATTCGTCAAAGAATGTAGTTGTCAAAAAGGGGTCGCCATTTGAAAATTAATAGTTAGAAATGAAAACGTAATTTTGTCAACTTGTCTTATTCCTGTCTTTCATACTAGTAACTAAAACTTTGCGATTGTATTTTTTGACATCACCTAAGGCCGTTAGATTAGTTTGCATCCGATCATGGCCACCTAGATGCAATTTTAAAAGTGGCTCTAAAAAAATGAAGTAGACGTAAAAAGTTTTTTAAATGCCATATTCTGATCTAGAATTGTCTCAGAAATCCAAAAATGTTAAAATATACAGGGTGTTCCATTTAAAAATTTAAAACCGGGGCAATTTCCGGTGAAACCGGAAGTGGCCGGAAAGTGGAAAATATGCGAAAACTCTCCCCTTCACATACCATTTATCTGTACCAATTCTCATTTTGATACACATAATACTCTAGAAATTATGACTTGTCTAATAGATTCGTTGACACCCGGTATCTACCATTTAGCAGGACACATCCTTGTCTATGACCTTCGAACAAAGACAACAATTTTGTTTTTAAAATACTATTTTCTCATGGTCTTGTATTGTTATTAAATAAATAGTAAGTGTATCTAAAAACACTAAACATAAGTACATAACATCTTTTTTTCGTTTTTATTCATGATTTTTTATGAAAAAAAGGCAAAATTCAGCTTGCCTTTTTATTTTGACATAGAGTGTGGTATATTATTATAAACATACATTACCTTATCATCTAAAAATATAAAGGATATTCCTTTTAAAATAATCAAATTGAAATGAGTAACTTTTTAACCACACCTCGTATTAAAGTTGTTACTACACCGTTAGATTGCGCTTAAAATATTACAAAAATAAGTAGTTTAAAATGTTCTCTTTACAGTATTTTTAGTTTCCCTAAAGAACAGCTTGTGAATGATTTATTAATTTTTTACTAACTTTAATAGTTAACGAGAAATTCCATAAAAGTAGCAAATTTGAGATACCTTGTACATTAATCACATCTTAGTTATTCGTCATTAAATTAAAGCGCTCACAATTTTATAACCAAAATGAATTATCAAACCAGTAATCAAAAATATGAATCTATTGTATACCACCATTTTTCGTCTTTTTTTACCATATTTTTATAAAGTAATTTTCTACAGTCTAGTGCACGACAAGAAAATAATCTACAGTCTAGTGCACGACAAGAAAATAAAACCGTTTTTTTAAATTATGCTTCATGATACAATTTTTCAGTGAAATTATGTTTATTCGGATTTTCTTTTGGTTTCACTGTAAAAGATTTAATGCACGGTTTTTTATTTAACAAATATTAAACATAAATCCTTCTCGATGGTTCGACTGAAATAAACCAATCGCTTATAAATGATTCATTTAAGCCCAAATGATAACTATCCACTGAAAGTGGACTATTTGCAGTACAAAGGAAATCAATTTCCTTTACTGTACGTGTGACCATTTTGAGCTCAGTTCTGTCTCCGGCAAAGAAAAGATCGCAATTTATTACATACATACAGACGGTTCTATGCATTCTATCGAAATATCATCGCTTGGAACTTCTGTAAAGCTTATTGGAATTGATTTTGAATTACATTTCGAGCGACTGAAATTATGTGTAGATGTCTAACAAAAGTAAATTGAAAATGGTATTTGTATTCATTATTTAATATATTCGAAAACTACTATAGTTTTTGAAATATTTTTCCAGATTTCAATTCAAACAATTTTATTCCTATACAGGGGCGGATCCAGCCCCTCTCTTGGGGGGGGGGGTGCAAGCAGCATACTCATTCCTAATATAAAAGGCAGAATGGGTTCTATTTTCCTGAACTCAAAGCTCTTGGGAGGGGGGGGGGGGCGATCGCAAGTACACACATTTCTATACTAGATTCAAGAACTAGAGAGAGTAATAAAACTGTTACCGAAACCTCCAACGTACCTGCTCCAGTGCCGCTGGTAACTGAGAACTGCCGTTAATCTAATTATATTTCATTATATTACTGCAACATAAAAATTCTGATAGTTTAATTTAATTTCTGTCAGTGAGCAAAGTACACCTTACAGTTTGTTCTTAGTGATTTATCTTGTTTGCGTTTGTTTTTATATATTATATATCTAGATAATAATGTTAAAAGCTCTGTTGAGATATGTTCCAACATGACAGGAGTTGGAAAATCTACTATGTACCGAATACTGAAGGAGAAAAAACGACTGGAATTGTTAGTACTCCCAAGCCACATTCAATCACAAGCAGATGAAAAACCTCGTTGGAAGAAGAAATGAAAACTGCAATTAAAGGGGTTGTATATACATTTTATTGTGAGAAGCAGATCCCAATAGTCTACAAAATTCTAACTAAAATCAATAATGATCGCGATTTACCTGAAATTAAAAGGACTGATCTCTGGAAATTACTCAGAGAACTTAATTTTTGCTGGGAAAAATCTGTTCCTATAGATAGTCCGGAAACTGTCCGTTGGAAAAGTAAATATCTCTCTCAATTAAAAGGTAGAGTTGCTAGAAATAACACAATTAGTAATTTAACTAAACTTTTGAAAGATTTTTTGGAATAAAGTTACTGCAGAAAATTCGAAAAAATCCATATAATAAAAGAATAAAAGAAAATGTGGAAACTCGATCTCATGATCCGTAAGATAGAGGAACCAATTATAATTAATTTGAGCGAAGATAGTTTCACTGACTTTGATTAGGAATTATATACGTAATGTTAATTAGTGTAAACTCAATTTATTATTTAAATTTTTATTTTTGTTGAATTTTATTGTTTAATGTTGTTTATGTTTTTTTTTTATATATTTTTATTTTAGTATGTCCAACTCTTTAATTTTATATATATTTAATTCCAATTAGCCGTAAGTTTATTATTATTTTATTATTGTATTTGTGTCTTTTTCTTAAGCGTGTAGAATTAACATGTTTATCTTATTTTTTTGGAGCTATCGTATTTCCATATAATAAAGTAAATTAAATTAAGATATCAGTACAATAGAAATAAAAATAAGTAGGTCTAATTTTAATTACAACATAAAAAAAAGGGATTACATTTGAATCCCTTTTTAGTGTGTGTAATACTGCAGATGGTTTACGAAATAAATAAACTGAAACATCAAATACCCTAATAATGTATTTAATTAATAATAAAATGACCGATAGCCCCAAAATTATTTTAATATTATATGAACTAATTTATTTTTTTATATATGTTTACTTTTTGTATTTTTGACAATGGATATTTTGTAAGTATTTAAATTATAACTTCGAATTTTTTGAGAGAATAAGGCTACGTTTTAGTCCATTATTATAAATCAGTATTTTTGATTATAAACTAACTGATTTTGCTTAAGACACCGGAATAAAGAACATATGTAGTTTGCGAAGAGAAAAAGGATAAAAAATGATTTATTACTCCCTCTAGTTCTTAAATAAACTGTAGTATAAGAGGAAACATCGGGTCCATTTTCCTAAACTCAAAGCTCTTGGGGGGGGGGGGGCGATTGCCCCCACCGCCCCCCCTTGGATCCGCGCCTGTCCCTATATAATCTAAAATTTATATATACTTCAACATTGGAGAAGATGCACTATTTCGAGTACAAGTGGACAGGTTTACAAAACAGTTCGAAGAATTCAGATTTACTTTCCGATTATGTATTAGAGATCAATATTGGGTAGGCAAAAAAGTATTTTTGGTTGTCACACATAGAGAGCGTTGTTTTTTTCCTTTTGACATTTTATAACAGTCACATTAAGGTTACTTTAGAAGCACCGTGTGCTTAATTTTGTTTGTTGCTGTTAGTTTAGGTTTAGGGAGTGGAAAAACGAACATTTTTGGCATATTTTATTTTTTTACCTTCGTAAAGGAAAGAAAGCTGCTGAGGATTACAAAGAGATATGTAAAGTTTATGGTGTTGATTATACAGGGCGAGTCAACGATTGGATGAAGTAGGTTTGTGCCTTTTCGGTGAAATTAACAAAGACACTATATTTATTGTTTGATACAGTTTATTTTTACGCAGATTTTAAAAATATTTAGGACTCTACAGGGTGAGCCAAAAAACTAGGACAGCATAAAGTTGTATTTTTTTAAATAGAACACCCTATATACAAATCGTATTTTCGATTTAGCTTATAATTTTAAATCTTTTTTATTAAGGGTTTACTATAACAAAACTTTATAGTTTCTGAGATAATTAAGTTTAAAGAAAAAAAGTCACATTTTCAAGCATCAATTCAATCCTAAATAACGTTTTCAATTTTGTGAGAAATATATTCAAATTTGGAATTTAGCAAGGCCAAGGACAAGTTAACATAATTTTTACCTAATATTTGCAATAAAAGCTACAGGGTGTTGAACACATCGGCTCAAATTTGAACAAGTTTAAATGAATAAATATCTTTTTTTTTAAATGGTACACCCTGTATATTTTCATGTTATTTAATAGAGTAATAAAAACCCTAAAAGTTTTGTTCAATATATCCTATACCTATTTATAATAGTTTCTGAGATATTTCAGTTTTTCTTATTTTCCATACTTTTTTACAGAAATAGTCTTCATTATCATAGTAGCCATGTAAAATAATAAAAAGAAACTACAGAAACAAACAGAATGTGGTTAAATATGATGAAATACATTATTCGTTATATTACGACGGCAATAGTTTAATTAAACATAATGTGAAAAAATTAACACAACAATAACGACAAGGCAAATACATATTTACTTTTATACTAAATTGAAACAAAAAAATTACCTATTAAATACTGAGATTAATTATTTCTTTTTAATAAGTGTTCGAATAAAGGACCCTCTTGTGCAATGCACAAATTTAGTCTTTTTTGCAGATTTTCTCGGACCCTGGACAAAATTAGTGGCGTTATTGTTCTACAGGTATCCCTAATCCTGTTTCGCATATCTTCCACTGTTATTGGTGGATTAACATACACTTTATTTTTAATATAACCCCATAGGAAGAATCTAATGGGGTGATGTCGCAAGACCTTGGTGGCCACTCAATGAAACCCCCACGTCCAATCCATTTTTGCGGATATTGTTGGTCCAAAAACGCATGAACTTCACGATGGTAATGCGGAGGCGCACCATCGTGCTGGAACCACATACTGTCGAGCTCATCCCTATCGAGACCTTGAAGCAGTTGGGGTAGTTCTTCTTGTAGAAAGTTCAGGTAACTATGGCCATTTAGTGGTTCATTAAAATAGTGGGATCCAATAATTCGATTATGATGAATACCACACCAAACATTTAATGACCAGTGGTTTTGATGTTGCACCTCTCTAATCCAAAATGGGTTTTCTGTGGCATAATAATGCATGTTGCGTCTATTTACGGCACCGTTACTTCTAAAAGTAGCTTCATCACTAAACATTACCTTGCATAATAAATTTGGATTTAATTGAATCTCCGCATTTATTGTACGACAAAAGTTTACATGACTTTCAAAATCCTGTCCATGCAATTCTTGGTGTAATTCCATGTGATATGGATGATACCTATATTTCTTGGTAGTACGATTAGCAGTGGATTGTGATGTTTCACATAATGCTGCTAACTGACGGCTACCAATATAAGGATTTTCCTGAACATTTAACAATACTTGTAGTTCTTTTTCTTCATTAGTTACTGGTTTGTTGACCACTTTACGTTTTGGATAATCAACAGTACCAGAAGAATCAAATCTTTGCATTAAGTTTTGAAAAGTATGAGTATTAGGCTGGCGTCGATCAGGATACTTCATTTTGTAAATTCTTTGAGCAAGAAGGCAATTTTTTTGAGCCTCTCCTATTGTATAAATCATATCTGTTAACTCATTCTTTGGAAAATTCATTTTACAATATAAGATGAATGCAAAAAAAAACCAAACTAAACTACATAAAAACCAAAAGAAGCGATTGCGGTTATAAATTTGACACACAGAAAAATGTTCTTTTACATTGTTTTTGCCATGGCTACTATGATAATGAAGACTATTTCTGTAAAAAAGTATGGAAAATAAGAAAAACTGAAATATCTCAAAAACTATTATAAATAGATATAGGATATATTGAACAAAACTTTTAGGGTTTTTATTACTCTATTAAATAACATGAAAATATACAGGGTGTATCATTTAAAAAAAAGATATTTATTCATTTAAACTTGTTCAAATTTGAGCCGATGTGTTCAACATCCTGCAGCTTTTATTGCAAATATTAGGTAAAAATTATGTTAACTTGTCCTTGGCCTTGCTAAATTCAAAATTTGAATATATTTGTCATAAAATTGAAAACGTTATTTAGGATTGAATTGATGCTTGAAAATGTGACTTTTTTTTTAAACTTAATTATCTCAGAAACTATAAAGTTTTGTTATAGTAAATCCTTAATAAAAAAGATTTAAAATTATAAGCTAAATCGAAAATACGATTCGTATATAGGGTGTTCTATTTAAAAAAATACAACTTTATGCTGTCCTAGTTTTTTGGCTCACCCTGTAGAGTCCTAAATATTTTTAAAATCTGCGTAAAAATAAACTGTATCAAACAATAAATATAATTTCTTTGTTAATTTCACCGAAAAGGCACAAACCTACTTCATCCAATCGTTGACTCACCCTGTATAGTAGAATGCACTTGTCACAATTGGTTTAAAAAATTCCGTTATCACTCAAAAATGACTAACGTTCTGTACGACCTATAAGAATTAATGATTACCAAATCATAGCTATTATTGAAGAGAATCGTCATATAACTGCTCGAGAGATTACAGAGAGGTTAAATGTATCGCACACAACAATTGATAATTACTTAAAATATCTTGGCTCGCTGAAATGTCCAATATTTGGATCCAGCATAAATTGAAAGAAATTCACTTAATACAACGAATAAATATTTGCCATATGCATCTCACGCATAATGAAACTGACACTCTTTTGAAAAAAATCATCACTAGTGATGAAAAATGATCATTGTGGCTCAAGCCTGATAAAGTAGCACGAATTACATCTAAAACTGAATTGCATCTAAAAAAGGTCATGCTATCAATTTGGTGAAACCACAAAGGTATTATGTATTTTGAGCTAGTTCCAAGAGGCCGGAACTTCTCTACTTATGTGGAGCCTAATTGTTGATAGACGGGGCAAAGTCGAGAATACCATCTGCGACATAGTTCAGAGAGGACGTGAGTATACTAAAGAATGGAGCCAGATGATGGGACTAAATGTCAACCCCAACAAAACCATCTAGTAGCATTTACAAGGGAAAGAAACCTCAACCTGAAAACCAAAATGGAAGGTGGAAGTCAGAGGTTAAATATCTGAGCTTGATCCTAGATAATAAATTTTTCTGGAATGAGCATGAAAAAGAAGTAATCAAAAAGGCTATAAAGTCTTGATGCTTTGCAGAAACTTCGCGAGAAAAAACTGGGACGCAAACCCAAAAATTCTGCAGTGAATATGCACTGCATATAGAGCAGTGATTTGGAATAAAGAACCAGTCTGGCCCCATCGAGAACCAACCTCTCGAAAGCTTAAAGACGCGTGTACTGGAGCAATGGAAACCTACCCAACAGCCGCCGTGGAACTGATCCTGAACCTTACATCTCTACATATACTTGTGGAGAGTATGATAAAGGAGATAATATACAGAATGATGGGAGATGAAGTCATAAAACGAAAGCCCAATCTCTTATCCATAAATCAAGAAATCTAGGACATTATCCGAGATGAAATGAAAAAGAAGTTCAACCTTGTGAAAAACTGCAACAGAAAGTTGAGTTGCAAAAGTGAATGCGACAGAAATATCATTGAAAACTTAACAAAGATTCCACTAAATAGTATACAAATGGCTCCAAAACAAGGGAAGGAACTGGAATAGGAATGTATGGAGCTACTACCAGACACCACGAAAGCCTGGGTAAGTCATTAAACATCTTCCAGGTGGAAATTAATTCAATTCAGTAAAAAAAAACATCGCGGATAGGAGATTATTATCATGTCGGCATTTATCAATGAGCTCAGTTCTCAAGTAACCAGCGCCAAGATGGTCTGGGAATACCTAGATGAACTAAATGAATTGGGTAAGAACAATAAGGTTACCGTCATACGGATACCGAGACACACCGGGGTAGAGGAGAATGAAATGGTAGACAAGCTTGCCAGGAAAGGGGCTGAGACATCATTTCAGGAGCCCGAACCTTTCTGTGGTATCAGTAACAGTATAATGCTGGAAGAACTAAAGAGAGAGGAAGAAAGCAGGAGATCCACTTACTGTATGGATCTGCAAGAAAGGGACAAACGAAGGTACTTCTTGGAAACTGCGACTAGAAGAGATTTAAGGAATGCATAACCCTAAGTAAAAACTAACTTGGAGTTTTGATGGGAATCCTGACGGGGTATTACCACCTCAAGAAACTCGGATTGACAGAAAGAGAAGAGTGCAGGTTTTGCGATGAGGGGGAGAAAATCTCTCTTCACATCCTTTCAGAGTGTAGCGCATTAGAAAACCCTAAAATGCGGATCTTGGGGGCGCACCAAATAGAAGAAGGGGAGCTACCCACTTTGAAGCCATCCAGTATTCTAAGGTTCCTAAGGGGAATACGAATAGAGGATCTGCTTAAGTCGACAAGGCAAGGTATTTTTAACGACTTAGTAGCGCTAGGGGAATACAATAGATGTTTTGGTTCATAGTGTACAAATCCACAGTTTCACGCACACACAAGAGACCGAACGATCAATTCAGATAATTACTGTCAACAATTAATGAAACGGGATAAAGCAGTCAAAGAAAAACGGACACAATAGGCAAATCGAAAAGTAAGTATATTCCATTATAATAATGCAAAACCTCGCTTACCTTTAGTAACTCCTGAGAAATTATTAAAGCTTGGTGGGAGGAGATGTCGCATCCACCATACAGCCCTGACCTGGCACCATCTGATTATCATTTATTTTGAAGTTTGCAAAACTTTTTGAATAGTAAATTTTTTACAAATGATGATGACCTTAAATCGCACTTTATTCAGTTTTTTGCTGATAAGGACCCAAATTTCCATGAGCGCGGAATCTTGAAAAAGCAAGACGGATGGCAAAAGGTTATTGAACAAAATGGAAAATGTATATTCAACCAAAGTCTATTCTTTGTATGAAAAAAATTTATTCACACTATAAACCGAAATCACTTTCTTGCCGACCTGATATATGACTACCAAAGCCATCTTTTTCAAGCAATACAAATTATGGAAAATACTGTTTTTTTAATTTCAAAACAAAAACTTAAAAATATAGGTGGGTCACAAAAAAAATTACACAAACAATACATATGAATGAAACTTACCTGAAGCTCCTGTCTCCATTCGAGACGAAACTGTCTTCGTGAGTAACACCGTCTGGCGAATCCCTACCGGGAAAGAACAGCGAATTATGACAAAACAGTACCAAGAACAGTCTTTGAAACTTTTCACCGAAAATAACATAAATCACAAAATTTACACTACTGTTTATTGTTACTAGTAAATTACTTAGATTGATCATCATATTTAAGTCGATAACGGCTTGTGTTGAAAAGTGGAACGTTTCGACTATGTTGATGACCATCGGCAAGAGATTGCAGACGAAAAACACTGCTACCACACACATGAGCATTGTTGCCAAGCCAATTTCTCGTTGTTGGAGACGCGACAGTCGTTGGCGCTCGCGGTTAGCTTTGATAACCTGAAAAGAAGAGAAGTAGTTAAGATTACTGAGTTAAGTGCTATTAAATGTTCCCGTGAGAAGTTACTGTATTGCAATATTGCACAATATGATGTCATAATTCTTAGATTCTCTAAGCAACCGTTCACATGCGATGTTAACATGTTTAACTTCATAAATATGATCATATTTCATTAAATCAATTAGATCCGAATTTTGTTACGGAATTTTTCTAATTTCGTCCCTCTATTTTTTGTGATACCCGCGTAAAATCGTATAAGTACTCCATTCATTCTGTATGATCAGCTATTATACTGCGCACGTGATTATCGATCGCAAGTAAACAACGTTAATTGAAATTTTTTTTCACATTTGTCAGTGTTTCGTTTTCAGAAGAATGTTTTGGTGAAAAAAAGGTAATTATTTTTTATAAAGGGTGTTTTTTATAGAGGTATAGAACTTTAAGTTGGCAACACTTTTTTAACTGGCGGCCATTTTGTCAGCTGTCAAGTGATTTATGTTTAGTTTGGTTTGGTATTTCAACATGAATAGACTGACTCCTGAACAACGCTTCCAAATTGTGCAAATTTATTTTGAAAATCATGGTTCCATTCGAAATACGTATCGCGCACTACGTCCATTTTACGGTCAACATAATCGTCCATCAGAGCAATTAATTTGATTAACTATGGAACCTTTTCGAACCACGTTTACTCTAAATGATAATACGCATCCACAGAGACGTCGTACAGTGCGTACAGAAGAAGTCATTGCTGCTGTAGACCGTAGCGTGGAGGAAGACCCGAATCAGTCTATCCGCCATCGTGCACAGGAATTGGGTATGTGTGCATTCACTTTATGGAAGATTTTGCGGAAAGATCTTGGTTTGCGTGCTTACAAAATCCAACTCGTGCAAGAATTGAAGCCACACGATCACCTAGCAAGGCGTAGATTCGGTGAATGGGCCCAAAACAAGATTTCCGTTGATCCCGATTTTCATAAGCGAATTTTGTTTAGCGATGAAGCTTACTTTTGTTTGAATGGATACGTCAATAAACAAAACTGCCGTATTTGGAGTGATGATAATCCTCAAGTGTATGTTGAGACACCGTTACATCCAGAAAAACTGACTGTTTGATGTGCTTTATGGGCTGATGGAATCATTGGTCCGTACTTCTTTAAAAACGATGCTAGTCAGAACGTTACAGTCAATGGTGACCGCTATAGAGCCATGATTACTGACTTTTTCGTTCATCACTTGAACAACCATGATGTGCAGGAGTTGTGGTTTCAACAGGACGGCGCAACATGTCACACAGCTCGTGCCACAATTGATTTATTGAAGGAAACGTTTGATAACCGCATAGTTTCACGTTTCGGACCCGTGAATTGGCCTCCAAGATCGTGCGACTTAACGCCGCTAGACTATTTTCTGTGGGGATATGTGAAGTCGCTAGTCTACGCCGATAAGCCCGAAACGATTGATCACTTGGAGGACAACATTCGCCGCGTTATTGCCGATATACGGCCACAAATGTTGGAAAAAGTGATCGAAAATTGGACCTCCAGATTAGAGTACGTCCGAGCCAGCCGTGGCCGTCATATGCCAGAAGTCATATTTAAATTATAATGCCAGAAGGTTATCTTTCGAATAAAGTAAATTTCATGTCAATTTAAAAAATTCATCTTTGTTTTATTCCATTTAAAAGTTCTATACCTCTATAAAAAAACACCCTTTATAATATAACTTATTAGTATAGCAGCCATGAGGTCAACAGTGGCGTCATTAATTTATATAGACCCACCCAAGTTTTTTTTATATATTTTGATCCCTGAACATTAATTTTTACGGTGGAAGTTCATTCGAGTGGAGATAAGATAGTTATAAACAAATAATTGTTTAAATTATGAAAAATGCAAAACCAACTATTGGGTTATAATTTGAGTGGTTCTAAGGAAAAAGATTCTAACTAATTTTTACGTACGATGCTTAGTTTCCGACATAATTGATGATAAACAATTAAACAATGTGGTTTTTGCGATTTTTGATATAGTGAACTTTTTTAAATTTTCTTGAGATGGATCGAAAGTTCGAATTAGCATCTACAAGCTGCAATCAAATGTCATACAAAAAAGTTAGGTCTTAATTGTTTATTTTGGCTATAAACAAATGGCTTTCGTCCGCTTACGAGTATGCGCCGTCTCGTCTGGCGCGCTGAGGGAAGCCTACTAGTAGTCGCCTCGCGCGACGAAGCGCTGGTACTTAACACATCATTTAACCCCATCACGTCAGGATTTTTCATAACCCTTAAAAAATAGGCCCAAAAACCCAATAAATTCTCTATCCATTAACCACTCAACTTTTATAATCCCATCACTCCTTAACACCTTAACTCCATAACACCTTAACATTATTACCTCCAAACCCCATAATCTCGAAACCCATAACCTGGTAAGAAATAGAGTTATACGCGTTTAAGCCCTGAAACACAGTATGTTCGAGCCAAACGTGCTTCTTGAGCCTTAAATCCATATTCTTAAATAATCCCTTTTCCCATAACCTCAAAACCCCATGACCCCGAAATCCCATAACCCGGTGAAAACGAGACTTTGGTTGGAAAGCTTACGTTTTGTCGAACCCAGGAACAACGACGAGGACGTAGTAGGATTCTGTTTCTTTCGAACTGCTTTATTAGTGTTCCCCTTGCCTCACACTATTCGGAGTGCCTTATTAAAGTGTGTTTCCATTGTCTCACACTGTTAGTTTTTTTTAAGCATATTCTCTTTACCTCACATTGTTTGGGGTGCTTTATTAAAGTGTGTCCTCCATTCCTCACACTGTTCGGGATATTTTTTTAAAGTGTATTCCCCTCACACGAATAGCAAGAATAAAATGGCAAGAAGATAAACTGAATGCAGAGGCCACGTTTATTCATCTTGTTTAGACGTTTTATGGTAACGCTCTTATTTACTCTTAAAAGATTTACAGAGTAAATGCCGTTTATGGTTTTCACCTGTATCTCTTTTCAAATTCTAGTAGTAGTCTGCTATCATAGTCACACCCCATATTCCCTGATAACGCTTTTCCATATCCTTCATGTCTTGATGATGGCTTTCTCCGTGTTCTTCGCTGTAATCGCCAAGTTTTCCTAGAAAATTATCAATATATGAGTCTGAGAAATGTAGCTTTATACTCATATTGCAACCCAAAGTGTGATAGTTTTTCACCATAGCACTTAGCCGTTCTTTATATTTTGGGCTCTTTTTGTTGCAAAAACTGATCAACGCAGCTCCCTCTTTCTCTGTCAAGTGAACTGTCAAATCAATATCATTGAAGACGACTTGGATCTGTGGGCCATCGAAAATTCCTGATTCTAACATAGCTTCACTTACTTTTGGCATATATTTAACACACTGACCTTATTTGTCCAGAGCTTCCACGAACTGTTTCATCAAACCAAGTTTTAGATGAAGTTGAGGTATCAATATTTTCGTTTCATTTCCGGGTGGTGCTCTAATAACGTTTTAAGACCCAGATTGTAATGACACGCGTTTAGGTCGTTCCTTTTTAAAATAGTGATTTTTACGATCCCTAATATCAAAATGACAAAGAAAATAGGGAAATTTAATATTCCCACTCTGCACTCTCAGAATAATAACTGGGATTTTGAGATCCTCCCATATTTCCTACCGGTGTTCAGAATAGTTTTTCTCAAAAATTTTCTTTACATTATCATACGCTTCCTTGAGAACTGTTGAGTATGGAATTGGGATGGGGGCAAAAATCTTAATGTTATGCAAAAGTTTCGCCTTGAGACTGCTGATAGAGGAACCTACAAACAGACGCCACTCTTTTGCCTTGTAGATAACATAATTTATAACGTTCATGAGCTCGGCTTTAGCGTTGCAATACACACATGGCTTTGTCGTCATTCGCACTCTATCTATCAGATTCCATCTCACTATAACTCTCAGTGAGGATTCCGTCGCTTGTTTCTATTTCCAATACATCATTATCTTTCGTTCTTTTGTCATCTCTGTCATCGGTGTTTGTTACTCTTTTCTTAGGACGACCAATCTTGATTGGAATCAGTACTGCGAGGATAACTTTGCTTGTCAAATCAAATATTTGATTTTCCAACGATTTTTAGTATTGTAACCCCAACTGTCCGTCATTCAAACGATTTTTAGTATTGTGACAGTTAATCAACATTCTATAACAGGTTCCACGAACAGTATGTGAAAAGCAATTTTCGTTCAGATTCGAAATTTCCAACCAAAAACAATATTTATACGCTTTAATAACAGCGTCACTGATATTTTTCTGGGAGTTGGATGGTTCATAAGTACCACAAATATAACAGAATGTGTTTGGTTTACTAGGATCATCATGTACATGTGGACTATAATATCTCATAGATGTATCATGTCTTATAGCCTTATACCTCGTAGAGGTTACAGAACCCACCTCTACAAATTTGCGGTCTCTGGAAAACAACGCTTGCGAGCCCACTTTGTCACCCTGACTAGTCGTTGATACTGGAGATCCGATCCTTGGATTGTAAACTGTTTTTTGTGTGTTTGCCATAACGGCATGAACGCTGTAATCCAAGGTCTCGACCGGACAATGGAATAGCGCTGTTGCTCACCGTCAACAACATGGAGGTGTCCTGGATTGCAAACACACGAATAAGTAATACAACAATGATGTACTCAAGAGACTTCATACATAAGTCTATTCGTAACTAAATTTTGAGCTTATGAGACTATGGGTTTATGGAGTTATTGTAGGATATGGGTTTAAGGCTCAAGAAACACATATGGCTCGAATATACGGGATTCGGAAGTTTCGAGATTAAGGGTTTAACGGGTTCCGTGATTCTGGGGTTAAGAGTTTATAGGGTTATATGAGCTGAGTGATCTATAGATAGAGGATTTATTGGGTTTTTGTGCTTACTTTTTGAAGTTATGAAAATCCTGACATAACGTGGTTAAATGGACCTCGAATTCGGATTCAGCAACCCCAAAAACATATGGCAGACATAGTTAGACTTCAGGGGGAATTTTGTCGATTCTTTTCGTGGAGCTGTGTAATCATAGATCTGACCAAACGGGTTTCGTACTTCCTTCAAGGGAAGATTCATTCATCCCAGATATATTCAGATATCATAAGGATGTAACTCTTTGGGTGTCCTTCCTATGTTATAGTGCCCTAGATGATGTGATGGTTGCTGCAGAAGACTATTCGATACTACTTCCGTTGTTGACGAAATTATGGAGATCGTCTGAACACTACTCATTCCTCACCATCTGTGAATTTGTATTTCCAGCTCTCTATATTTGGCAATTTTTATTTTGCTACCCCTTAGTGTTGCTCGATTGGATGTTTTATCTATTAAAATGAGTTATGCGTTCTACATGATCCGTAAGCACTATTCGATCCCAGTACAGCTTGAAGCTACCATGAGACTGAGGCATCCCTGGGCAGTAACACCAGCGTACCAGAGGTGTAGCTATAAAATAACGAGGGTATTGCTGTAAAATATGTTATTTTAAATTTATACTTATTTAGTTACTATTCCCTTCAATTACACCCCTTCTCTAGCTCTACCACGCTTCAGGCTAATTTTCCATAGTTCGAAAGAGTCTTGCAAGACTTCTTCTGTGAGCTTTTTCATGATGCTCCAGAGCTTCAACAGACTTAAGTTTTGTTCCTTTTAATACAGATTTGACCTTGGAAAACACATAAAAGTTACATGCTGCAAAGTCAGACGAACAAGGCGGATAGTCTAACATTGGGATATTGTATTTGTCTATAAAAGTCTAGACAGACAATCGGTTGCACGCATGCAGATGAGTACCAACTTTTCAAAAATATTACTTTCTCATGATATGAATAGACATATGATTCCCCGCTTTTAGCTACAACAACCTACAAGAATCCATTATGCAGATTAGTGCTACCTTCCTCTTTCATCTATGTTCTTCTCAATTTTTTAAGATAATCAGTACATATGTGTGGAAATCCATTAAGATTCTGAATTTAGATAACTATTTTAGACGTCTGCGTCTGGCTCGAATGTTTTTACAAATAAACACAAAAACGGGACATTTGTTTGGCGATATACATTGTATGTTAGCAATAATAATAGTTTCTGCGATAAGGGAAAGGTAATAGCTATTTTTTCTATAGTGTGCACATGTACATACATTATTGGATATAATCTGGGATCGCCGAGTTCCCGTCGAAGTTTTTTGATTTATAGTCTGGATAGGAACGATATTTTGTTTAATAACGGAACTGGAGCCAATGTATTAGGAAGGTTATTTTCCAATAAATTTTAAAGATTTATGTCAAAAAAAGGAGAACAATGATTTAGGAGAAATTCAACTGGTAATTTATTAAATATGGCTTTAGACTGTAAAATAAATCATACATTTAAAATATATTATTTATGCAAAAACTATTGATCCATATAAAACAATAGTTTTTTTGGAAGTTGAAACTGAAAGGATTAAAATAATAAAGATGTGATGGATTTAGAAAGGAAAGCGATAACCTCGAACATTTCTATATTTTGGTTTATTTTATCTGACAACATCTCACTACTACGCCGTACTGTATTTACATATATATGTTAATTTTTGTACATATTTTCAAAATTATCGATATACATCGTGTCGATATTTTTCAAATATAAAAATATTGTTTATGGATATATTGAATAAAAATATAATTATTTCGATATATCGGCATTTATTAGATTAATCGACAGTATTGAAAGTAGAAACAAATTTTCGTCATATTTATATTTGATTACCGAATGAAAAAAATACAAAATTTATTCTCACAACTCTCCGTGAAATCAGCCAATTTCCGAAAGAAGTATGTTCCGTCTTTCCGAATTATTAATTTTTACGTTATATTTTTTTACATATCTCTACATTTTGTACATTTATATTTAAGCAGACTGAAGTTAATTTTATTTTAACCTCTTTTCGCGCCATGTATTGTTTCGCGCCATATATGGCAAACTCTTCCTAACACTGTAATCTTGTACTTGAACCTTCAGCGGAATACAAGTGTTGTAAGGAAACAAAAGTTTATTGTGATTTTTAATTATTTTAACATTTATTAACTCTAAATAAAATTCTACTAAATGGAAGAATTTACTTGAGTCCCTCTGTATAAAGATTTGGACCGTTGAAATGTATATCTTAGGTCTGGTCAAAAACAGTCACATATTAGGAAAATATAAATCCATTAACATATTTAAACTTAAGCTCAGTTTTATTACATTTGGGGTAGTTAATTTTTTCTAAAAAAACAACATAAACTCAGTCAATTTATGAAGACACAATAAGACCCTCTCTAAGATTTGCCTATAAACCTGTCAAAGTAACTTAATAGTCTTAAAATCCACAACGTTAGGGGTTAAGGTTAAATAATTAAGTAATAATTATATGTGGCCGACCGCTTTCTTTTACTTAAACTGAGCAAATTTTCCCATCATAAGAAAACAAAAGAATATTTAAATAAAATCACTAAAATGCAATATTAGTGTTTGTTATTATGTACAAAGTTCGCATCTGTTACCCATTTTTCCTCAATTGACGAAAATAAGAATAAGAAAATGTGAAAATGGTTAAAACCTTGGGTTTTTTTATGGGTTCTTACACGATCTTTTAGTATAATTGTAGAATAGTTACCGATCACATTTGTATTAAGTAACTATTAATTTGGAGCTCTGGTCAGTTTTAATATTAAATTAAATTAAATTCGATGCATGGATGACTTATGCCATCTATGAATCAGGGGACCAAAAACTCGCTCGGAAACGAAAACTACCCTTCGCTAGCGGGGATGCATCGCGTAAGTACATTCTATTAGTGGAAAAGCACGCATGTCGGAACTAACGGGTCTTAAAGAAGGGAGGTTCCAAAGGATGAAAGTTGAATTTGATTTTTAGGAATTAATTAAAATCAGTTCCTTTCTGAAAATCGTTAGAGTCGGTATGGGTGTACCAGTGTAGCAAATTACGTGACGGGTATATTCGTCGGGAACGAAGGTTTTCTTTGTTTTGTTTTTCAGTTAATTTAGGAAATTAAAGGAATATCCTGTGTTATTTTGGTCGGGCATTTCACGATTTTCATACGGTTTGTTTAAATAATATAAATAGCTGTTTTTCGCGTTTTATTTCTTTCTCTGTTTAATATTTTAGTAAGCTATTTAAAGGTGTTTTTTTTTTTAAATTGGATTTTACATTTCTGGTTAATAAGACGACCAATAAGAACAATTATGTTAGTTTTTTTTTGTAATTGTTATTAGTTTAAAGTTTCTCATTGTAAATAGTTCGTTTTTATTCTATTTATTTTTGTTAATAGACTAAGTGTTTTGAGAGAAACTTGTTTTATTTAATTTAATTAAAAACCTTCACGCGAATTAACGTGCGGACGTACTGCCGTGGGAGCTGTAAACAAGAGATATTAACTGTCCAGCTAATTAGCAACACTGCCTGAGTGCTGAAGTTCTGAGTTGTGGTTGGTAAGCTTAAATAACCGTAGCTGTTTGGAACTAAAGCTGCAAGAGAGAATATGAACGACCAGACTTCCAGAGTATCATTATTACTGTGAAATTTAATTATAGGTTATTAAAATAGCTACAAATTAATGTGTGGCAACAAATTGGTTATAGAAAGAATGGCTAACGCTACCTCAATATGTCATTAGCAGGAGTCTATGATCAAATTCTGTCACAGTGTTGCTAACACTAATCTACCACGCGAGTGTTAAATCTCTCTATGCCGACTAAATAAACTAAAACCGTGAAAATAATAATTGATTAAACATCTGTAACAGTGCTAAAAACCAAGAGACTCAGCTCCAGAAAAGGGACCACATTTTTGACACCAGTTAAGCAGCTACAAGGTAGGCTATTTTAAATTTCCGAAATTGTCATACCGTCGTCGTTTATTTTAACTGAAATTAAATCCTTCAGCGCCCAACTATAGTTCACTATCTAAATCGTACAAAATAAATAGTCAATTTTTATGCGAAAAGAACGATACTTTACAATTTTTTAAATAACTTTCGGCCGTCGACACTGATATTTCTTATAGACACATCGGATCGCAAAATTTTGGGCAATGAAGGATCTTGGTGCGCTGAATCCGATTCTGGCTTCAGTATTGCTCCACCACGTCTGATTTTTGATATCTTAAATGTGCAAAGAACAGCGTTTTTCGACATATTTTTGAGGTTATGTAAATTCACAAGGTATTTTAAAAAAAACTAGTATGAGTTCATTTCTCTTTCAAATTAACTTTGATATGTCCAGATATCTTTTTTTCACTGAAATATGCTTATTTGAATTTTGTGTCTCACCCATCTACCTCTTTTAGTATTCTTTTCTAAATTCTGTTACTTTGATGAAAATAACTCTATAGGCATTCTAGGGGTCGCTGATTACAAATCCACTCTCGAACTTTAAAAATTTAAAATGGCGGATCCAATAAGGCGGTTGAAAATTTCAAAAAGTTTTTAATTTTAGTGAAAATTCATGTAAATAGGCATTCCCCAGATTGCTGATTGCGAATCGGCCATCATATTTTGAAAATATAAACAGCTGTAAAATTTATCAGCTATATTGGATCTGTTGTTTCAGTCTATCGATTGCCTACGTCAAAAAGAAAGGGTTTTTAATAAAAACAAAACGATGTCCTTGAATTACTTTAAAATTATCATCACCATTGACTGACATTTATTAAAATCTGACCTTGAATTCATAATCAGAAATCTCCAGGAACCTATACATAAATTTTCTTTAAAATCTTAAAACTTGTTAAAGATTTTTTCCGCCATATTGAAGCCGCCGTTTTAAGTTTCAGCGACTCCTAAAATACTTGTATAGTAATTTTTATTAAAATAACAGAGTTTAGAAAAGTGCACTCAAAGAGGAAGCCTGTACTCTATTTGTGGTTTACATTCGAGTAAATCAGTGAGATGAAAATTTCAAATTAGCATATCTCGGTGAAAAAAAAAATATATACACATGTCATCATATTTTCAGATATTTCTACTAGTTTTGTAAAAAAAATTATCTTGTGATTTTACATAACCTCAAATATGGTGAAAAATAGTGTTTTTGTACTTTTAGGTTAGGATATCTCAAAAACCTGACAGGATGGAGCAATTCTGAAGCCAAATTCGGAATCAGCGTACCAAAATCCTCGAGAAAGTATACTAGAGTTTCTGTTACTTGACCCTTGTTGGCCTGTGCTGGATACCATTGTTTGATCTTTCAATGTCAACTAGTAACTGTCATATTTTTGTCGTGCGTAACTGTTAATTTATTTAATGCTATTCTACTTAAGATGTAGAGAATTACAGACATTCTAAATAGAAGTGTCAAGTTGATAAAGGTAGTAAAATCAATGTATGAAAATGTTAGATGGAAAGCTAAGGTTGGAAGGGAGCTTAGAGAGGGACTCACGATGAGAAAAAGTCTGAAATAGGGTTGCTGTAGTATGTCACCAACCCTGTTCAAAATATATCTCGTTAAGAAATGGAAAAGAAAATTTCATTATATGGGTATATCTCTAAATGGCAATTTTACAATGTATACCCTCACCATTTACAGATGATTAAGTTGTTCTTGTTCAAGGCATCGAGGATATAAATTAAATGACGCGTAAACTAATTTCGGAATACGGATTATGGAGTTTGGAGGTTAACATAGAAAAGACCGAATATATGTATATAGGAGAACCGTAAAAAAATTTACATTTAGATTTGGAAAATGGGCAAATAATTAAACTCAGTAATATATACAAATACTTGTGTATAAAGATTGAAAGAATTGGTACATTGGAACTTTAAAAGCAACCCAGATGAAATTCTGACTAAGTGCCGCAAGCATATCACACTCAGAAGGAATACTCCATCCACGAATTTGTAAAAAAATGGGAGTAAAGCAAGAGATTATGGATTACATAAGAACTAAAGTAGTTTGGTTTAAATATATAAAGAATGTTAGGTGCGAGACTTGCAAAGGAGGAAGAAAGTACGGAAGACCATGGAGAAGTTGGAAAACGGATGTGCATGGGGAGATTCAGGAGAGAGGCCTGAACGAATGATTTTAAAACGATCAAGACGAATGACGCCTAGCAATCAGAATACGGTATAGAACAAAGTGTGCTTACGAACCATACAGTTGCACATAACAGACCAGACCAGATCTCATTTTAGTAGATAAAATATCTAAGCGAGCAAACTAATAGAAGTGAAATGCAAAGATCTAGAAAAACAAATATGCAGACAGTGGCGAATGAGTTGCGCCCGGATGATCCCCATAATTCTATCAACAACCAGCGTAGTATCGAAGAGAATTGAATCTTAGCGATCAAAGGCTTAGCTATGTAAAAGGCAGTGGTACTTGGAATCGCTCAAACTGTCCGTAAATTTATAGGAAATATAGAGGACCATAACATCTCCTAAAACCCGACAATATAAAAGCGACTCCCACAAAGCTCCATCCTTATGATGTTACAATATATCTGCGAAAGCTTTAGCTTATGAAGTAAGATGGAAGAAAACTTTTCGCTGCCTAGGTGAACTACCAAGAAGCCTTCGACTCAGTCAATCACATATTGTGCCCTTTTTAAAACACCTCATGCCCATTTGAAGATCTAGGGCCCAAATGAAAATAATTTCCAGCAACAACATCAAATGAGACACAATCCTAATACGAAGGGACAAATATTTCAGGAAGATTTATTGAAGTCACTATGCCTCTGGTTTGCCATGAATCCACTATTACGCAGTTTAAATTATATCAGATGCAGCTTCAGCATTCAGAACAATCGTAAAGACGTGATAAGACTACATTATCTTCCGTATATGGACGATCTTAAATTAATGGCTGCCACTAGAAATCAGCTGAAGCAAATGCTCAAAATTGTATAGGAGTTTTCCAGGGATACATGAGTTTGGATTTGAAAAATGACTCATTTTAAACACAACTAGAGGAAATATGCCCAATGGGGAACCTTTGAGATGCAAAACAATCACACTATTGCGACAGTGGAGGCATAACCGATCTCTAAATACTTGGGCATGAGAGACTAAATTATCTTCCGTATATAGACGATCTTAAATTGATGGCTGCTACTAGAAATGAGCTGAAGCAAATGCCCAAAATTGTAAAGGAGTTTTCCAGGGATATATGAATTCGGATTTGAAAATTGACTCATTTTAACCACAACTAGAGGAAATATACACGAGGAGCATTTGGGATGCAAAGCAGTCAAACCACTGCGACAATGGAGGCATAAAGAATTGACCAGCCAACTACAAAGACCAAATTAAACAACGAGTCGTCTGCACAAAAAAGTCAGAACACTTCAGGTACACAAACATCATTCCCATAGTGCTATTGAACGGACAACGCTACCGAGATACCACGGAGGAAGAGGACTGGTGGATATTAGTAAGTAATTGGATCCACAACTAACAAAATTACGCTCATATTTTAACAGGCGAGAAGAATCTTCTGAGCTACACTGAGTAATATACGAGGTAGGCGATTCAACACCCCTGTGATTGTGGGACCATAAAATGACTTCTCATCACCATCAGGATTAAGAGAAACTTCAAGTCTGGCTACAGAAGCCCCTTTATGGAAGACACCCATTAAAATGTCGAACTATTAATTGATATCAGGACAAATATTTTCTAAAACCTACTCGGTATCCAAGATCAGGTCATCCCAACGAGAAACTATCTTAAATTCGTAATCAGGAACTTTTCGATCCAGAATAATCAATGCTGATATGGATGTTAAACATCAAAGAAAGTCTAGCATATAGCAGAAGGATGCCAAGGAGAGAGTACAAGAAGAGACACGGTTCAGCAACAAAGATTATCTATCAAGAGATGACAGAAATTCAAACTGTTGCAGATAGAGAAATTGTCAAACTATGGATACATTTCAGAACCTATAATGGAAAATAATGAGTTCAAGTTGTACTGGGATCGCACTATGCTTACGGATCATACAGTCGTCTATAGCAAGATAGACCTTATTTTAGTGGTTAAAAGATCCAAGAGAGTAACACTAATACAAGTCGCCATCCCTGACGGATAAGCATAGTGAGAAGATCGCCACATATCAAGACCTAAAATTGCAAATACACAGACGGTGGGGAACGAGTAGCATCCGGACGTTCCCCAGTAGAGAATGCAAGAGCCGTTAGGATAAGTCTATGGAATTAAGATGCCTGCATAATTGTCAATGGCTATCGCCACACTTTTCTCGGCGACCGTTGGATGCAATGAACATTATTGAGATTTGGCTCCAACAAGATTGCATCATCCCACACCAGAAACAGTGACGTTGATGTAAACGAAATGCCTAAGTTGGGTCATCTCTCATTTTCGAGATCAAAACTGGCCGCCAAGAAGTTGCTATTTAAGAAGTAAAATTTATACAAATCATCCTAAAACGACTGAACAACTCATAAAAAAATTGAATACCTAATCTGATAAAACCATTGGCCCTTACTGCAATAAGAATTTGAGTGACATTTTATTTCATTATTAATGCCAATAATTGTTATGTATATCAATAAAAACTAAAATTTATGTTTTTCAATATATTTACAATTGAAGTTCTTGTGATACGCTCTAGTCTTTGAAATTCCGAAGTCTTTGATCCATTTGTTTTCTTGTTAACTCAATCCATGCAAATAATTTGATTTTGAAAAAATTTTGTTTATACAAAGTACAAAAACTTTCAATATAAAGGAAAACAATTTATTTCTGACAAAAAATATGTTACCTGATATTTTTTAAGAACAACACTTATTTTTACCCTGTCAAAAGAAACTGGTTGAAAAAATTCTCTTGTGACATCATTAAAAAATGTAAAAAAAGGGTAGATTTTATTTTTTGGGTATCGTTAAAAATAAGTAACAGATATGGGAAAAAGAGCAATAAGAGCAAATGGAAATGGAAACATATCCCATTAAAAGCACATGTAAACTGCACTAAAAGTTGAAAAATATATTAGCAATTGCAAATAATGTGTAAACTGTTGATTTACTTAGCACTTTTATTTTTAAACGTATTCTAGGTGAATTGGTATTTTTTAACCGAAGAAGAAGGACCGCAATGTATTTTTTATGCATGTACGTCAATTACTCCGGAACGGCGGCACTGATTTATATGAAATTTTTTACGCTAGGTTTAGGAAGTTGCTGTGGTGGTCCCATATTATTTTGGCTGAAATTTGTTCGATAAAACCGAAGATGGCGCTGATAATATGCAGACCAAAAAATTAAGTTTGTCCGATTTTCTCTAAAATTGGTATGGGAGAGATTTCGGGGGCGCACAGAACGAATCTAAAATTATTCTTAATAAATTCAATATAGCGGATCCAATATTGCGATTTAAAAATTTTACATCTCTCGGTTTTGTCCAAAATTACTATAAGGGGGTTTTAAAGGATGTAGATTCCGAATTTAAAATAATTTTTAAAAAAATTCGATATGACGGATCCAATATGGAGGACTAAATATTTTACACCAAGGTCGTAAGACAACTGACAATTGACACTTGGCTAACTTTACTTGTCACTGTTGAACGTTAAAGTAATCAACTTTCCTCTTCTCAGCAAAATGCGCAGCTAAAATTGTCTGAATATTAAAAGCACATGTATCGAAGTTAATAATTATAATACATTCTAAAATGTTTTTTTTTAATTATCGTTAGAAAACAACATTTTTTGCCATCTCATATGTCACGTACATAGTACGGCAAACTTTTAAATAAGATATCTGCACTAAAATAGATACAAAACAAATATTTGTGTATTAAAGTGATGTTGCAATTTTTAAAGATGTTTTTTTTATTTTGCCTTTAAACTATGAAATATGATATCAAAATCTGAAATTAATCTTTTACGATAGTAGCAAAACTAATAGACTCTAGATATTTTCTTGAACTTTTCGCTTCGTTTGTGTCCATTCAACAATAGAAAAATCGAAAAGAAAAGAATTTTCCTTGCTTTATAAATTATTCCTTCTTAATCATTTTCGAACGTTTCAAAAAGGACAAAAGATTTTCATCTGTTATTTAGAAAATTAATGAAAATGAGGAGAAAAGTTATGTTTTTATATAGTGTTGTAAAAAGAAATTTGCATGGTGTACGCCACTTCAACCGAAACAAGGCTACTCTTTTTTCTTCGTCACGAATAAGTCGGATTTTAAAAAAGAAGTAACTCTTATCCTGGTCATATTCTTTGTAAAAATCTACTATGGTACTCACTGGATAACAAAATTGAGTATCCGTGATACAAAACGCATTTGGTGCGTAAACGCCACCTATTTCAAATTATTAAAGTTTATAAATACTGATAAATATCTCTGCCTACAACTATTAATATATTTTTATTTATTTTTACCCTATGTTGGTTTACACCGCCTAAACATTTTCAAAAATCTCCTTTGGCATAGGCCTCTGAAAGCACAAGGGTTTAATTGAACCGGTAAACTTAACGCGGGCGCGCCACACGCTGGGCTCGCCATATTTATATGCATTTTAAGGATGGACAAATCTTACAAATTTGTTAATAAAAAGACTTGACTCCATTTCACTCTCACTAATTTTTATGGCTAAACAGTCACGACACTTTAACAGTATGATGATAAATAATATAGGCATTTAAGGGGGAGGAAGATATATCACATATTTTTTCTCGGTACATAAACAATACATACCAAGTATCAAATTTTTACAGTGGACAAAAAATTTAAGTTTTTTACAGTTGTTTTGAGTAGATTTCACATCTTTTTCTATGTATATGCTCTAATAAAATTAATCAGTAAAAATTAATATACCAACCTCTAGGTGAGCTACTCTGTGCGTGATTATTTATATATTTACTCCCAAATTAAATCCATTCTTTGCGCATTGAGCGTTTCCATACCCAACTTCAGATTTTGATTATTTTTGATTTTATATGATCAGTGAGTGAGTGCCAAAGAAATTAAATTGGCATTTAATTAATTTAAGAACTGGAAAGAAAAATAAAAACACAAAATTTGGTAAAATAAGTCCTGTTTTTCAAGTTATCCTAATGTCCAACATTTGAAATTTCAACTCATTCCCACTGCAATGACATGGAATGTTAGAAGTATGTCCAGTCGGTTCCAATAAGCGTTCCTATATAGTGGTTGCTCGACTTAAACCAGATCTTGTATCACTCCAAGGTGCTGGAAATTTAGAGCGTATAATATTTCTAAAATAATCCACTTTAATGAGTTTAAGATTTATTTTTAAGATGCTATTTACATTATCTCCGCAACATAGTCCAAAGAGGACTTAAATATACTAAAGAATGGTGCCAGATGATGGATCTAGATGTTAACCCAACCAAAGCTACCCTAGTAACCTCCATAAGGAAATGAAACATCAACCTGAAAATTATCAAAATGGATGGGAACATTATGGAGTGGAAGTCAGAGGTTCCATAACCGGTCTGACTGTAGATAATAAGCTTATCTGGAATAAACATAAAAAGAAGTAATCAACAAGGTTGGAAAAGCCTTGATGGTTTAAAGAAACTTCGCAAGAAAAAGCTGGGGAACAAGCCCAAAAATCCTGCAGTGGGTGTATACTGCAATAGCGAGATCAATTATTACGTATGGAGCAGTGATATGGAGTAAAAGATCCACTCTAGCAAATGCCAGAGCCATCCTCTCCAAAGTTTAAAGACTGGCCTATGCGTGTATAACTGGAGTAGTGCAAACCTGCCCAACGTTGGCCATGGAAGTAACCATAACCCTTACACCTCTATATATACTTGTGGAGAGTATGACGAAGAAGATAATATATAGGATAATGAGAGATGAAGTCATAAAATGAAAGCCCAATTTCTTATCCAGAAATCAACAAATCTGGAACATGTCACAGAATGAATGAAAATGAAGTTCAAGTTTGTGAAAAAGTTCAACACAAAGTGAATAAGACAGAAACACCATTGAAAAACTTAAAGGAATTCCATGAAATGGTATACAGATAGCTTCAAAACAACGGAGAGAACTGGAATATATAGTATATGGACCCAGAATCAGATACCAAGCATCTTTCAGACGGAAATATACGTCATCAGGAAATGTATTCAGCAAAGAGAAAAACTATCACGGACCGGAGATTACACATCAGTGTGCTGTGTTCTCAAGTACACAGCTACAAGATGATCTGGGAATACCTAGACGAACTAAACGAATTAGGTAAGAATAATAAGGTCTTTATCCTGTGAGTACCGGGATACACTGAGGTAGAGGAGAATGAAACAGTATACAACAAGAAAGAGAGTAGAAGATGCAATTACTGGACGGATCTGCAAGGACCGAGAGAAGCGAAGATACTTCTTGTGAACTATGACCAGAAGAGATTCAAGGAATGCATAAGCTTAAACAAAAATCAACTTAGAGTTCTGACAGGAACCTTGACGGGGAATAGCCACCTGAAGTGACAGTTCAAGAAACTCAGATTGACAGAAAGAGAAGAGTGTAGATTCTGCGAGGAAAAGGACGAAATCTCTAATCACATCTTATTAGAGTGCAGTGCTTTAGAAAACCCTAGAATGCGATTCTTAAGAACACACCAAATAGAAGAAGAGGAATTACCCACTTTAAAGCCGTCCAACATTTTAAGGTTCCTAAAGGAAATAGGATTGGAAAACCTGCCCTAGTCGGCAAGGTATCCTTAATAACTTGACAGCAGAAGGAGAACACAATAGATCTATTAAGTCGCAGCGTATTGATTCCAACTCCACAAACATACGCATATACATACATCTCCGCAAATTCCCAGTCAATACTTTAATGGAAATTTCACAACAATCCGTTAAAGAAATCTGCATTTTCTGGGTTATTGGTCAATATATTTCACTTTGCTGAAGAAAATACGTTCTTGTGAAATATATACAGTCATCAAAGAATATTTGAGAAATGCAACTTTATACACCAAAGAAAATACATTAAAAATATATTGGAAAATATGGAAATATTATTCGGGGAGATTTTTCAAGATTATGGTAAGTTATAAGCGTGACACAGTTTTGAAAAGCAGAATATAAAATGTATTGAAATTGATATCATAAATATATTTGCAGGTTTTCAGGCAGTAGGAAGTAATTTAATTTATTTGCTTTTTGAGTCGTTCCACAACTTATATTACCATTTAAAGAAAATATATCTATATTGATATGCACGTGTGAGCCATTACAAAGAATATAGGGTTTTTACAAATCAAAGTAAATGTCAATTCAGTCTGTGATATATTTCCCAATTAAATTAATACATAAGGAAGAAATAATTTTTTTAGTATTTGAAAGCCTTGTTGATTTAGTGTCGGAAGGGGATTCCAAATAAGAATTTTTAATATAATTATAATGTTAGACAGTTGTTGAATATTGACGAAAAATGGAAAAAAATTAAGATAAGAGCTGTGGAGGAAGTGAGGTATGTACGTGGATGCACAAAGACAAGGACATGAAATAAACTACCTGTTGTGTGTGTTAAAGTCAAGAAGAAATCATGGAAAATATATTAAGGAAAAAACCCAAATAAGATACGAACAGTAGAAAATTAAGTTAATATGATAAAAGATGCGAAATTAAACTCCTGGGAGGAAAGCTATATGTGCTTTCTGGACTTGCAAACGAACCTTTGTGTGCACATGGAACTTACACCAGAAGTTTTATTTTGGATGTGCACTAGGGTGATCCGCCCCATTATCACGCTATTTTATGGTGGTCTAGTACAACAAAGCGGAAACACAGTCTTCAATTTGACAAAGTTCAAAGAATGACTTGTGTGGGAATATTGAGTGCGATGGAGTCTGTCTTCCACTAGGGCTGTGGAGGCCCTGGTGAACCTACCTCCTCTCTACTTATACATAGAGAGAGTCCTTGAAAGCTGTTTATCGTCTCAACTACCTAGGGCATCTCGAAACTTGAACGGGCGACTATTCAGATGTCTGAGAAAGCGTGGTGGACAGATATCTTTCACTTCCTATGCAAACAGATTACATAGCGCCACTTTTAAAACCGTTCTACCTTTTTGAGATACTTTTACCGAGTAGAAAGAATTGAGAGAGGGAGCAAAATCTTCCGAGAAATAGATCCTGGTGTTTTACAGATGGACCTGGACAAAATAAAAGAGTGGAGTCGAAGTGTTCGGCAGGAGCATGGGAGTCAGAGAGTTCTACTTTCTCGGACAAGGATAATAAATATATGCTCAGACAATGGCACTGAAGTTCAATGTCGTAATTTCCGACTAGTGTTTTAGTGCAAGGATATAATGGACAGTCTGAAAAGGAACGGCTACACAAACAGACTCGTGTGGGTTCCAGGTCACTCGGGTATACACAGGAATGAGGAAGCGGAGCGTCTGGCAAAAATGGAGTCCGCAACGGAACCATATGAACCCCAACTAATTCTACCTGTCTCAACTGCCCTTGGTAAATTGTTGTTGGAATCATGGACAGGAACTCCAGGAATGAGGTGTGCCAAGGAACATATAACTGGACCTAGCGCACGGCTTCTCTCCTTAGGAAGCAATGAGTTGCGAATTGTAATGGGATTGCTGAGAGGACATTGTCACTTGAGGGGACATCTTCATAAGATTGGTATTGTAGATGATCCGACGTGCAGTAGATACATTTCGGAGATACAATTTTGTTACCGAAAACACTTTGCAATTTCAATTAACGAGGCTGTTTGGATTCGCAACGGCGGTCGACCTCCAATGACCTGTTGCCATTCATTCATTCATACATTCCTGGGAAAAATTTGGAGAAAAAGTCAAGAAAGTAGACTAGAATACCGAAAAAACTACAAAATATGTTGAACTTAAAGTTGGCAAACCAAAGTAGGCTTTTTAAATATAGTGGAGTTCCCCAATGGTAAACCTAGATGGGGTAGAGGCCATCGTCCCCCCCCCCAGCCCAAGGTAAAATAAAACTGTTTTTACATATACCCAAGTAACCCAAACCACATACCTGATAGAGAGGGTTTAGATTTTGTAATTTAAATTTTTATTTTTAATTATTTCCGTTTTTATTTATCAATATCTCTGTCCCACTCTCTCAACAAAAAAAAAAGGTAATTTTTAATCCGCCACTAGCATCGTCATCAGGTTTTTGACGTTGTTTATACCTTTGGGTTTCATAACGATTGTGATTTTTTTATTTATGCGATTAGTGGACTAAGAAACTTCGAAATTCGATTTGATAATTTTCTGCCTTTGTATCTTACATGTGATTATCAACAACATAAGGCTGCTGTGACTTCTTGCAGTGTTGTGTTTAATTTCTCATCAATATACCGCATTGTGTTGTAAATTCCATGGCACAATGCGGATGGTATAATCTCCATGATAACATCCACAAGAATACATGATTTTGAAGCCACTTTTTACAGGTGGATATAGAACATATCCCAAAGCAGACGAGCACAATCAAAGCATGGAAGTGTTGGTAGTCAGAGGTTAAATTAGATATTTGTGCTTCAGAATCAGTATCCTGTCAGTATTTTTTTAAATTACCATTCAATAAGACATTCGGGTAAAACAAAAAAATAATATTGAAGATAATAAAGAAAAGTTCTGTAGATCTACTTCTTCCCAGCGACTAACTGCGTAAATAGAGTTTAGCTGGTTTTGCTTTGCATATCCTGTCAAATTGATTTTACTGTATTTTCCTACCATTTACCTCTTCCAACTTTCTAGAAACATACAGACAGATGCAGTTGCATCATTTATTTATATCATGTAGTGATTTAAAATTTAAATCTTATAAATATTTATCAGCAGATTTTATAAATCATTGAAAAGTAATATAAAATAAAAAGCTTATTATTTTTTATTTGCAAAGTTATACTTCAAAAAGGGTGATATATTTCCTTCTTTGGGTTATCCTTAATATACTTCTGAAAAAGATTTATCGTATTTACGGCAACTCCCAAAGGAAAAAAATCAGATTAAAAATAAAACGGGAAGAAGAATTTAAAGTGGAAACTTAAATGTGTGAAAAAAAAGGAAATTGGATGATCTGTCGCACTTAAAAGCCTTAATATATATTTATTTTCAAATCTAGAAACGATGAGATTATCATTAAAATAGAAATTAGTCTCGCGCAATAAGATTTTGTATCGTACCAATAAGTTCTATTTACAACTAGAAAAACGATGAAGAGGAAAGATCTTCTTGCAAGTTTGGTTATATTAGCATAAATCCTATCAAAAATATTAATGTGAAGAAGAAACCAAGTTCTCTGCCATTGCAGTTTTCTTCGATGACCAACTTTTAAATGGGTGCCAAGTTCCGTCCAAAAGAAAAAATTCACGATTTGTACCCACAAGTACAGGGTGAGTCAACGATTGGATGAAGTAGGTTTGTGCCTTTTCGGTGAAATTTACAAAGAAACTATATTTATTATTTGATACAGTTTATTTTTACGCAGATTTTAAAAATATTTAGGACTCTACAGGGTAAGCCAAAAAACTAGGACAGCATAAAGTTGTATTTTTTTAAATAGAACACCCTATATACGAATCGTATTTTCGATTTAGCTTATAATTTTAAATCTTTTTATTAAGGGTTTACTATAACAAAACTTTATAGTTTCTGAGATAATTAAGTTTAAAGAAGAAAAGTCACATTTTCAAGCATCAATTCAATCCTAAATAACGTTTTCAATTTTGTGACAAATATATTCAAATTTGGAATTTAGCAAGGCCAAGGACAAGTTAACATAATTTTTACCTAATATTTGCAATAAAAGCTACAGGGTGTTGAACACATCGGCTCAAATTTGAACAAGTATAAATGAATAAATATCTTTTTTTTTAAATGGTACACCCTGTATATTTTCATGTTATTTAATAGAGTAATAAAAACCCTAAAAGTTTTGTTCAATATATCCTATACCTATTTATAATAGTTTTTGAGATATTTCAGTTTTTCTTATTTTCCATACTTTTTTACAGAAATAGTCTTCATTATCATAGTAGCCATGTAAAATAATAAAAAGAAACTACAGAAACAAACAGAATGTGGTTAAATATGATGAAATACATTATTCGTTATATTACAAAGGCAATAGTTTAATTAAATATAATGTGAAAAAATTAACACAACAATAACAAGGCAAATACATATTTACTTTTATACTAAATTGAAACAAAAAAATTACCTATTAAATACTGAGATTAATTATTTCTTTTTAATAAGTGTTCGAATAAACGACCCTCTTGTGCAATGCACAAATTTAATCTTTTTTGCAGATTTTCTCGGACCCTGGACAAAATTAGTGGCGTTATTGTTCTACAGGTATCCCTAATCCTGTTTCGCATATCTTCCACTGTTGTTGATGGATTAACATACACCTTATTTTTAATATAACCCCATAGGAAGAAATCTAATGGGGTGATGTCGCAAGACCCTGGTGGCCACTCAATGAAACCCCCACGTCCAATCCATTTTTGCGGATATCGTTGGTCCAAAAACGCAGCTTCATCACTAAACATTACCTTGCATAATAAATTTGGATTTAATTGAATCTCCGCATTTATTGTACGACAGAAGTTTACACGACTTTCAAAAAAGTGGGGTCCAATAATTCGATTATGATGAATACCACACCAAACATTTAATGACCAGTGGTTTTGATGTTGCACCTCTCTAATCTAAAATGGGTTTTCTGTGGCATAATAATGCATGTTGCGTCTATTTACGGCACCGTTACTTCTAAAAGTAGCTTCATCACTAAACATTACCTTGCATAATAAATTTGGATTTAATTGAATCTCCGCATTTATTGTACGACAGAAGTTTACACGACTTTCAAAATTCTGTCCATGCAATTCTTGGTGTAATTCCATGTGATATGGATGATACCTATATTTCTTGGTAGTACGATTAGCGGTGGATTGTGATGTTTCACATAATGCTGCTAACTGACCGCTGCCAATATAAGGATTTTCCTGAACATTTAACAATACTTGTAGTTCTTTTTCTTCATTAGTTACTGGTTTATTGACCACTTTACGTTTTGGATAATCAACAGTACCAGAAGAATCAAATCTTTGCATTAAGTTTTGAAAAGTATGGGTATTAGGCTGGCGTCGATCAGGATACTTCATTTTGTAAATTCTTTGAGCAAGAAGGCAATTTTTTTGAGCCTCTCCTATTGTATAAATCATATCTATTAACTCATTCTTTGGAAAATTCATTTTACAATATAAAATGAATGCAAAAAAAAACCAAACTACACTACATAAAAACCAAAAGAAGCGATTGCGGTTATAAATTTGACACACAGAAAAATGTTCTTTTACATTGTTTTTGCCATGGCTACTATGATAATGAAGACTATTTCTGTAAAAAAGTATGGAAAATAAGAAAAACTGAAATATCTCAAAAACTATTATAAATAGGTATAGGATATATTGAACAAAAATTTTAGGGTTTTTATTACTCTATTAAATAACATGAAAATATACAGGGTGTACCATTTAAAAAAAAAGATATTTATTCATTTAAACTTGTTCAAATTTGAGCCGATGTGTTCAACACCCTGTAGCTTTTATTGCAAATATTAGGTAAAAATTATGTTAACTTGTCCTTGGCCTTGCTAAATTCCAAATTTGAATATATTTCTCACAAAATTGAAAACGTTATTTAGGATTGAATTGATGCTTGAAAATGTGACTTTTTTTCTTTAAACTTAATTATCTCAGAAACTATAAAGTTTTGTTATAGTAAACCCTTAATAAAAAAGATTTAAAATTATAAGCTAAATCGAAAATACGATTTGTATATAGGGTGTTCTATTTAAAAAAATACAACTTTATGCTGTCCTAGTTTTTTGGCTCACCCTGTAGAGTCCTAAATATTTCTAAAATCTGCGTAAAAATAAACTGTATCAAACAATAAATATAGTTTCTTTGTAAATTTCACCGAAAAGGAACAAACCTACTTCATCCAATCGTTGACTCACCCTGTACATAGCCCTTCAAAGCTCTGTATCAATATTACTAACAAAGATGCTATCAGAAAAAAATCTATAGCTAGATTACTATCTGCGAAGAATAACAAGGCTTTTGACATAATATATATATATATATATATATATATATATATATATATATATATATATATATATATATATATTGTATAAATAAGTGCTCAGACTCAGTTTTATTTGAGAGAGAAGAAATCAGACACAGAAAGGTTAAATAATGTATTTTAAGGATTAATAAACCAGTAGATTTGGTTTAGAATAGGATAAAATTAGATTTAAGTATAAGATAAAATGTACTGTTTAATTTCTAGTGTAAATAACAAAGTTCTGAAATAAGTAAAATAATTGACAACTGTTATATTCTTAAAAATATGACATATTTCTCTCTATAAGAACTAAAGTTAATTAAAAAACTGTATAAAAAACATTGTTCTACTTAGAGGAAGTGTTAATACAAACAAATATATATATTTGAATCAATAAAAAGAGTGGGGACGCTTTTAAAAAAACTAATAATATAGTGCTATACATCGTCGTTGGTCCCAATAAAACAATCATTCATAATACACAAAAGTGCGTGTAATGGAAAAATTAGTGCAAAATTCAGACAAAAACACCGTGAATAGTGATAAATAAACATTAATGTACTAAAGAAATTATGCAGAAAGTTAAACCATAATTTATATAAAATTGTATGTTATATAGATTTAATTAGTTTATAAGGTAAATTTAGGTTTATTTTAAGCAATTTGGGCACTAATATGTTAAGAAAATTTTGTTAAATAATAGGGTAATAATATTAAAGCAACAATAAACATTTTAGAGTTTTTACGAACAAAATTTGATTAAAATTTTCATAAAATTTCAAGATGCAAAATGTTAATTTTTAACAATTTTAATATATAAATAATGTGCCAAAATGGCTTTTATATACATCAAAATGTCGAGAAAACTCTAAAGTTTATTTATTGCAAAATCGATTATGCTCAATAGTCAGATTTAGGTCAATATATTAATAAAAACTTTAAAATTCCAGTCAAAATTGGTAAAATTAAAAAGGCATCATAAAATTCAATTTTTTTAGGTATTAAGATTTATCAAGTTACCAGCTGTCAAAAAATTTAACTAATCATATTGCAGAAATTTCTTATATTTTGGCCGACTATATAAAGCCAAGGCGTAGGAATTTCGAAAGAGTTTAATTTATCAATTTGCTGAAAGCACTGCGTTTCTCGAGCTCCTGAAAATTTACATAACCTCAAATTTTCAATTGTTTAAAAAAAGAAAGAGAAGTTTTTCTACATCACAAGAAAACAAAAGTTAAATATTTTGATTTTAAAAGAGGTTATGTGATTTTGTTGTTGTTAAGTTTTAAAAAAGAATTTAATAATTTATTTAAAGTAAATAGTAAAAGTTTACAAGTTTTGTCCTATAAAGTAATTGTTCAACTCTCAGACAACAACAAATACGATAATATTGTGATAAGAAGAATATAAAAAAAAATAATTTGAATTGAACTAAGAAGAATAGCTGAACGAAACTTTGAATAATATTTTGTCAATTCCTTACTTTATAGGAAAAGACAACTAAAATATTTTTGGTGATTTGGAAGATTTTTAAAGAAGAAAATAGATAAAATTTGTGGAATTGTGTTTTATAATATACTGGGACCAAATAAAAGAAAACAAGGTATTTATATTAGATAAGGCAGTAGAAAGCTTTACATTTTTCGTAGACATTGAAAACTAGCAATATTAACCTAAGTTTTCTTAAAATAACAATAATTAAATTAATAAATTATAGTTTGCTATACTAACCTGTTAGAATATAAATAATATTCATCATCATAAATATTAGGTATGAAACTATATTAACTACTTGTTTTACAACACAGCACACGATAATTTGTTTAAAATAATATAATTTCTAAGAAATAAACGACGCTTTCTATATAAAACGGCACTATAGCCATCTAGTAGACGATTACGAAACTATTACGTTGCCAATTTCTGATATAGGTTGTTAAAAGACAATGCATGGTAGATAAAAGTTACTAATAAGTAAAATTGATCAGAAATAGTGTTGGATAAAAGATAAAAGTATTGACCATTAAATTTCATCTAGTAATTATTAATAATATTGTGCTATTTTTTATATTGTTAAATAAAATTTTTATTTTGTGTTTTAATCATTCTGTGTGTTGATTGTCTGATTGATATCTTATAATCCACTGAACTCACCTGAGAGGGAGTCAGTTTACAGGTAGGAACACATCTATATCTATATAGAAAATTTGAAAATTAAAAATTATTAAAATTGGTAAAGAATAGTCATAAATTATTATAATTATTTTTACCTGGCGGTCAACAAATAAATACTAATTTTTAATTAAATTTTGGCAATATTTTAAAAATTGAAAATATAAATTCAGAGATAAATAATAACAAAATTTTCTAAATTTTATTATACTGGCAGTACTTTGTGCTGGTGCAATACCACCCAAAATCGTCAGAATATATATATATATATATATATATATATATATATATATATATATATATATATATATATATATATATATATATATGTATATATATATATATATATATATATATACATATATACATATACACATAAATACATATATACATATATACGTATATATATATATATATATATATATATATATAAACTTCAAAATTTTGAATTAAGTAACATTTAATGTTTTTCATGTATAGTTACTAAAACGGTAAATAATAGAACGGCCAATATTTCTAGCCGTGCCTATCGAAGATGAATAGTGATGGGCTATCAATAGTATTGTAACGTTTTTCAAATTAAACAAGACTAACAACGAACTATTCGTTTACAAATGACAAAGAGAACACAGTAACGATTTAATACTGGGTAACAAATTTCCCGTGCGGGACGATTTATCTAGTGATATAGTGATTTATACTTGTATTCGAAAGTTTAAACTCGCGGCAAAATATCTGCAATTGTTCCCTATGGCTCTGCTCTTAGCTTATATATCAGTTGGGAATAAATTTCTAATATTTCTCAGTTCTGCGAAATGCCACGCCTCCTTGAAACTTCCCTCTCGTGCACGTTTCTTCGAGTGGCAACCGAATGTAGCAATCTCAATTAACTACCCGGCTAGCTTGCCACCAGGTCTATGCAACATTGACTGAAATAATCACAACTGTCAATACTATCATCTACCTTTAAATTTGACGAATCAGAAAAATTTAAGTAAAATTAAAATGGGCCAATTACAAGCGTTCTATCAGTGTATTGAATAAGCAATCAAAGCGGAGCCCCGTTGGTTTGTTGCAGCTTCAGAAAATTTCATTAACTTTTTTTAACAATTTATTATTTATTTCTATTTAATATAATGAGGAAATATGTTGGATACTAACGGAGTACTTTAATTACGTTTAGGTAAATATTTATATTCAGTTTCATGTATTCATGAAAAACATATTTGCATTTCAAGTTTTTTAAATATGGAGGCGATCATATTTTATGGTGTATATTTTAGGAAACATTACAATTTCAACAATATTTTTATCAAAACAGAATTTAATTGCAACATTGTAGTAATAATTTTAAAGTAGTTACTTATTCATGGTTTTTTACAACATAAGAAGAACATTTTTTGATGGAATATCGATTTGTCTCTATATATTTACAGTAGCTAGAAGAAAAATAATTATAAAAATTTTATTACTCACCTGCCTGTATATAGCTGCGTTCAGAATGGACAGTGATAAGAACGGAAACATATACATACATATAAGGTAGAGCCAGTGGATATAAACTGTTTGATAGTACACATTATCTCTCAAATCCGACTGTATCGGACAGTATACTGTCATATTATACTCTTCAGCCCATTCAGCTTTAATTTTTGCCTCCCATAATCTTGGAATATTGTATAGAGTGGAGAAAATTACGATTCCAATGACGTAGAATCTGGCTCTGCCATATGTACATAAAGATCTTGCACGCAGTGGGTGACATACCGCTACGTAACGTTCTAGAGATACTGTCATTGTGATATATACTGAAGCGGTTTGCATCACAGTGGCTAAGGGGTAAACTACGGCTGCTATGTGAGGGTACACTCTGAAATAAAGAAGAAATAATCTACTGTATTTATTTTTATATCAGAAACAAGAAGGCTAATCTGTCAATTATATATTCTTTGGGTCACAAATACAGGGTGTCCGGTAAATACCTCCTAACTTTTCGGGAGCATACAGGGGAGGTCAAGATAATCCTAAAAATCCTTTAGTACATCTCAACGGAGATACAGAGCCCTAAAGGGGTATCCAGCGATTTACCTTATCGGCTTTAAGTTTTGAACCGATATATATATAATTTAATGAAATTTTAGTATTTTATAGAGGCTATAAAGATACATTAAATCCTACTACAGTAGATGTTTTAGGTCATCAAAGAATTCAGGAACGGACTTTCAGCAACAACCAATGGGCCTAATTTTTGACAGGCATCATTTTACAGAGCTAAATACTGTGATCATTCCTCTTTTAAAAAGTTCTTAATTTATTTCGATAAAACTGCTAAACACAAACAGGTGAAAATCAGGTTGTTATTGTTAATACCTACATAATGAATTACTATTGACGGGACTTCTCAAAATCGCCTTCAAATAAAAGTAATTTTAAAAAATGGACGAATATTCTTACGCAGAGTATGCTGATATGCATTTAATTTATGGTGAAGCGCTGTCAAATTCTTTGAAGGCAAGAAGACTTTATGCTGAAAGATTTCCAGCTTGAACATTTCCAAGTCCAAAAACCTTTCAAAGGGTTGATCGAAGCCTAAGAAAAACAGGTAAGAGATTATTAAAAAATAATTATTAGAGTTCACGAATTAACTTTTTTACATGTTTTATTCAGGGCCATTTTTACCGGGACGTGGCGGTGAGGGCCCTCCCAGAAGACCACAAAACCCTCACGTAGAGAAACAAATTTTGCAAGATATTACTGAAAACCCTTCAAAGAGCATAAGCGACACAAAACAATTTTACAAAATCGATTGTACATGAAACTAACAGAATAGTTACTTTATCCGTACCACGTTGAAAACGTACATCCTAACTTCTCTGATGATCTAAAACATCTGCTTTAGTATGGTTTAATGAATCTCTACAAAATTTAAAAAGTCATTAAATCATACAAATCGGTTCAAAACTTAGAGACGATAAGGTAAATCACAGGGTACTCCTTTAGGGCTCTGTGTCTCCGTTAAGCAACACTTTAGAATTTTTTTTTCTATGATTAAGTAGGGTTATTTTGACCTCCCTTGTATGCTCCCAAGAAATTAGAAGGTATTTACCGAACACCGTGTATAGAATTTTTATTAGATCATTTATCATTCTAGTGCTTTGTGTTTAAAATACAGAATGTCAAAAATTAATTTAAAAAAAATGTTTTCACTTATAACTCAGACGTTCCTTAATGTATTGAAATGAAATTAAAAAATCGTATTTTTTTACTAAATCATCTATTTTCTGAAAATTTACTTAAAAATAATTGATAAACAATCGAGAAGAAGGCAACTCTTGTGCCCTCTAAACCCCCTTTTTTTTATGACGCACGCCTATGGATTTTCCATCCATTTTTTATAGCAAATTGATTATTTCTTAAACTTTTTTCTCCAAAAAAAAAAATTATTTAACGTATGATGTTTGTGATATTTTAATATTTTCATTATTTTATTGAGATTTATATCATGTAAAACTGAGCAAATTTAAATCTAATAAATCGGGTCTCACCATAAACATAAAAGTAAATAATAAACACTGCAGATCAAAATTCGGGGATTTACCACTTTCTTGGAAAGTATTAAATGAGAGTTATCACAATCAGTTCTAATTTTAAATTTAATTCTTTGTAAATAAACATGAAACTTTTTAAGAAAATAAATCACTGCTAGAGTTTGTAGTTCATAGCTTTGATAACGGGACTCAAAATCAGTAGTATGTATACTATAATAGAAAACTGGATGAAATTTACCATCAATTTGCTTCTGCGTTGCGATACTACCAAAAGCAGAACTCCTTGCATCACAGGGCAATTCTGTTTCAGCATGTGGTGAATAAAATGGCTTTTAAGAGTCTTTAACTGTTCAGTACTGAATTTAAAAGAAACATTTTTATGCAATAATTTTTGAAGACTTCCGATTAGACAGAAATCTTTGACAAAATGTCGAAAATAATTAAAAAGACCTAAAAAAAGTTTGAACTTGTTTATCATTAGTTGGTATTGCTATTATAGCTTTAATATTTTCATCATTAAGACTCAAGCAATTTTTATCAATTCAGTATCTCAAAAAATGTATATACTCTATTAGAAAATAGGATTTACCAATACGGAACTCTTGTAAAACTAAAGATAATATTTCCAAATTTTCTTCAATTGTCTGTGCTGCAATTCAACAGTCATTGTAGTATATAAATATTAAATTTTTTTGAATTAAGTCCTGGAAAATTTCACTAACAATCTTATGAATGTACTGGGACTTGAATTTAAGTCAAAGGAATTCATACCTCGAGAAGTTATGAAAAATGCATTTTTAAGTCTAGTTTGGTAAGTTATTTTTTTTATTTTTGTGGTTATCTAAATGACCATCAATTAGAGAAGTGGAAATTGATCTTTAATAATAAACCAGTTAAGGTGGCGAAAGTCCACACACATACGATACTTTAAATTTTTTTCCTAGTAAGAACAACTGCAGAACAATAAGGCGAACTACTGTCCCTAATATTACGTTTCGATAATAAATCATTTATAAATTTTTTACCGCAGTTTTCTCAGTATATCTTCTAGGTCTAGTATAAAATCATTTATGCTTTGATAACGCTAAACATATTTTCATTTTTGTTTGAATCTCTGAAAACCTTATGAAATTAACATCTTTCTCAAAAATTTCATTTATTCGAGAGGCTATTTTTGAATTTGAATTGAGGTTAATTTGTAACGTTATTTCATTTTCTTCAGAAAAATCAGAAATAGGTAAAATCTCAGTTGACAGAAACTATTGATAAAATTTTTATGTATAATTTTTAAATAATTTTTTACTAAAATAATTTCTTTATTTTCATTTGATGTAATAAAATCTCCTTTTAATAACATTTTGTATAACACTGTATTGTTATGAACAACATAAATTCTAATTTCACAAGGGTTGCCATTTATTAAAACTTGTTCAGAAAATAAATCATTCACTTTTAATTTAGTATTATTGATGTTTGACAGGTTAGTAAAACCACAAAGTCTTAGAAAACTACTAGGTACAATATCTTCGCTAATTAGTGATACTGGACTACCAGAGTCTAATATTGCAAGATAATTTACCTGTAGTGTAGACATTAACAGTGTATGCATTCAACTAGAATTATTGTAGAGTCTGGTTAATTGACTAGCGTTCTTAGACACATACTAAATCGGTGGTCTTTGCTTCCACATTCAAAATAAGATTCCTTGCCTCTTCTTGGCTTTGGCCAATTTGCTATTTTGTTACCATCCTGATTATAACTGAAGCAACGTAATCAACTCAGCTGGTCTAAATTCATTTCGGTGATTGTGTACCTCTGGTCTCATAACATTATTCAAGATCGAAAACAGATCTTCTGAAGTTTTAATATTCGACAGCATCACTTGACGTTGAGTTTTAAGCTGATTATCATCAAATTCATCAATAACATAACGTATCATCTCTTTTTCGGGTACTCCCCTTAAATTTTCTAGAAACACCTTTTCGTAGTAATATGCAGAAAACTTTACACCTTTTTGCCATCTTCGTCTTGGCATTTTCTTTCTTAACTCTATCGAATTTTCACCTCCATCGTACATGTGTTTGATTTCTCGCATTAATGATTCCCAATCCATTTGCATATATTCTACTTTTGACTGGTACCATTTCCTTACTTGGCCTGTAAACTTGTCAATAACAATCAATTGTATATCATAGTATACCTTGCATGCTTGCTATACTAAATCTACTCTTTCAAGCCAAATTACTGCTCCAGGACCATCATAATCGGGTAATAAGTCTGATAATTTTCTATTTGTAAACTGCAGAACGGCAAAAATTTGCGGAATGACTTGTATTCTGGATTGTTCACAGATACGTACATTTTCATAAGAAACTGCTGCTCTGACTGTTGCCTCGATTAGATCTTGGAATGATATTTGCTCTTGATTAGTGGCAGTGGCGCCATTATTTTCGCCAGAAAAACTCCCATTCCGACTCATTTTGATTAAATTCACCAAACTCTCAACGGTTTGTAAATTTGAAAACCGTAATCTTAATTCTTTTTAACAATCTTTACTCTAAATTCCACTTGTATCTCGCTTCTGACGCTGTAATTGGTCCTCTGGGTCTTGGAAAGGAGTACTTTAAGCAAATAATTCAAAACCAGTTGTATTTATTTAATAATAAAAATCTTCATAAAATAAACGAACATGAAACGTTATTATCCCAAATCACCATAACCCTCTCTAGTATCCTGTCTTACCACTGTTTCCTAACCAAAGTTACTAGAAATCACTAAATGGCACCAATTTTAAAATTTTTTAGGGCCAGAAACTTAAATATTTAATGCAAAATCAACAATACAGTGCTGTTTGTAGAGGCTTCAGCACCATATTAAGAATCAAGTTCTTCGATGCACAGTTGTTGAGATAAACCTCGTCGAAAGGTATGAAAAATAATTGCGCAGTAGTGTTTATGAGATAATTCTATTTTTTTTTTGGCCAAGACTAAATTTTGAAGTTACTGTGAACAACACAAATAGCAAGCGTATGTCTAAGTGACGCCAATGTTGCCAGTTATAAAAACTAGAAGAGGCTACCCACGTATTAACCATACCTACATATACCTGTAAGTGGGTAGATGTATTAAACAATATATTGTTAAAGCGCAGTATTAGGGATAATCATAATTCCTATTGAATCCAAAATATAATTGAATATAAATCTGAAATAAGCAGGTTAATTAAAATACTAATAAGGTTTAATCTATCCATTTTGTTAATTAACGTAAATACTTTTAATAATTAAACAGTTTAGACCGCCCAGGATAATTAGATTTATTACAAAATTGTTTTGAGTAGACTTAAGTCTTAAGCTTTTAATTCGATATATGCAAGTCAAACAAAACTGAATTTTGCCAGACCAAATCGTCTTGTTAAAATGGTGAAGATTTTTATGACGAGTAGAAATTAAGGTTAATTACACTCGAAATAGATAAAGCATCCGAGGGATGTTATTAAATTACATTTTTTCGTTGTTCAACCAACAAACTTTATACAGTTTCTATATGAGTCACAAATATATTTTTACGAAGTTTTCATTTGGATTAGATGTGGGTTGATTGATGATTTTTTTATATATTTAATTAAACAGCTTATTGGAAATAAGTCTGGTTTTATTTTCATTTATTACAGTTTCTGTCTGAGACATAATATTAAAATATAAATACATCAATATATAGAGAAGTGAAATGGTTATTTTCTCTTAATGTTAACCGCAAACAAATAAAAAAAAAAGTTAAAATGTATACAGGTATGTTTCCCACCAATGTTTTTTTTTTTGTTATTTTTAAACAACGTTTAGAAGTGAATGAAAGGTGAAATTTTTGGGTTTTCCCTTCTAAAATGAAAACTAATGAAGCAGTCACAATACTTCAATGAGAAAAGTCAAGGAGAATTTTAAAAACCTGTAAAATGGTTTATATAAGTCTGTCAGTCGGTGCTTTTCAACTAACAAAAACTCGAAAAAAAGGCGTTTTCAAAAAATGGATCGTGTTAATTGGCGCAAGGAAATCAAGGAAGTTAGAGGGGATATGGAAAGCTACAAAAATAGCCTAAATGTCAAAAAAAATATCCTAACATTCAGAAAATCAATGTCATAAATGGCCATCAAGTGGTTACGTGGAGTAAGCGCAGAAAGAAATTTGATAGTAAATTTGTTGTATGAGGTTGGCAGTAGGAGAACCAGAAAACTAGAGCAGGTATTGTTTGTGTTTAATGTGGTCGTTTGTTATCGTCCTCGACGCTTAAAATTATTTTATTTTTTCGTTGTGCCGTGCAGTGATATTAAGGAAGGTAGGCTTAATTTTTCAAATTTTAAACAATTTTTAAGATTTTTTTTGAAAATATGGTAAATATAAATTTATTTCTAAATAAATTGCATAATAATACAACTTTTTAAGAGTATTCCGTTAAATTTCTGTAAGGAAATCTTGAAAAATAAAATAATGATAGCAAATTTTCCCAGACACCTAAAGAAAAAGTTGATTTGCGGTGAACACCACTACTCAGCACTGGATCATCTGATGACAAAAAAACTAAAAAGATTTCGTTAGCGTATAAGTTTCTTGTAGCAACGCCATCGAGATATTTATTTTAAAATGATTTTTCAGTTTTAAGTAACACTATGAAGTCAAAAAAACGAATTTTTAAAATTTTTCAATTGAAAATTCGACTAATTTGTTATTGTAAAACAAATTCTAATGATTAGTAATAAATTTTCTTGACGGCGTAACCTTGTAATTTGTGTAAAGAAAAAGTGTGCAAAATTTGAAAACGATCGGATGAATAGAATTTGAGTTAGAGCGTTCACCAACTTTAAAAAAAGTAAGTGTAGGAAAAACGAGTTTAATAAAACTTATACAAAATAACGCACGTGTATAAACACTTAGTAATAGTTATGACGTTGAACTAAACAGAATACAGAGTATATGTGGGGTATTCACACACATATATATCATATATATATATATATATATATATATATATATATATATATATATATATATATATATATATATGTATATATATATATACATATATATATATATATATATATATACATACATATATATATATATATATATATATATATATATATATATATATATATATATTCTTTTCTAATATTTTCTTGGGTATAGGTTTTTCCATTAGAGAAACAAAGAACAATAATTTTCTTTCTGACGTTTCGCTCTACATAGTGGGCTTCTTCAAAAGAGCTAGGTATATTTATTTCACATCTACAAAAATGACAAAATTTTTTATATAATAAACATATATCACAGTAATTACACTTTTATATTTTTAATTTAATTAAAATTAATAAAAACAAAAACAGATTTTAAAATAGTCTTAAAGTTTAAAATTTAAAACAATACAAACAGGTTAAAATAGTGAAGATTATAAAATAGTAATACCTTGAAAGTAGTTTTGTGTATATATATATATATATATATATATATATATATATAGATATATACTCTACAATAACGAGAAAGATAATTCGCAAACGTCGAGAAACCGCTCGAATACAGATTATAGCGCAAGGAAGAGCTAAGATTCAAAATCCTGCATCTCCGTTAATTTTGCTCCTAAATTGATTTAGAATTATACTTTGGAAATATTAATTATAAAATTTATCCATTACAGTTAACAACATAGTTCAACTTTTATACTTTTTTACTGTATAAGAAAAGGTAAAATTAATCTTAACCATCCTAAATTTTTGGTCAGTTTTGGTTAGTTCAGGTTTAGCTTAGTTTTGGTTAGTTTGAGAAACTAAATCTAAACTAGATTTATAAATTAAAAATGTTATAGCCCAGCAGAGACCACGTAAACGCGGGACAATCTGTGAAAAAAAATATATATGTGAATTTCACAGAAATAGTGTTCGCAATCTGACAACAGCGCTAACTTTTCGTGTTTTAGGAACGAGTCGTACCACTATTTAATGGCGTCATTTTGTTTTGATTTGTGGTTGTAACAAAATTTTAACGATTTATTATAAAAAATTGAACTCAAAGTGGAAAGTGTTTTTAACTGTTTTCCGTAAAACTTAGGAAACATTATAGAAAACGGAAGTTAGAATCGTGTTATACGACATCGAAATAAGGGAAATTATCGAAATTTTTTTAAAAAAACAACGTTTTCCTAGAGTTCCCATAATGCAAATTTTTACCCAGAGAATTATGTTCAAATCAATTTTATGTCACCATTTATTTTATTAATCATTAAATAATAAATTCTAAATTGTAATTTTCAAATATAATAACGTAATAAAAGGTTGCTCAACTCCAGTACTTTCCCTTGACCTACTGCGCAAGTACAATATTGCCTCTTTAAGGGAAGTATAGCTTTACATGCCCGACCGAATTTATTTTAAGGTATTCTCCTTCCTTTTGTCTCCCTAATTTCCGTGAAGGAAATACTCAAAAATACATTGGCGGTGCTTCAAAACACATTTATAAGCTCGTGACAGATGGCGAGTCTTAGATCTTTGCGCATGAAGTTGAAATTAAATACCATTCGATCATATGGGTCCTCTATGATAAACCAAAACCAATAACAATTGCTCACGCACGAAGCACTTCGAATTATATAGACGCCTGTTTTTTCGGAAAAATTGCCCATATTACAACCGCACCTTTGGAGTATCGTAGAGTGGTCGGTTTTGAATTATATTTATTGTCGGAATTCTGTGATTTTTCTAGCACTCCAAACGTAGTCAGCCGCTGTACAGCTCTGTTAATTCAAAAACGAACTGCATTTTCCACAAAAAAAGAAAAGTTAATTATTATTTATTCATCTACTCCTGGTTGTGACTACAACTTAAATTGAAAAAAAAAACTTAAAATTCCAAAAAGAAATAAAGAAATCTATCTGCCGTGTTTAAATAGTTGTTATATATGTATTCTCCTTTCAGGCAGAGAAAAGGAAAAACTATATATGCAAAGAGTTTATTCCCCATAAGTACCACTCGGGTCCTCTTTCTATACGCGTTTCGACTACCTTATGGTCCCCTCAGTGGAGTTGTATCGGACCGAGAGCAACATTCGCAAGAAATAACTAATATATAAAATGTAAATTCCAAGGTATATGGGTAGCATATTGCAAACATGCCACCTACCGACCTCGATGTCAGACTCAAAATATCACCAGTCGAACGACATCTATGAATCACCGGAGTAGTGAGAAAATTTTTAAAAAATCTGAATTTTAGTAAGAAATAAAGAAATGTATCTGTCGTGTTTAAATAGTTGTTATATATGTATTTTCCTTTCAGGCATAGAAAAATATAATTATGGACAAAATAATACAAAATGTAAAAGAAGTCAATGGAGGATACAAAATGGGGCGAAAATCTTTAAAAATCTCATGTTTTGCCGACGACGTCTTACTGTTAGCAGAAAATGAAGACGATCTGCAACGACTACTATACCGATTCCAGACCACATCAAAAAATTTAAATATGGAAATATCTACAGAAAAGACCGAAACGATGGTAATTTCAAAAGATCCTGTCAGATGCAAATTGGTGGTGAAGAACCATGCTATCAGACCAAGCATGTCTTGCAGATACTTAGGAGTTGGAGGAATAACCCTAAGAGATCAAATAAGAAGTTCCGAAATAAGGGAAGAGCTCAAGGTGTCTGATGTGGTACGGTTCATAAGGTCAAGGGGCAGATATTGGAGTGACCATGTGGACAGAATGGGCGACGATCGATGGGCAAAATGGGCTAAGAACGAGATACCAAACACTAGAGGACTCACTGGTCGACCTCCAAAACGATGGCACGAATGTTGGACATCAACATCACAGGAGGCTTAATATAGCAGAAAAACAAGACGTCAGTCTTAAATAAAAGAGGAAGAAGAAGAAGAAGAAGCATAGAAAAGGAAAGAATATATACAAAGAATTTATTTTCTGCAAATACCACTCTGGTCCTCTCTCCACACACGTTTTGACCACCCTATGGTCACGTCAGTGGAGATGTATCAGACTGAGAGCAACATTCGCAGGAAATAACTGATATATGAAGTATAAATTCCAAAGTATGTAGGTAGGATATTACAAACCTGCCCCCTATCAACCTCGATGTCAAACTAAAAAATATCGCCAGTCGAACGAGGTCAAAAAACTTGTCCAAGGGTTGATCGAAGCTTAAGGTAAACAGATAAAAGATGATTAGAAAATAATTATTAAATTTAACGAATTAATAATTTTTTTGTTGTTTTATCCAGGGTCATTTTTGCCGCGACGTGGAGGTGAGGGCCCTCCCACGAGAACACGAGACCCTCACGTAGAGGAACAAATTTTGGAAGATATTACTGACAACCCTTCAAACGGCGTAAGGAAGCTCACGAAACAAAACCATATTTCAAAATGGATGATACATAAAACTCGAGTAGAACAGTTACTTCACCCGTCTCCGGATGATTATCCCGCAAGACTTCAATACTCCAACTGGTTTATACAGCAACATAACCTAAATCTAAATTTTTACAACCTTATTTTGTTTACCGATGAAGCTGGTTATACAAAGGATGTCATAATAAACATAAAATTAACATTTTTGGGCTGAGAAAAACCCGCAAGGCATAATTCAAAACAAACACTAACATAGGTTTATTGTAAATGTGTGAGTTGGTATTATCAGAAATAGCTTTGTTTTGGAAGGAAGACTCAATGGTGAGATTTATTTACAATTTTTGCAGCAAAATTTAAATAATTTATTGGAAGATCTACCTCTTGATAGAAGAATGCAAATATGGTACATGCATGATGGTGCTCCACTTCATTTTAACCGTATGGTACGTCAACGCATCAAACTTTTTGGCCCTCGATGGATAGGTCGAGGTGGGCCTGTTTTAGACTACCAAGGTCTCCAGACCTAAATCCCTTAGACTTTTATTTCTGGGGCATCTAAAAAAACTAGTTTATTCAACACTAGTAAATACTAGAGAAGAATTACTAACGACAATAGCACAGCATTCTAACGAAGCCTGTAATAAAACACTAATATTATTTGCAATGCAGCGGAAAAATATTCGAAGAATAAGTAAATGTATTGTACGTGGAGACCATATTGAACATTTGCCAAAATAACATTTAAACTTTTTTACCATTTTTGCATTTTAATAACATTTTAAATTAATTGAGCCCCAATCAACTATTTGAAAGGTTTTTGAACTTGACAATGTCTGAGCTGGAAATCTTTCAGCATAACATCTTGCCTTCGAAGAGTGAGAGAGAGCGTCCCTATAAATTAAAGCACATAAGCACACCCTACGTATTTCATTTTTACCTGTTTGTGTTCAGCATTAGTAACTTTTGAAAACCGCCAGTTTTATCGAAATAAATTAAGAGTATCTTTTTTGAAGAGAAATGACCAGAGTATTTAAAAAATTAATTTTAGCCCTATAAAAAAAACATTTCAAAAATTATACTCAGCAAGTGTGATTGCAAGTTCGTTCCTGACTTCTCTGATGAGTAGTAAGTTCAAAACTTAGAGCCGATAAGGTAAATCGCTGGGTATCAATGGACTCCGTATCTCCGTTAAGGGGCACTTTATGAATTTTTTTCAATGACAAAGTAGTATTATTTTGACCTCTCCTGTATGCTCCCGAGAAATTAAGAGGTACTTACCATGAGTATTTTTTAAGGGAATAAAACCAACGAAAAAGCTATTTTTACAGTAACTATTGCATAAACAAAAAAATGTTAATTTTAACGATTTTTTCGCTATTTTGCTCTAACTCAAGTTGTCGGTTTTTCTAACTACCTACAACTTATTATTTAAACTTTTTTCCTATAATCAATGCCTGAGTTTCTAAAATTAAAAACATTTGACCTTCACAAAAACTCGTAGATAATTATTGAACATAACCAATCTTCGCCAACTATCATGGCTAGTCTTGTATTGCCCCCTTTGTAATCACCAATAGTTTACTTCTCTTCTCAAATATATTGGGTCCATTTTTGCCGATTGTACTACAAGACCTTTTGTGTAATTTCTACATTGTTGGCGTTTGTATCAAGCCGATGATAAATTAATATTATATACATTATAGAAAAAACACGTCATTATTGAGATACCAAATTACGTCTATTTCCATTTTTAAGCAATTTTAATTAAAGATAAATCCTAAATAAACAAACATTTAATTTTAGCAGGATTAATTAACTCATTTAATTAATTATGCAAATGATAGTAATCATATTAAGCAAATTAATTTGAAATTTTAGTGGAAAATTGTTTAACATCGTATAATCTAAAATATTTGACTGGAATAGAAAAATGGTATAATTTTGCTTGTCTACTTTAGGTCAAAAAGAAAAATGAAACCATTATGATACCACAGATAGATGTCTATCTATCCCAGCCCTTATTATAGGAGGAGATATGATATGGAAAATTAAAATTTTCTCTGAGTATATTATGTTAGATGATTTTAGAGATTATTGCTGAAATTATGTTTCGAAAACCAAATATTCCCCCTTTTTTCCGAAATTAGAAAAGGTAACATTTTGAAAAAAAAAATGGTACTGCAAATTACATTTAAAAATAACTGGATAAAAAATACAAATAACTGTATGCTTTAATCTTAATATATTGGTTAGTACCTTTTTTTAAAAATAGCCATCTATTTACATCGCATTGGGTGGTCACTATATTACTCCTGATCAACCAGTTCTCTGACTGACGCCTCGCTTGGGACTGATCACTGATTGACCTCAAACGGATTAACCCTAATTCCAACAGGTCTGCCCTTTTATCATTCCATTGTTTTCCTATCAAGACAACAATTTGCATCATTTAGCGAAACTTGATTCATCACGATCCGGAAAGCGGTAACTTGACGAGTTTGCAAAATCGATGACCAGTAAATAAACATAATATTTCACTTGGAAACGCAGATTTATGGAATAATATATTTTTATATTTTTCCTTGTGTGATATTAAAAAAGTTATGGATGTTAATAGAGGAACAATCATGCATAAAGCAAGTTCGGCTACGGACATTAATAGGTACTCGGTATAATAATGGCCCAACATTTTCTCTCAAAAACTGAATATATGGATTTGCGGTAATAGGCGAGCGGCGCACCCCTAAAAAGATGTAAAAAAAGCGAGTTGACCTACCACGGAGAGGAGCCAGGATGAAACCTTTTCTAAATGATGCATTGAGTTGTTGCAAACAAAAAACCTTCATAATTTTTTTTTAGTGATGGTCCATAATTTGTTATCAATAAAAAAACTTACAAAATTGCTTAAAATTTTTAAAATCCGTACCAAAATACATTTATCATGTACTCTAGGCAAAAATAAACACTTTTTTTATTGCAATTTTTCCAAAAAAAAAGATGCCAGTTTAAAATAATTTTTTCTGAATTTCTACTTAAGTTTTTGATTTTTTTTTTTCATTCGAGGTCACTCATCGAGAGACAATTTTTCATGCTATATTTTTTTATTCTGGAATTTTTTCCTTCCTGTAAAATTTTAGATCAAAAATTCGTAAAATTCGCTGATTCACCACGTCTTGTCTAGGTGCCACACAGTGGTTCATGTTGATGGTCGCCGATTGAAGTTCGGTCATTCACCAAAGCTTTTTTCATGTATTTTGAACCGCTGATACTAATCGCGTATGTGTTTTTTTCGGAAAAGGCGTCTAAAGACTATTTTCCGGAAAATTGTAGATAAATTTCTGTGACTGATATTCTTTCACTATTAACAAATCTTTACTTAAACATGTCAACTGTTATTTTTGTTACGTTTTCATAATAAAAATTTGTTATATTTTCTATAATGGAGACAAAATTATTACTGCTTTTAAGTACATGTATGTCATAATACTCACCTAAATCGCAATAAAAGCTGGTATCACAATCGTCAGATTTTGCAGCCTGTTCTGGTAAACTTTCAATTTCTGTATTTAGGACTTGTATATTTTTGTTTCTTTCTTTTACGTAATTATTGTAACACGGGGGGATTTTTATGATAGTCAGTTCTCACTGATGGTAAATCAAACTCACCACAAAGTTTCAAACTACTTTGTGCCTCTAAGTCGTTTTTTCTTATTGCAGCTTGAAAAACTTTAGTTTTCATATTATGCCCATGAGATGCGCGTTGAAGAATCAAGTTTCCTTTCTTTTTTGAAAAGCCACAAAGAAAACAACAATCGAAATCATTTAGCCTTTAACGAAGAATCTTGGAGGATCATCTTCTTTCAAATTTTCTATACTTCGTTTAAAAGACGATGATTTTTTTATATCCATGATGAAGCGATATTTGTTGTTATAGTACTAGCTATTGGAAACAATAAATAATCTGTTATGCATATTTACATACGCCCTACAATTCACTAAACACTAATAATGGATTATTATATTACGACAGCGATAATAGTGTAGCAAATATATACTATTTATTTTAATATATTCGTAAAATTTCATTGTTGTTGCCTGAACAACATTAGACAATGATATTCGTGAGTCGTTGCAGTCTAATCCACTGCACTTGTTTGTACAAGTTATATCAAGTAAACATCGGATACGCGGAGGCTCGCGAGAGCATGGTTAGGTTGCATTTGTGTTGAATATATGAACATATTTTTTCATAACACATTATATTCAGGCTGGTACAACCGCTGACCTCTACTATGGACCCCTACTGTTGTCGGCTGCTAAAGCCAAAAAAGGGCAAACCATGGGCGAAAAAATGCGTCTCTGCACATCGGGCGCCAGTCATATTTTTGGGCGTTGATCAGATAAGAGCATGCGCATAAGCGACTTCCTATTATCGATCGGTTGTTTCATAGCGCCATCCATAAACAGCACAGTATCGGCTCAACGCCATTTTTGTGTTTATTTTTGCTTTGTGAGTTGCGTGCGATTTAAACGGATTTATAGCGTTTTAAGTGATTTATTTTATTTGTTTTTGTGTTTTTATTTAATATAATTGAATGTGTACATATTTTATTTGTTTTATTTTCCTTTTTCTCTATAGGGTAAAAAATAGTGTTGCTGTACAACATTTTTGGATTTATAGTGTTTTCGTATAACATTAAATTTCCAAAACATGTAGTATGATATATTTTTAGCACTTTCCAAATGATTACCAAAAGATAAACTGAACTTTTAAGCAATCAATTCTTAAAAAAAATCTGAAAATTCGCACCAAACCATAGAATAGTTTAATCTATCATATGAAAAAAGTACATTCATCAATATGTCAAGAAATGGTTCAATTTCTCCATCTATTACCTTACCTACATAAATAAAAACATACATCCTCAAAATGAAGTTGGAATATTTTAAAACATACATATATAACTTACAATAATTATAATGCATTATTATTTTGTTGTATACATAAAATATTTCAGTACAAGGTTTATGTTTTAGCCAGAATCGGCTATTGGCTCTATAATTTCTAAGCTCTGTTTAAATTATTTTTTCAAATTGCCAACGATTCTTTTCCAGTTGCTAACTTGCACAATGTCCATATTCTTGTATAACTTCATCCACCTTATATTTAACCGATGTTTCCACCCAGCTCAAATGTTTTTTTTTGTTCTGCAGCCATTCTATGATTTATTATTTTGTATGTCTGAAGATTGAGGACATGACGTTAAAAAGCGTTGTTCATTATTAATACTGGTTTTGGAAGTAAATTCAGATTATTTATGTCCGTACTCATTTTATGAAATTGTCATGATTCATGTTGTCATATGGCAATCCCCACTTTGAAATCGTCAAATTAAAAATTCATTAATATGTTAACAAAAGCAAAATATTACGAAATAAGTTAGATAAATGTGAATTTCTTTTTTTGGTATATTTTTTTTATTCACCCCCAGCAATGAACTTGTTCACTTATTTTATTTCAAATAACATTTTCATCATTTTGTCGAAAAAATTAATGCGATAAGAAAATATATGCTCCGTTCACCATTACGACAGAAAAACATTATTATATAAAATTATTTTTAAATCCTGCATATCCGTTGACACACCCATTTCGTATCAATATTTTCTTAAAAAATGAAAAAAAAAAGATAAGTAAAAGAAATTGCCGGACCTTAAAAATGTTAATTATTCAATCCCACCCTACAACAAGAAAGTTAACGCACACAGACGGAAACAACAGATTAGAGAAATAGTAAGATACATTTTCTTTACAATTTAACTTTCACAGTATAAGAAATGACTAAACTAACTCCTATCGGTAGATACAGACCGGATTATTCCCTTCTGCTTCAGATAATATTTGTGCCTATGTGATGTGACTCAACTTTGAGAACTTGCTTGATTTAGACACCATTTATGACTAATTGAACTAACTAAATAGATTTTCGAAGTTCGGTCCTATCGGTGATTAAACTTTGCGGATCTATAAATATTTTATCTATGGGTACAATAGTATTTTTCTGTATGGACCAAGAGTAATTATTATATGCATTTCTTGTGGGAACATTAAGTTTATTGATGTTTCATTTGAATGTAAGGTTTGTATTCGTAAACTTAGTTAATTATTCGCAATTACTATTTAAAAAAAGTACATAGTTTGTATGTACTTTACGAATCGATATTTTGTTTTCCTACTCCACTGACACGTACTGTGGCCGATTGATACAAAAGGTGTTATAACAAATTTTCTCGAAAAATGCATTGTTTCTCGTCGAAAAATCGTTTAATTTTAAAAAAAAGGCTGTCAAAACAGAATTTTCAACGAGAAACAATGCCTTTTACTTGAAAATGTATAAGAACACCTTATTTTTTAATTTGTATCAAGAATTGAACAAAAATTTTCAAGCTCAAAACTGAAAATTTTTCCACAATTTTCCGGAAAACTACCCTTAAACGCATTTTCTGGAAAATCACCCATGCGATTGGTAATCAGCGGTTCAAAATACGTGAAAAAAGCTTTGGTGAATGACCGGACTTCAGTCGGCCTCTGTGGCGTCTAGACTAGACGTGCTAAATCGGTGAATATTACGAGTTTTTCATCGAAAATCTTACAGGGACGAAAAAGTTCCCAGGATAAAAAACTATGGCATGAAAAATAACTTTCGACGAGTAACCAGTGGTAAAAGAAATTCAAAAAATATTAGTAGAAACCAAGAAAATGATATTTCAAAATGGCCTTTTTTTTTGTTCTTTTTCGACCTTAAATCGATTTTTGCTCGAAAACAAAGCTTTTATCGAAAAAATTGCAAAAGTAAAAATGTGTTTTTTAAGCTAGAATAATGATAAAGTATTTTGGTATCGATTTATTAAAATTTTTTGCAACTTTGCAAGTTTTTTGATAATGACAAATTATAAACCATTGGTACGAAAAAATGCCATAAAGATTTTTTGTTTGCAACAATTCCATGCATCGATTAGAAAAGGTGTCATACTGGCACTGCTCCGTCAACTCTTTTTTTCTAAATCTTTTTAAGGGTGCACTACTCGTCTTATAAGCCTTTCTTCGAATTGATATTTCCAATAATTCCACCCCAGACGTTAAAAGACCAACTATTTTGATTATTCGTATGAATAGAGTGGGGATTTTTAGTTTCATAATGAGGAAAATTATGTTTATTGACATTTCCATTTTTATGAAATGTTACTTCATCAGAAAATTTTGAATCTCTTGGAATTTGTTACTGTATCGCGTAACAAAACATTAGTCGCCATTCATAAATATCTTTGTACTATTCTTGAAGAAGTTGAATGTGATATAAAGGCTATTCTTTTGAGTCATTATCAGTTTCACTTCTATCACTTGAAGTAATCATGATCACTTCGACCCAATGACAAGTAAATGCATATTCAAAAGAACATGAAGTTATCAGTTCCACTTTGTTCACTTTGATCAGTGATAATTTACTCAAAAGAATACAGCCATAATATAGAAAATTCGTAGTGGTTTTACTTACTATTTTTCTTAAGCCGATATGTGGTTCTTCTATATCTTTTAAATTTACAGCTAACACATATTCTTATTAAAAACAGGCAACCTGAATTACAATAGTTAATGTACGACAATTTTAAAATACTGATATGTTTCAAAATTATGAAAAAGTTAATCCAATTGAGATAATGTATTCGTAATATCAAAATATTCATTCTAAATAGGAGACCATACGTCAGAGCGCTTGAATGATGACTTGTTATGGGAGAATCAAATGACTTCGTGTCGGCAGGGGCGGATCCAGCCTCTCTCCTTGGGGGGGGGGGGCGGTAATATCACAAAAGTACAGTATGGCAAGCGAAAGCAAGTTGTCCCGGGGGGGGGGGGACACCAGCAACATTCCCATTTCTAGTATAAAAGGCAGGGACAGGGCTATTTTTTTGAATTTGAAACTCTTGGAGAAAGGAGGGCGATCACAAGAAAAAACAAGTTTCCGACAGGGGGTGGGAAGATGCGATCAACATACACATTCCTCGTATAATAGGCAGAGTCGGGTCTATTTTCCCGAGTTCAAAACTCCTGGGGAGAGAGGGGGTGCTATCGAAAAAAAAAAACAAGTTGTCAACGGGGGGGGGGGTGCCAGCAGCATACACATTCCTAATATAAAAGGCAGAAGGTTCTATGTTCCTGAACTCAAAGTCCTTGGGAAGGGGAGGGGCGATCGCAAGCATACACATTCCTATACTCTATTCAAGAACTAGAGAGAGTAATAAAACTGTTACCGAAACCTCCAACGTACCTGCTTCAATGCCCCCGGTAACTGAGAACTGCCGTAAATCTAATTATATTTAAATATTATAAGCTTTTATAAATTTACTGCAACAATAAACTTTCTGATAATTCAATTTAATTTCTGTCAGTGAGCAAACTACACCTTACAGTGTGTCCTTAGTGATTTATTTTGTTTGTGCTTGTTTTTATATATTATTTGAGATTAGTGAGATACCCAAAAGATGGAGGGCATTTTTTCCTCAACAAAAAACTTATTACAATGAATGTTTATGATGCCTTAAGATATTAATATCTAGATAATAATGAGATGTATTCCAATATAACAGGAATTCGAAAATCTATCATGTACCGAACACTGACTGAGAAAAAAACGACTGGAATTGTTAGTAATTCCAAGCTATATTCGATCACAGGCAGACGAAAAACCTCGTTGGAAGAAGAGATGTAAACTGTAATAAAAGGAATTGTACATACATTTTATTATGAGAAGCAGATCTCAACCGTCGACAAAATTCTAACTAAAATCAATGAAGATCGGGATTTGCCTGAAATTAAAAGAACTAAGCTCAGAGAAATTAATTTTTGTTGGGAAAAACCAGATAGGAAATCTGTTCTTATAGATCATCCGGAAAATGTCTGTTGGTGAAGGAAATATCTCTCTCAAATAAAAGGTAGAGTTGCTGGAAATAACACAACTTACAAAATTAATAATTTAACTGGACTTTTGAAAGATTTTTTTGAATAAAGTTACTGCAGATAATTGCGAAAAATCCATATAATAAAAGAATAAAAGAAAATGTAGAAACTCGATCTCATGATCGGTGAGAGAGGAATCAATTATAATTAATTTGAGGGAAGATAGCTTCACTGACTTTGATAACGAATAAGATACGTAATGTTTACCAGCGTTAACACAATTTATTATTTAAATTTTCTGCAGATGGTTTAAGAAATAAATAAACTGGAATGTCAAATATCCCAAAAATGTTTTTAATTAATAATAAAATGACCGATAGCCCCAAAAAAATTTTAATATTATATTGACGAATTTATTTTTTTTATATATGTTTAACTTCTTGTATTTTTGATAATGGGTATTATGTAAGTATTTAAATTATAACTTAATTTTTTTAGAGAAAAAGGCTATGTTTTAGTCTGAATGTGCCTAAAACGGTTTCTATGCCAAAATTAAAAATAATAAAACTACAGTTGTGATTTGTGTTAAATATGTCAAAATTATTTATATTTTCTAATATATGTGAATTATTAAAAAATCATAAGAAATAAAATAATATTATAGAAACTTTTTATTTTAAGTTTATTACTGAAATAATACTCTATGCCATAAATATTTAGTGATAAAATAGACCTCCTTTTGACGCCCTCCGATGCCTATGACAAGGATTAAAATCCTTTTTAACACTTCACACATCCAAATATCTATTGCTATCCAACCCAAATAGTCCATTATTATAGACCAGCATTTTTGATTATAAAATTTCTAACCCATTCCTATGAAAAATATATGTGTCGAACAGATTTTGCCAAAGACACCGGACTAAAGAACACAGGTAGTTTGCAAAGACAAAAAGGTAAAAAATGAAAAACTCTCCCTGGTTCTTGAATAAACTATAGTATAAGAAGCAAAATCGGGTCTATTTTCCTGAACTCCAAGCTCTTGGGGGGGGGGGCGATCGCCCCCCCCCTTTGGATCCGCGCCTGCGTGTCGGTATGTTCTTTTTTTGGACCTCTCTGTATATACAAAATTTATTCGGCTCACTATATTTAAAAGAATAAGTGATTTTTCTCTTTAAAGTTTAATAACAGGTATTTTTAAACACAGAAATTTAAGGTGTTTATGTTGATAAATAAATAAATTTGCTGACCAAATTAAAAAAAAGTAATAACTTTTGTATGGTAATAAACTATTGGGATATTTATTAAGTTAAGATAATACTTACATAAAATAGTAGGTAAAAAGAGATCCACTATAAGGATAAATCCCAGGCAGTCCAAACAACAAAATACTGGTAATAATGAGCACCGTATCAACTCTTGCCAAACCAATCAGTAGATAGTTGATACTCGACCTCATCTGAGGCCTCGACAAAATAATCATCGAAATCAGATTTCCTATAACACCCAAACATCCGGTGAAATTCAGGAGAATCCCATTGGTGACGAAACGAAAAAAGTCGATATTATCTGACTGGAAGTATAGACATGAATCCTCTTCACTGGATAAGTTTCTGATTGTACTGATTGGGTTTAGGTCGTTGACCGTTCTAAAATCACTGAAATTATTGAGATCTATTGATGGGTATGACGACACTCCTTGTACGTCGTTACTAATCATGATCAATTTGATTTTCGTTTAACTCATTTTCGATTATCTTTTTTTTAAATGAGTCTATATTTTGCTCTTCATTATTTCCATTTTTTTTCTGTATAATTTAAAATATTGCTATCCCATTTGAGCCGTATCCATAATGCTTGGTACGAGAATTTTTGTAGAATATCTTAGTAGTGGTGAGTTGTTTCTGAAACAAAGAAAAAAATATATATATTTTGTGTTAGATATGTTTCAAAGATGAGTTGTAATTAAGCTATGTTAAATCATTAACAGCCTGATTCACTAAAATAACAAGAATAAGTTAATGAAAATTTAGAGCTTAAAAATTCAACAATAAATTTACTACCTACGTAAGAGGTTAGATTATTCATTTATTCACACTGTCCTACAGGACCAGAGTTCCTATTATTAGGCAGAAAAAGAACAGTGTTACTTAAATCCTAATATTCATATTACATAAATAATGCAAATACTACAATGATAACAACATAATCTATAAATCAATCGTAGATAATTGTAACAAATCGATTTGAGAACAGAATAATTACATTAAAATATATCAAAGGGTATATAAGATGGTCAAATCTGCCCTAAAGCGATTCACTACTGCCAGTAGCGCGTTCAATGAAAAATGCTAGAAGATTCCTCTGGGCATATTTTCAGCCCTCTATAAGCTCTTTTACGGTCTGAAAAGGTTATGTTCTCTTTTTCCGATTTTATTTTTTTACGGGCGCAATGTTGCGCCAAAAAATCTGAAAAAAATCAAAGATATGGATTTTTTGGTTACTAATAACCATGACTGTTTTCAGATTTTTCCAGTAAAAATTGAGCCCGGGACAAATTTTTTAGTTTTTCAATATTTTTTTAGGTTAGGATCAAAATTTTTGGCCAACTTTAAAATAATTATTTTTTTGTGTATATTTTTTGTACTTGCGGATGCCGCTCCTGGAATAACAATTTTTTTTGTGGAACACCCTCAAAAATTCAAAAAACCGTTTTTTTGGCATTTTCATCACTTATTTGGAATATAACCTCAAATGCAAATAGCTAAATAGATACCAATGCACTTAGTTATGCTCTAGGACTTATTTTCAAGGGAAAACAGACTTTCGGAGTCAAACGCGCCTTAAAAAAGTTCAGGCATAGGAAAACTTCATATAGAAATGTTAAATTCTTTCGATAGCAATTACAATAACTATATATAATGAATGAATAAATAATTTTTTTAATAAAATAAAAAATTAATTATGCATTACTGAAGTTTCAAAACTGTTATTTAATAAAAATTATGTCATATAAATATTATATTTATTTTTAATCTTCATCACTATCTTCTTCTATTACTGGGTCGATATCCCTGATAGAAAATACGTCAGAAAGAATTTTGTATGGTCTAATAATATTCAATTTATATTTAACATTACTAAGATAATATATGCCTGCTGCAATGTGGGAGCCGACAATCCTTAGTTCATTAGCACAAGCGCAGGCATGACGTAAAATACCGCTGTAACGAACAGAATCAGGTAAATACTCAATGTAACATTTATAGATTTTTTAATTTATATGTCTGGACCTTAGTAAAACTTTAATATTATCAGGTTTCATTTTAATGTACTCCAAATTGATATTATTAAAATCGTCTATTAACTTAAGGCTCTTTCAGCTATTTCTGGAAAAATTGCTGATTTCTTGAGATGTTAATTTAATGTAGTATTCCGTCTAGACCACCTTGAAGTCTCAGCTTCTTTTGCTAAGGTATTTTCCTCTGTATTGGACATCAACATGCTTCTTATGATTACGTCTGGTAATCCATATGCACATTTATCGCTACATAAAGGCTTTTAAAAGCGGTGGTTTAAAAAACATGCAATCATGTCAGCCTTAGGTAAAAATTTATTATCTAGCTGTTGATGCAGAAACTTATATTTTGTTCCGAGAATTCTGTGAACGGCCTCAACTACTCATCTTAATTTCGTAACATACCGAGATCGATTAGCTACAGTCGTATTTAAGTTTGATCTATTTCCTTTCAAGGCAAGTATGAGGACCTTAAGATCTAGTTCTTTTAAATAAAATACTACGTCCCTGAAACCTCTATTTACAATACAAACATCACCTGTTCTCATGATAGTTCTCATAGCATCAGGATCTTCCAGCACTTTCTTTATGATACTTGCATCATTTTTAGTACCTAAAAATGGTCCAGGAAGATCTATCACAAACCCATCAGTAGTGCAAATGGTGAAAAGTTTATATAAAGGTTTTTTCTTTTGACCTGAATATGATTTTCTTTGGTACCATTTATTACTGCCGTAAGACTCTTGCCCCCTTATACATACAGACTCTAATCTGTAATAGTTAGGCGCAAACATATCGTAATTATCTGAGAAGAATATCTAAATAGAGAAAAATATGTGATCGATATGCAATTAATTACCTTTGTTTACCCAAAAATGTTAAAATTCAACATTAATTTTTGCCTAAACCTTAAGTTTTTAAAGCGCTAAATCTCGATTCTCAAAGACTGTTTTCCCTTGGAAATAAGTCCTAGAGCATAACCAAGTATATTGGAATCTATTTAGTTATTTGCATTTGAGGTTATGTCCCAAATAACGGATGAAAATTGCGAAGTAGTAGATATCTGTTGGACTTCCATTGTCTTTATTTTTGTTGAATATCACGAGGTTTCGGCTAGTAGTTATCTCTAGCCGTTTTCAAGTGAAACTCTAACGGGTAGAGATAACTACTAGCCGAAACGTCGTGATATTCAACAAAATTAAAGACAATGGAAGTCCAACAGATATCTACTACTTCGCAAGAAGCATCGTTGTCTATGACCTTCAAACAAACTGATGAAAATATTAAAAAAAAAAGGTTTTTTGAATTTTCTAGTGTGTTCCACCAAAAAAAATCCATGAGCGGCTTTCGAAAGAACGAAAGAAAATACATAAAAATTATTTTTCTGAAGTTGGTTAAAAATTTTGAACCTAAACTAAAAAAGGGTTGAAAAATTAAAAAAATTGTTCTTGGTCTCGCTTTTCGCAAAAAAAATTTGAAAAAAATCATAATTCTTTTCAAGCAGAAAATATACCTCTCTGAATTTTTTCAGATTTTTTTATGCAAAATTGCGACAGTAAAAGAAGAAAGTCGAAAAAAGTGAACCGTTATAGGGCCTATGAAGGCCTGCAAATTTGACATTGGTTATCGAATGCGGTACTGGCCGTAGTAAAACTCTTATGATTACCCCGCTATAGCTTTTGTCTTTCAGGCTACCATAAATGGAACACATAGAGTATAATGGAGAGAATTGAAATACATTAATTCTTGGTCCAGGCAAATAGAAAAATACTAGAGATCTAGTTATCTCTGGAACATGAAAGTAAATTCTCGCGAGCAAATCAGTTGCCAAAATCTTGTTATTAACCAGTTTATACAAAAATAGTGCACAAGCCCCGTTACTGCGCTGCTCCAAAGTAGTGAAATTAAATCTTGCCAATGGGTTTCGCGAGATGTAGTATCCTATGGATAAATCCCATCCGGTTTAAGTCTTAGGGATCTTAAGCAATAATATCGAATTTTCTCTATTTTTTCAGAGCGTACGTGGTAATATGAATGCCAGATAACTGGGGCATATTCCAATTTGTGTCATTTAAGAGAATAGTATAATATGCTTAAGACCTGGAGCGACCCAAATTCTAGATCTCACTAGAAAGCCCAGCGTTCAGTAAAATCTCGATACTATATCATTAATATGATGGACAAATGTAAGTCTGCAGTCAAACGTAACTCCTAGGTCTTTAATGTAGTTGATCCGCTAGAGAAAAGCACTGTTAATCCCATAACCATACAACATAGGCGTTTTACTTGAGAACGACATTGCACTTGTCTATTTTTAGAGGCAGTTTGTCATTTAGACAGTCAGCATTTAATTTTATGAGATCCAGTTTAAGGCTTAAGCAATCGATAAGACTCCGTATGTCTCAGAAAAATCTTTAAATCATCTGCATAAAACCGTTAAAACGTAAGTGACCTAATACAAACCCTTGAGGAACACTCGACATTATTACAAAATTACTAGATCTATAACCACGATACTAAACATACCATAACTAAATAAATACCGTCGTTTAAATAAAATATGCATATAAAAATGCAACCATGCAAATAAAAATAGACGTCAAGACGAAAACGAACCCCATAAATCTACAAAGGGGAGTGAAACGAGGGGACACTATCTCGCCAAAACTGTTCACCCTAGTCCTAGAGGACATTTTTAAGGAACTTAAATGGGACATCAAAGGTATAAACATCGATGGAATATACTTGAATACAAGAATTGAACGAAATGCTACAACAGCTAAATGACGTATCCGCATCTGTAGGCCTTAAAATGAACTACAACAAAACAAAATAATGAGCCACGAGCAGGCAAACATAACAATACAGAACCAGAGGATAGAAAACGTCGAACACTATGTATACTTGGGTCATGACATCAGACTAGGGAAATCAAACCAGGATGCTGAAATAAAAAGAAGAACACAGGTGACATGGGCCGCTTTCGCTAAACTTGCATACATCCTGAAGAATAATTCAATTCCCATAAATCTAAAAAGAAAAGTATACGACACATGCATATTACCGGTATGTACGTATAGATTAGAGACCATGTCCCTCACCAAAAAGTCTGCTAAAAAATTAGAAACAGTCCAAAAAGCGATGGAAAGAAACATGCTTGGAATATCATTAAGAGAAAGGATTAGAAACACCGAGATAAGACGCAAAACTAAAGTCAAGGACATCGTGGAGGAGGTTGCAAAGATGAAGTGGCGATGGACTGGTCACATAGCCCGATATGAGGACAACAGATGGACACGAAGAATCCTGGAATGGAGACCGAGGGAGAAAACAAGAAGCACGCGAAGACCTCAAAAAAGATAGGTAGACGATATAAGGACAGTGGCGGGCAAACAGTGGATGAGATTGGCGAAGAATAGAGAAAGATGGAAACAATTGAGAGAGACCTATATCCAGGAGTGGATGGACAAAGGTTGACAAAGATATAAAATATTGAAAAACATATTTTAGGGCAACAATTTTCAATTTGTAGGGCCGGAGCCCATTATGGAAGTACATTGAAGCATTCAGGACTTAATATTTTCAAATCAGTCTAAAGACTGACTGCTTCAGATCTAGACAATCGTATTGAGAGTCATTTCGCAGTAAAATCAACATTCCTTGTTGAATGACTAAAGGATCTGTCATAAATCAAAGACTAAGAAATATGAAAAAATCCGTTATTAAATGGAATGGAATCACTGAAACTCCTAAGTATTTAAACGTAAAATTTCCCATAGTTTACATAACAATAGCAATAATAAATTAGAAATGCTATTACAAAATCCTACAACTTTTGTATGCAACACATTTTTCTACAACTCATAATTTTCGATCTATTTGGAGGGTTTCATGCTTTCATGCACTGTGTCCGCTATTTTGCAATTAGTTGGGTGCGAGTAATATACATTATATACTTCATGGTTATCATAACTGGTATTGAGCTATTTTGCAATTTTTTAAATTTCTTCCTTTCGGTCTATTTTGAATACACCGTCTTGAATTTTGAAAGATTTGTTGGGATTGGCAGTATTAAACCCTTAACTATTTGTAATCATTCGAAGAGTTTGCAGTTGTTCAACAAACATATATCTAAGAATATTTCACATAAGAAATTTGAAAGTCAAAAAAAAATAATAATTTTCTTGACAGATAATGTTATTTAGATACTCTGTAAAAAAATGCATTAAATTTAATGTAAATATGCTGGAAGCAAATTTCACAAACGTTTATTAAATGCATTTAATGTAGTGTATTAAATCTAATGCAATCATACATTAAATTTAAAGTTTTATCATTACTTTTTAATGTGACTATGTACATAAATATTTAGCCAGTGTTCATTGAATTTGAGATATGTTATCACATATTTAATGCACCAACATTAATATGATTTCAAAAAATTCTGAAACTACCAGGAAAAGATTAACATTTTTCCCATATGTAGTGTCCGCCATCTAGAACGGTTTCGAACTCATTGGTTCCCGTCAGTACAGAGCAGACGTGTACATCTCACCAAGAAAATTAAGTCCTTTGGGAATTTATATACTAAACAAAAAGTTCAATACAAGTTGCGCCATCTCCCGGAATCTCATGCAATGAATATTGAATAATAATGTAAATTCATTTAGTAATAGGGTATATGTGAATTAATTTTAATGTACAGAAGTTGGAATATCTTTTCAGTTACTTTATTGAAATTTAAGATACCATTTAATGAAACTGAATGTACATGGAACTGATATTTCCATAAATTGCTTTGGATTTAAAGTAAATGTAAATTATTTAGGATTTTAGGTATAAAATCATTAAATTTAATGTAAAGGGTTTTCCAATAAGAGGTGTTATTTTGATATTCAAAGAAAAATGCCATTTTTTATGATAAATGATCGGATATTTATTACATTATAAAGAGGAAGGTATGCCGTTAATGATGGAAAATAACATCAGCCAAATGACCACCACGACCATGCCTACAGGACCATATCCTTTTCATGAAATTTTCCATAACCAAATCGCAAAGTGGCTGCCCTATGTCCTCGATAGCCTCACGAATTCCATCTTTGAGGTCTTGAATCGACGCTGGACTGTTGGCGTAGACCTTGTCTTTCACGTGGCCCCAAAGGAAGAAATCGCAAGGTGTCACATCACAAGATCTCGGTGGCCAATTGTGATCACCTCTTCGAGAGATAACACGGCCCGGAAACTTTTCCCGTAAAAGATCAATGGTTTCGTTGCTTGTGTGGCACGTAGCGCCGCCTTGTTGAAAGTAAACGTGGTCCAGATAAATACCATCCAATTCCGGCCATAAAAAATCATTAATCATCTCTCGATAGCGCAATCCATTCACCGTAACTGTTGCTCCAGCCTCATTTTCGAAAAAGTAAGGTCCAATGACCCCGCCGGACCATAAACCGCACCAAACAGTCACACGTTCAGGATAGAGAGGCTTTTCAACAATAACTCTTGGGTTTTCCGAGCCCCAGATGCGACAATTTTGTTTGTTGACGAAGCCACCGAGGTGGAAATGGGCCTCATCACTGAAGATGATTTTTCGATGGAATTCCGGATCATTTTCATGCATTTCAAGAACCCAATCAGCAAAGGCACGACGTTGTTGATGATCGGCCGGCTTGAGTTCTTGCGTTAACTGAACTTTATAAGCCTTAAGACCCAAATCTTTATGCAAAATACGGTGTAATGACGTTTGTGGAATCCCTAATTCCAAAGAACGACGAGGAATGGACAAACCTGGGTTTTCTTCAACACTTTCGGCTACAGCAGCAATATTCTCGGCTGTTCTTGAGCGACGTGCACGGGTTTTCTTCTTCACATAACTAACTTGTCCCAACAGCTCGAATTTTTTCACCAATTTCTTTATTGCGCTCCGACAAGGTGCTTCATGACGACCCAAAAATGTTCGAGTTTTACGAACCGTCTCTGCCAAATTTTCACCATTTTTATAGTGAATTTTAATAATTTCAATGCGTTGTTGAAGCGTGTATCGTTCCATCTTTATTTATGGCGTAGTTTCTACTTGTCAAACGTCAAAAACTTACAGCTTCAAAAGTGACATCTACCGAAATAGCGGGCTTTTCAAAATGACACCTCTTATTGGAAAACCCTTTAGAATAGACATTAAATTTTTATTAAATTTAAGGTTATTTTTAACAGTATACTTTTTTTTAAATCTTTGGAGTATTAGAATTATAATTTAAGTATCTACCAAATCAAACTTGTTTTGTGAATGATTTTATATTGCCATTTTGACCATAACTGATAATTAATATCTAGAAAATTGATGGATTTACTATTTTCTTCTATAAGTAAATTTGATTTTTTCAATAATTAAATTTATTTAGAGTATACTTAGTTTTGTCTTTAAGTATACAAAGTATACTTAAAGAAAGGTTTGTAATTTAGGTTTATTAATTATATTTTCTTCCAAATATTACATTACTAAATCTACAATTGGCGGAAATAAGTGATCCCATGGCAGTACCATTGATTTTAGAATAGAGTTTACAAAACAAATGTCATAGCATTAGCAAATAGAGCAATTAAGTTCTCTCATCCACAATTCAATCTCAAAATCAAAAAAAAACCATTAGCAAATAACAAGCACTCCATAATAAATATTAGGATAAAAAATCGATAATAAAAAATAGAATACAGAAACATTATAATAATAATGTACCACAAAGCATCAATATCGCCTACCATATATACCTGTAATAACACATCGAATCAACAAAATTATAAAACCATATAATTTCTGCCCCAAAGCAATCTAACAATTGAAAAGGTCTATACACTGAATTAAAACCAAATATTTCCAAGGAAGAACAAACAAACGTTATTTACAAAATTAATTGCTTAGATTGTAATCAGGTTTATTGGTCAAAAAACAACGTTTAAAAAGAGGACTCAAAATCATAAATATAGTATTCAATAGCATGACATAAACAACAATAGAATACTAGCAAAACATGCAATGAAAATCTATATAATCCTGATTTTAATACTGTCGAAATAATAGGCAAAAGAAGTAATTACAAGCAAAGGGACATATGAAAAAATACCCAATACCATAAATTTCAGAACTAACACGAGTGATATCGGAAATATTTATGACCACCTTATTAAGATATAAAATTGTAGAAGTCGACAAACTCTTTAAAAAAAAAAACAACCTCTGTTAAAGTCTAATTTTAGTTTGCTTATAGCAATACAATAAGCAGTAGCTTATACAGAGTGTCCGGTAAGTACTTCCTAATTTCTCGGGAGCATACAGGGTAGGTCAAAATAACCTTACTTTGTCATAGAAAAAAATTCCTTAACGGAGATACAGAGCCCTAAAGGTGTATCCAGCGATTTACCTTATCGGCTCTAAATTTTAAACCGACATGTATAATTTAATGAAACTTTAGTATTTTATAGAGACTATAAAGATTCATTAAACCTTACTACAGTAGATGTTTTAGATCGTCAGAGAAAGCAGGACTTATAGCCACACTCGTTTAGCTTAATTTTTGGAGATAAATCGGCTTTTATGCGAAAAACTCAAAAATTACTAATGATAAACATAAACAAGTAAAAATCAGGTTATTCTTGTTAAGAGACAAAAAACAATGTTACAAAATGGATTGTACATGAAACTCTAACAGAACAGTTACTTCACCCGTACCACGTTGAAAAAGTGCACGCAATGTTTCCGGATGAAGACTTCACTACTCCAATTCGTTTATACAGCAACATAACCTACATCTAAATTTTTCTAACCCTATTTTATTTACCGATGAGGCCGATTTTACAGGAGATAACATAATAAACTCGTACAATTAACATTGGCTGATAAAAACCCGCACACTGAATGACTGAACGAATCAATGAAAAAGGGGTGGTAATACTAGATCATCGATGCCTAGGCCTTCATTGAGCCCTTTACATCCCACCATAGGCGCAGGTTATTCGAGGCTAATCGCCTTTGCGAATCCAAGCAACCTCGTTAGTTGAACTAGCCTAACTGCTTCAGGTAACAAAATTGTATCTCCGAAATATCTCTGTCTCAGTCCATTGAGTGCTGGGCACTTTCTGAGGACATGGTCAACAGTTTCATCCTCCTTCAAACACTATCCGCACGTCGGGTCGTCTTCGACACCGATTCTATGAAGATGGCCCCTGAGGTGACAAGGTCCTGTCAACAATCCCACCACAATCCGCAGCATTTTCCTTCCCCAGGAGAGAAGCTCCTTAGTTCGCCGTGCACTAGGCCCAGTTATATGTTCTTTAGCCCACCTCGTTCCAGGAGCTCCCCCACGATTCAATAAATTTGCTTTCCAGCAACGATTTTAATTTCCTTTTGCCAATAGCAATTGGGATAGATAATATTGGTTGGGGTCCATACGGTTCAGTCGCTGAACCCAACTTTGCCAGACGGTCTGTTTCCTGATTTGCGCGTATGCCCGAATGACCCGGGACCCATACAAGTCTGACTGCAGCCTTTCCTTGTCATATCATTTCGTACATCCTTGTACTCAGACACCAGTCGCGAAGTAACGACACTGGATTTTAGTGCCAGTATCGCAGCCTTACTCTATGCACATATATTTATTACTCTATTCCTGTCTATATCCCTCTCACAGAGATGGGCACACTGCAGAATTGCATAAATTTCCGATGTGAAAATTGTCGTACATTTTTCGAGAGGGCAGTACTCTTTGACTCCTGTGCTCCTGTCGAATACTTCGGCTCCAGCTCTTTCATCTTATCGAGATCCATCAATATCACCAGGATCCATTTTTCGGAAGATTTTGTTCTCCCTCCCAATCCTCTCTACTTGGCAGAAATATCTTCAGGCAGAAGTTGGGTCTTAAACGCGGCGTCATGTAATCTGTCCGCATGGGGAGTGATAAACACCTCTCCACTGCGCTTTTCCAGACACCTGCGTAGCCACCCGTTCCAATTCCAAGATGTCCCAGGCAACTGAGACGATAAACAGTCTTCAGGGCCTCGTTCTCTATTTATAAGTGAAGAGGAGGCAGGTTCACCAGGACTTCCAGAGCCCTGGTAGGAGCAGTCTTCATCGCACTCAATATTCCCACACAAGCCATTCTCCGAACTTTGTCAAGTTGAAGAATGTATTTCGGTTTTGTTGTACTACGCCACCATACAATAGCGGCGTACGTTATCATGGGGCAGATCACCATAGTGTATATCCAAAATAGCACTTTAGGTGTTAGTCTCCATATACACCCAAAAGGCTCGTTTACAAGCCCCGAAAGCACATATGGTTTTTTTGGTTCGAGCCTCACTATAATTCAAAAGAAACAACAAAAAAGTTTATTGTAACTGTGTGTGGGTTGGCATTATCGGAAATAACTTTATAGGTCCATTTGTTTTGGAAGAAAGAGTCAATGGTGAGATTTATTTACAATTTTTGCAGGAAAATTTAAATAGTTTATTGAAAAATGTAACTCTTGATAGAAGAATGCAAATGTGCTACATGCATGATGATGCTTCACTTCATTTAAACCGTATAATACGTCAACACTTAACTAACGTTTTTGGTCCTGGATGGATAGGTCGAACTGGGCCTGTTTTATGGCCACCAAGGTCTCCAGATCTAAATCAGTTAGGCTTTGCTTCTAGGGACATCTAAAATGACTAGTTTATTCAACATCAGTAAAAACTAGAAAAGAACTACTAGCGAGAATAACATTATAACGAAGTCCGTAATAATGCCGCAATATTATTTACAATGCAGCGAGAAAATATGTTTTTGTTTTCTTTTTCCAGTTAAAAAAATTACTCTGAAGAACGTTAATGAAGAAACCAAAATGTTTTAATTTTACTTAAATTTCCTGTAAAGAAATTGACCGCACTTCATTAAAAGAAATAATAATTTATTCAGGACCAAATTGATAAATCGGTTCTAAAGGATTGATTGGCCAAGCAATTTAAGCAAGATTGGATCAGATACAACATATATTGAGGTCCTAGATTGATTTTAGAGGGAAATGCATAACGAGCAAAAGTATAAAATTACATTATCACTATATCAAGCTTTAACCTATCACTACGCCGTTCTCTACAGCACTGAACTGTTTTCGGTAAAGAACTGAGGCGTCCCCGTTTCAAGATCGCCGGGAACTTTGTCTGGGGCGAATCCAAATGAACCTACTGGTTATTTTAGTTCTACTGTGGCGAAATCATAAGCGAAATAAAGCTGACCAACTAGAACAGTTTAACTCTTCTGTCCAGAAGTTTTACTTCTATAATTTTTTTATATCGGTCCAATTATCAGACGAAAATAAAATTTATTTTTATGGTCACTAAAGGAGCAACCGCTAAAAAAAATAACAGGGTGTCAGGTGAAGTTAAATTAACCAGCAGATAAGATACCGATGGCTATAGAAATCCAGGGTTGTTACTAACGACCGCTTGATTAAATGTAATCCACTTATCTGCCGGTCTAAATCTCCAAATAGAATTGGATGTGACATATTTACGACGGAGTTAGGGTCAGTTTTCTGTAACATGCACGAAAGTAATTTCGTATTACTCTAATTTATTCCAAGAATAAGTGTTCTTTAACGAAACTGGGGTGAAATATGTGTCTTAATTATATTAAATGTTCTTTTAGACTCAACAAATTGTACTTTTATATTGCAATAAATTTAATAATTATAAATATGCTTACTAGCATTCTAGATGGATTGGATCTGAGTTTCATTTACTTCCTCCTTAATTAGGAGCGTCTTTGTGTAATTTGATATTCGATAAATACTTTCCCAAGGAAGGATTCAGTATGTAATACATCGATATACGAAGTATGGCTATAAAATAACGAGACAATTGCTGTAAAAGATTTTATTTTAAATTTATACATATTTAGTTATCATCATCTTTTATTTATACCCCTTTTCTATCCCTACAACGCTCCACGTGAATTTTCCAGCTTTCGAAACAGTGTTGGAAGCCTTTTTCTGTGAGCTCCGTCACAAAAAGTGTCGTTTTTTTTCACAACTTCACCGGACTGAAATCTTAATCCTTTTAATGCCGATTTATCTTGAAGAACAGATAAAAGACACATGGTGCAAGATCAAGTGAATAAGGGAGATTATCCAACACTAGAACATTGTACTTGGCTTAGAAACTACAGGTAATGCAGAATGAGTCAGCATGTTGTTTTGATGGAGAACTCATGACTTGTTTTTCCACAATTTGGGTCATTTTTTTCTTACTCTTTCACGGAGTTGAGTAAGAACCTCAAGGTAGTAATGTTAATTAATTGTTTAATCTTCAGAAACCCAGTGAAGTTACCCAATTCCATGAATATTGCAAGAAACAATCATCATCTCTTTGAATCTATTTGCTCATTCGAGCTTTTTAGCTCTAGGTGAAGTTGGGCTTGGATTGGCGATTAGTTTCAGAATCATAGATTAAAAACCAAGATTCTTCCCACATTATCACTCATTTCAACAAGTTCGAGTCATTTTTAATAGTCTTTAAAGGGTCAGTGCAACCATTTTCCCGATTCTCTTTTTGTTCGATTGTGATAATTTTAGGCTTCATTTTCGCTCACACCTTTTGCATTTTAAAATTGTTATGCTAATTCCTACAGTTTCAGAAATTGCACGAATAGTTAACCGATGGTCAGATCAAATCAGATTGCCGACTTTCTCAATATTTTCATCCGTTTTTGTCGCGGAAAGGCGGCCCGGGCGTGAATCATCTTCAATGTCTTCTCAGCCATTTTGGAAACCGTTAAACCACTCAAGAACTCACGCAAGTGATAAAAATTCATTACCATACACTTTATTTGATGAAAGATATATTTCAGTAGCGCTTTTTTCAACCTTCATGTGAAATTTCACGACAATTCGTTGCTCTATTATTACACTTTTCTTCAGCAAAAGTAAAAAACAGCTCTTATTGAATCGAAGGGCATGACCAGATTGATTTGTCAACAGACGCGGGAGTCGAAAGAGAAGGCTTCACACTACACAGCTGACGGCCCGCCTTTGGCGCATGCGTACTTCTTCTGTGAAGGCATCAGTCTTGTTATTTTGTAGCTACACATCGTATTATGTGAAAAAAAGGTAACCAATGCAATAACGACTGGTGCCATTTGTTTTAATTATATTTTTACTCTAAACTCATCCAAATACTTTTTTTTAAATTAACAACAACTCAACACGCGTAAAATTTCTACAATCGGCAACATATACAGTTCTTCAAAAAGTTCCGGGACTAATTTTGTATAAAATTTACAACTAGCGCTATCTGTAACCCGATGGCAGAACTATGTAATATAATGCCCTAGTTACCTACAGTGGAGTTGTGAGCGCTGTAACTTCATTTACTGACCAGCTGTTCGTTTCAAGTATACGTCTTTTGCCACTGCGTCACAATTTTCGCTACGGAGCAACCGGCCACAATCTAAAAGTCCTTCGAAAACATTCAAATTATTGGTGAAGATTACCTAAGCCACAGCAAGGTTTTCGAGTGATATGCGCTGTTCAAGAACGGTCGATAGTCGCTGGAAGACCATCCACGGTTAGGGCGCTATTTAACCTCGACTACCGAACGTGTCTCATAATCGGCGAATTACAATTAAAATGTTGTCAGAAGAACTCAATATCAGTATAGGAAGCGTGAACACATTATGCACGATGTTCTCGGGAAAAGTGTTTGTGAAGTTCGTTTCGCACTTGTTAACGGAAGAGCTGAAAGAACGAATGATCGATCAAATATCAAACCGTTTAGTGACGGGGCAAGGGCGTAGGGCGCCGCACCAAATCGGAAATCATAACGATGCTAATTTCGGTTTTCGTTTCTCGCGGGATTATACATAGCGAATTTGTGCTCCCGGATCAAATAGTGAACGGACAATTCTACAAAACTGTCCTGGACCGACTTCTGAAGCGGATTCGTCGCGAACCAGAATTATACCGCACTGTAACTGGTTTCTGTTACATGACAATGCGCCAACCCATTCCTCAACTCATCACACAATTTTTGGCCCAAAAGTCGGTGCCCATGAATCATCGCCCACCCTACTCGTCAAATGTGGCTTCGGTAGACTTTTTTTAGAACCTAAATTTAAAATAATGATGAAGGGAGAACATTTTGAAGACGTTAAGTCGATTCAACAGGGCTCTGAAAGCTATTCGAGAAGAGGAGTTTTCCAAAATTTGTATAGAACGAGAAGGGGATTATATTAAAAACTAAATAAAATCTTTTTTCTAAACTTTTGTTCCATTCGTAAAAAAAATTAATCCCGGAACTTTTTAAATAAACTATGTAAGATAGTGTCATTTATTGATAGGGCACACTGGAAAGACAAGGCTATAACGAGACTTATACAAGGGTAAGAAAGATGGAATGATGTTCAACGTTAAGTTAAATTTATGCCAGGTACTAAAATGCGCCATTAAATAAAGCTAACGAACACATTTGTTACTGGGTGACAGATGATATTAATTTCTTGTTTTGGCGTTCATGTTGGTTTGCTTGCATCTGATCGTTTCAAAAAAATATTTTAAATTAAATTTTAGTTTTTTATAGTGTATTTACAGAGGTCTTTTTCTCCGTAGGTGTGTGCTTTTATTTTGTTACTAAAAGTCGTTTTATTTGCCACTATGACTCTGGGTGTATGGAAACACAAAAACAGTTTTGTTTTGTTTGTGGGTTATTTAGAGGTGACATAGCTTAATCGAAAAAAGGAGTAGATTATCATGTTTATACAGGGTGGCGCAATAATGTGTCCCTTATTTTCCTAAATTTGAAAAAAATGTATTATTAAAGGTTATAGAACATGAATATTTCTACAATTTAAAAATATTTTCAAATTTACATGATGTTTTATGACAGCGTGGCACCAAAAAAGTGTTTTTTTATTGGAATAGCCTCTATATATCTTTGAATATGTGGATCTCCCCAGGAACTATCCATATGATATATGATATCATCTGATGTTGAGTTTTAGTACGAAGTAGCCAAGTTTTTCAAAAAATTGATCGACTTGCTATATCTTCCAATCCACAGCAAATATAGTACACAAAATTGACATTGAGAAAGATAGATGTACTATTAAAGGTCTAATATAGCGCCTAAGCAATTATCTTATGCAGGAGTCTGCCAAAATATTGCTCATTAGATAAAATAAAAATTAATTTTCCTTTGATTTTTTTAAATGCTACACCCTGTATATAACTACTTTATCATGCAGAGTAATTGTTTTTCTGTTATTCTTCTTAAAGATTTCCTATATCTATAAGGCACTGTTTTTTTCGATATATTCATTTTTATTAATTGTATACAAAATACGTTAACCTATTGATATCTAGTTAGTCATGAGTACACGGTTAAAAATAACCTTTAATGCATATTTAATGTGCATTTTACATTAAATTTAATAATTTGTAATTTAAATCGTGAATAATTTATATTTACTTTGCATTTAAAGCAAATTCATTGAAATATCAATTTTTTGTACATTAAATTTGATTAAATGGTATCTTAAGTTTCAATAAAGTAACTAAAAAGATATTTCAACTTCTGTACATTAAAATTAATTCACGTATATCCTGATACCAAACAAATTTACATTATTATTTAATATACATTGCATGAGATTCCGAGAGATGGCGCAACTTGTATTGAACTTTTTATTTAGTATGATATAAGTCTGCCCAGTACTGACGGGAATTAATGAGTTCCAAACTGTTCTAGATGGCGGACACTACCTATGGTAAAAATGTCCACTTTTTCCTGACAGTTTCAGAATTTCTTGAACTCACAATAAGGTTGGTGCAATAAATATGGGATAACGTATCTCAAATTCAATGAACACTAGCTGTATATTTAATATACATAGTTACCTTAAAAAGTAATGATCAAACTTTAAATTTAATGATTGATTACATTAAACTTAATACGGAATAAATTAATTTATATTAATTTAAAAATTATTAAATTTAATGCATTACATTAAATGCATTTAATAAACGTTTATAAAATTTGCGTCCAGCACATTTACTTTAAAATTAATGCATTTTCTTTTTTACAGTGTATTAAACGAAAAAAGTAAACATTAAAGTAATATTTATCGTTTATCTGTCATTGGTAAAGAGTATTATTGAAAACTTTCTATGAAATATTTAAGTTTTAAAATTAAATATTCTATCTGATTCTAATACTGAAATAAATACAAAATCTATTAATTGTACGTTTAAACTTATATTGTTGCTATTATTGTACTAATAAATGAAAATGGAAATCATTTAAAACCACAAGTCTGGTTATTTACTTATACCAAAAACAAATGGTTAAAGGCCAATTCTACAAGTTACTCCACAACAAGTAAAGATAAACTTTAAAGTACTATTTAAACTTGAGAGTAGTTACTTAAAAAAAAACACTAGCTAATTAGTTGTTCAAAAAGATCTTCACCTTCTTTTATACACAGTTCTCACGTTTCTCAAATTCACTATGCAGATTGCCATACACTTATATATTAATATAGTGAAAATCATTTCTTTCTGTGTTGTAGGTTGTAGAATATTTTATAATCTAGTTCTTTAACAAGCCTTCATATGCTAAGGTCCAATTTAGTTCAATCTGGAGATCTAGCGGGCCACGAAACAGGTCCTCCCCTTCCAATCCAACGATCCAGATATCTAGGATTTAAAAACAGCACCATCATGAAGAAACCACATTTATTCTCGAGATTCATTTGGCACTTGAGCCAATAGATCAGGTAACAGATTCTGTAAAAACTTAAGTATACTTCCCCTGTTACACTTTGCTCAAAAATTATGGTTCATTTAAGTAATACCTAGTTTGTGAATTGTATATTACAAAATATGGATTTTCCGTTGCATAACAATGTCTGTTAACACTTCTGTTTCTATTAAACGTAGCCTCATCTCCAAATAGCATCAAATCAGCAAAATTCCAATCTTCTCTGATAATCTTCGGGGAACTATTCTTGAACTGTGAAATAATTGAGTGTGATAGGGGTGCATTTGATGAGCCTTCAGTATTCGCTGAACCGTCCTTAGCTCAACATCAATCTGTCGAAAAAGAGAACACTGACAAATATGCAGATTTTCAGTGATTGTTAAAAGTACCTTTAAATGATTTTCTTCAATACATTTTTTTTTCAAGTATTTTTGTTGTATGCTACGCTGCCAGTTCTTTGAACCCGCTTCATAAGTTTTTTAAATGTCTTTTTAGACGTCTCTTGGGAAATGCTGTTGATAAAATTTTTTCACTAATAGCGCATTCTTGTCACTAGCTCCCAAAACAAAAATCATATCAACCATCTCGGCTTGTGAAAAATTCATTATTTAAAATTTAAACTTTATAAATGTTATTTTTTCAAAATAAGTTAAAACCATACCCTTCTCTAGGGACATAAACGATAAATATTATTTTGACATTTACTTTTATCGTTTAATACTCAGGGCTAACTAGATATCAATAAGTTAACATATATTTGTATATAATTAATAAAAAAATATATAACGGAAAAACTAGCGCTGAGTCAATTATGCGTGTAGCGTGTAGCGGATCTAGTTGTGCTGCGTGATCACTTGTCTGGAAGATTCGCGTTTTTTCGAAAGTTTTTGAATATAATAATAATTATAATAATAATAGGACAGCTGACAGAGTATGGCTCAAAAAGTTCTGATGTATGCACCATCAACTGGCTAATCTTATTAATGATGTTTTCCTTAACCCAGCAAAAATGCCATTGTTCTTGACCGAAGGTATTACGTACCTCCTATCAAAGGACAAACATAACACATGTGTGTAGCTACCCAGCTAAGTATAGGCCGATCACCTGCCTACCCACACTCTATAAGGTGATCACCTCCTGCTTTACCCAACGCATCTACGCACATTGTGAGCAAAATAACATCATGGCAACTCAACAGAAAGGATGCACGATGGGAGCAATGGGATGCAAGGAACAATTGATTGTTGACTCTGTCATATGTAACCAAGCCTGTACCAACCGAAGAAAACTCTTTGCTGCCTACGTGGATTATAAGAAGGCGTTCGACTCGGTGCTACATGAGTGGCTCAAAACTATACTGAGAATGTATAGAGTCGATAATAATTTTGTTTCCTTTTTAGAACGCATCATGTCAACCTGGAAAACTAGGATCCAATTGCATGTGCTATCCAGCGACACCATCGAAACTAACACCATTCCGATACGAAGGGGAATATTTCAGGGCGATTGATTTAGCCCATTGTGGTTCTGCCTTGCAATGAACACACTATCACGCCGTTTGAACTCAACCAGATACGGCTTTAGTATTAGAAATAACAACGAAGAGGTAGTCAGAGTGAATAATCTTTTATACATGGATGATCTTAAACTGATGGCTGCTACCAGAAACCAGCTGGAACAAATGCTTAAAATTGTAGAGGAGTTCTCCGGGAATATCGGAATGCAATTTGGACTTGACAAGTGCCGTATTTTGAACATCGTTAAAGGGAAGATACAACCGGGTTCTTTTGAAATGCAGAACTGTGAAACTATAGCTGTGAAGCAGACCAAACATACAAATATATAGTTATGAAATAGGCTAAAAGAATTGATCATGGCACTATGAAGGCCGAATTGACAGCCGAATTTGTCAGGAGGGTAAGGCGGGTATTACGATCTAATTTAAATAGTAGAAATGTGTTTAAGGCGCTGAACACGTATGCTTGCTCTACGCTGAGCTACTCTTTTGGAATTGTAAAGTGGAGCAGGACGGGCATCTAAAACCTGCAAAGAAAAATAAGGACATACCTAACAAAAGCACAAAAACATCACCCTCGGAGTGCTATTGAACGTACAATGCTTCCAAGACGCCAAGGAGGAAGAGGATTGGTGGATATTGGTAAGCAGCTCAACCAACAAATAATAAACTTACGTTCATATTTCCACAGGTTAGCGGATTCTTCCACACTACATCGAGCAATATGCGAGGCAGACGATTCAACGCCGCTACAGTTGAGGGAACAAGATATTACTTCTCACCACCAAACAGACCAAGAGAAGTTATAAACCTGACTACGGAAGCCACTTCATGGACGGCATCCAAATGAGGTCAATCAGGACAATGTCGACAACTCAGCGTCGAACTACTGGTTGACTTCAGGACAGATGTTTCCAGAAACGTAGGGCTTGTTGAAAAACTATCGGAAGTTCATCATTAGAGATCCCTCAATAAAAAATGACCAATGCAGATATGGCTGTCGAACATCAGAGACAATTCAGCACATAACTGGAGGATACCAAGCGTTTGCCGCAACCGAGGATAAGGAAAGACACGACTCAGCGACTAAGATACTCCACCAAGAGTTAGCAGAAAAGTTAAACCTATTACAGGTAGGAAAAGTGCCTTATTACAAGTACAATCCGGAGCTTATTCTTGAGAACAACCAGTTCAAGTTATATTGGAACCGAACGGTTCTGACGGATCAAACAGTAGCTCATAATAGACCAGACATTATACTAATGGATAAAATTTCTAGGCAAACTATACTAATCGACATTGCTGTACCTAACAACAACAACCAAAGGCCAAAATACAACGTGAAAATCGCCAAATACAGAGATCCAGATCTCTACAGAGATCTGGAGGTTCAAATCCGAAGACAATGGGCAATGAACAGCGTCCAAACGATTCCCATAATACTGTCAACAACTGGAGTGATACCAAAGAACCTCCTGCAGAACATCAAGGGACTGGGCCTAAGTGAGCATCTGTATAAGCCGATGCAGAAAGCAATTCTCCTAGCAACCGCGCGAACCGTCCGAAAGTTCGTAGGAAATACAGCAGACCACGTCACCTACGACCCGATAACATGAAAACCCTTTCCACAGAGCTTCATACTTTTGGTGTCCTCGTATGCCTGGTATGAGTGAATAATCCCTGGAAGGAGTGCGAAGCCGTTTGGCTTGTAAATCATAATAGGACAGCTGACGGAGTATATCAAGGGCACGAAGAAAAAAAAACGGAAAAACTAACGCCGAGAGGTATAACAAAACTTTAAGAAAAGTGATGGAGAAACAAAAAACTCTACATGATAAAGTAGTTATATAGAGGATGTTCTATTTAGAAGATCAAAGGGAAATTAATTTACATTTTATCAAATTTGCAAAATTTTGACAAACATCCTGTATGAGATGTCAATTTTGTGTTCTTTAGTTTTTTTTTTTAATTTCGTAAATTTTTTGTTCCTTGGGGGAATTCAAATATGCAAAGATATACAGGGTATCCCATTTTTTTAACACCACGCTGTCATGAAACACTATGCATAGTTGAAAATATTTTTAGATTGTAGAAATTTTCATAATATACAATTTTTATTAAAACATTTTTTCAAAATTTTTGAAAAATAAGTTAGAAAGTGTACTTTGTCACACTATTGAGCCACTCAATATATAGGATAATATAAAGACTCATAAAATATCTAAGGTTTACATGAATCAGGCTATAGGTCCACTCTCGATACGTTCTCGGTCCGGTAAAATATTCTTAGACAGAGAAACAATGAACCTATTCACACAAGCGGCTTAGCGGAGATTTCGATATCGTACACTTTTTTTTTATTTAAAAATATTTTATCGAACTGAGAGGGAATCGAGAGGGTATCGAGAGTGGCACTAGAGTGCGAATCCAGTCTAATGTTTTTGGTTTGTCTATGCTATACATTTAAATTCTTCTTACCAGGGAATGTTATCTTACATATTTTATAATGATCCTATACTTTGTCATATGTATCAACGCTACCTGTCGTAACAGTCACAAGTCCGGACGCTCTTTTAACTTAAGTTGATTAAACTGTTTAACATGCGTGAAAACAAGGATTGGTGTGTTCTATGTGACCTTGATTGGAAATAACTTTTTGACAAATTATGTTTATGATGGTGCCTGAAGGAAAAACGCTGAGTCTGCTCTGTAAAAACATGTTGTGGACAAATCTCGACAACTCACTTACATAATTTTTTAATCAATCGTACTCGTGCTGAACACGATTTCAGCTTAAGTCGGCCGTCTTAAGAAAAATATCAAATAAAACACAATGAAAACTTTTATAATCTCTATGTTATTATTTTAAACTATTTGTAGACAAAGTACTTCTAAAACTTTACGTTGTTAAAATCATGAGGTTTTAGAATTTGTCATTTGTTATTTCTTAAAGTACTTTTTGGAAAGTTTATGGAATTTACAATAAAATCGAGTGCATCGTTCAAGTTCCTGGCAAGATTGAGAATTTGAGAAACGATTCGGAAAGTTTAGTAATTAAAAGCTAAATTTGAAAATCATTTTAAAGGGTTTTCCAGTATTATAGATAATCTAAGTTTCATTATAAGATATTAACAAATTGTAACGTATTTTTAAATAGAATAGTTAAATAGCAGTGTAAATTTTTTGTCGTAAAATCCAATTTGTAAATAAATATTTGTTTTTTTATGTTTTTCTAAAGGATTATTATTTTATTCGCGCTTTTTAAAATTTTATATGATTATTATTGCCGCTGTTTTTCAACCTTAGAAGTATACTATTGATTTTCAATCCAAACGGCTTCGTATTCCCTCCAGGGAATATTGACTCATACCAAGGATACAAAGATATCAAAAGTATGAAGCTCTGTGGGGGCCCTTTCATTGTTATCGAGTCATAGGTGACGTGGTCTGCTGTATTTCCGACAAACTTTCGGATGGTCCGCACGGTTGCAAGGAGGACAACTTTCTGAATAGGTTTATACATATGCTCACTTAGGCCCAGTCCCTTGATGTGCTGCAGGAGGTTCTGTATTTGGCGATCTTCTCATTGTATTTTGGCCTAACATTGTTGTTTTTTGGTATAGCAATGTCAATTGATGTAGTTCGCCTAGAAATTGTATCTGTTAATATAATGTCTGGTCTATTGTAAGCAACCGTTCGGTTCCAGTATAGCTTGAACTTGTTGTTTTCAAGAATAGGCTTCGGGTTATATTTGTAGTAAGGGAATTTTTCTGCCTGTAATAGATCTAACTTATCTGCTAACTCTTGGTAGAGTATCTTGGCAGATGAGTCGTGCCTTTCCTTATACTTCGTTGCCGAAAAAGGCTTATCATCCTTCAGTTATGTGCTGAAATGACTCTGATGTTTGACAGCCATATCTACCTTGGTCGTTTTGCTATTGAGAGATCTCTGATGATGAACTTCCGATAGTTTTTCATCGGAATAACCTGATTATGGATAGTTAACGAAAAACCCTTCGTTTCCGGAGACATCTGTCCTGAAATCAGTAGTTCAACGCTAGGTTGTCGAAATTATTCGATTGACTTTATTTGGATGCCGTCTATGAAGTGGCTTCTATAGCCAGACTTGTAACTTCTCTTGGTCTGTTTGGTGGTGAGAAGCAATATCATGTTTCCTTGACTGTAGTGGCGTTGAATCGTCTACCTCGCATATTGCTCGATGTAGTGTGGAAAAGTCCGCTAACTTGTGGAAATATGAACGTAAGTTTATTATTTGTTGATCGAGCTGCTTACCAATATCCACCAATGCTCTTCATCCTTGGTGTCTTGGAAGCATTGTACGTTCGATAGCACTCCAAGGATGGTGTTTGTGTGTTTTGTTAAGACCGTTCTTATTTTTTTTTGCAGGTTTTCGATGTCCATCCTGGTCAATTTTACAATTCCAAAAGACTAGCTAAGTGCAGAGCATGCGAACGTATTGAGCGCCTTAAACAAATTTCTACTATTTAAGTTATTTCGTAATACCCGCCTTACCCTTCTAACAAATTCGGTTGTCGATTCAGCCTTGAGAGTGTGATTATCAATTCTATTAGCCTGTTTCATACCTAGATATTTGTATGCTTGTTTTGCTTCCATTGTAGATATAGTTTCACCAGTCTCATTCTCAAATGCTTCCGGTTGTACCTATACTTTAACGATGTTCATGAATATGGCAGTTGTCAAATCCAAACTGGATTCCGATATCCCCGCAGAACTCCTCCACAATTTTAATCATTTGTTACAGCTAGTTTTTGGTAGCAGCCATCAGTTTAAGATGATCCATGTATAGAAGATGATTTAGTCTTATTGACTCTTCGTCATTGTTTCTAATACTAAAGCCGTATCTCGTGGAGTTTAAATGCCATGATAGTGGGTTCACTGCAAGGCAGAACCACAATGGGCTTAGTCCTTAACCTTGAAATATTCCCCTTCGTGTAGGAATTGTATTAGTTTCAATGGTGCTACTGGATGGCACTTGCAATTGGATCTTAGTTCACCAGGTTGCGTTCTTAAAAAGGAAACAAAATGATTATCGACCCTATACATTCTCAATATAGTTGTAAGCCACTCATGTGGTACTGAGTCGAAGGCCTTCTTATAATCCACGTAGGCAGCAAAGAAGTTTCTTCGATTGGTACAGGCTTGGTTACATATGACAGAGTCAACAATCAATTGTTCCTTGCATCCCATTGCTCCCCTGGTGCATCCTTTCTGTTGAGTTGCGGTGATTTTATTTTGTGCATAATGTGCATAGATGCGTTGGGTCAAGCAGGAGGTGATCACCTTATATAGTGTGGGATGATTGGCCTATACTTAGGTGGATCGTGTGTGTTATGTTAGTCCTTTAGAAATAGACAAACTAGCAGAAACAATGGCATTTTTGCTGGTTTGAGAAAAATATTCTTAATAAATTGATGGTGCACACGCCAAAACTTCTTGAGCCAGTAGTTCTGGATCTTGTCGAGACCTGGAGCTTTCTAGCTATGGGATTTCTTGATTATTCCTGAAATTTCCTTGGTGGTAAATGGCTCAAAATGTATCTCGCTGTATCCCCAGAACTCTTCTACCTGCTCTTTATTAAGATATCTATTATTTGTTATGTTAGGTGGAGAGTTTAGCTTACAGTAAAAAGTCTTTTCTGATCGTTGGAACAGCGCGTTGTCTCCTTTTCGGTTACTGCTGGACTTGTATCTCTTTAACAATCCTGCAATAATAGAGAAGTTCTGTTTGAGCATATCGAGGCATTGTGCAGTAGCATTCGTTGGATATTATTGCGAATTCGAACACGATTATTGATTTCCTCAATTCGTCTTTGCTATTTAGTTGTTCTCGTACGACTGATATACTCCATCAACTGTCCTATATCTTTGCGAAGATTTTCGATTTTCTTATTTCTTTTTCTTATTTATTTTCCATGGTGGTGTGTTGGGTTCTGTTCTTGCTGATCGGCGCTCTGTTGCAGCTTTGATTTCTATAGCTTTAGCTATTACAGTCGCGGCACAGTAGATGGTCATATGTAAGGACTCCAGAGTATAGGCTAGTAAAATTCAATTATTCATGATGTCTAACATGATACCCAATTTTTTAGATTAATTCATTTTTGGCAGCGCTGGTCTGTATGACGGATTGGTTTCATCATACTCCAGTACCGCAGCACTCATTTCTGTTAACAATTTCTGAAAAAAGAGTTCAGCGTTGCCCTGTTGGAAACTGTCATTAGACTGTTCTTGTTGTTCTTGAACCTCGAGTTCTGGCTGTGGCTCAAGTTCAGCGATCGGATCGTTGTTATTGTCAAGGTCCCTGATCTCACGTTCAATATCCGGTTTGATGGTATTATGCCGAGTTACAGGAATTAGGTTGTTTCGGAAAATAACTCTGTATTGGTCAAGTATTCTCTGTTCTGACACCTGTATATTTTATAAATATTACGTTCAAAAGTTTGTACCATTAAAAAAATTATTATTTCAAGTGTCCGCAGGTAAACCTTACTGTGACTATATTTAGGGTTCTTTTCTTTTAAGAAAGGAGTCCTAATTTTGTGATAATACTTTTCTTTTTAATAAATTTATTTATTATTATTATTCCATTGATATTTTCACTTACCTATGAAAGTGGGAGTATACTCTCTATTATAATATAAGTTGAAACTTTTCTTTTTCCTGATAGCGAATCCGAAAATTTAACGGAATTTTCAATATACTACTTAGTTCCGTTCGGTGGTGCATTAGACACGCCTTTATGAATATAAAAGTTGTATGGACTAATTAATTTTAATTTAGTTCAGACGAATCAACTATACGTACATACAAGGTACTATCGTGCAAAATTGCAAATTAAATCAAACACTTACCGAAAATTCGTTATGAGCTCTTCGACTATAGGAAAATATGTCAATAGGTACATCTACAATAAATAAAGTAATTTGGAGATAAACGTATTCCTAACTTACATATTTCTTACTTTATAATGCCATTTTTTGCAAGTTTAATTTAAAAAAAAAAATAATACTAATTTATTTCCATATTTACGAAAGGCTTTTAATAACAATACAGAACTGACGTCACACTTACCATCTCCATTAATTCTTCTTTGATGCACCTGTTAAAATCTTTGAAAAGTTTCTACAAAGTTTCTCTCAATTAATGAGAAACTTAAACAAAGTTTTGTGGGAGACGTAGTTTTCTTTTTAGGGGCAATTTGAATAACCGAAAGTAATGGAAATTAATGGAACGTACTTGTTTGTTTAATTAGAATTATTCACGTTTTGCTGATGTGATGAAAACAATGCAAACTTGAATTAGTGAGGAGGTTATGGATGGATTAATTCCTTTTGTAAATATTCGCAGAAACTTAATTTTTCATTCAGGATAAAAGACATGAATTAATTTTGGAGTATACGTCTTATGGTGTGTATGCTGTTTTAAATTAATAAATTAGAGAATAACATAAACAATACTCAAATATTTTCATTAGTTTATTGATTAACTAAATAACAATTAATTATATTATTAAGGGTTATACTCAAAATACGTTGTTTTTCCCTATTAATTATGTTAAATTAAACCAAAGCTTATGTAATAATTGTTTGGATGAATAACTATACGAATTAGGCCAAAGGGAAAACGCAAAAACATGGAGTAACGGTTTTGTTTGATATTTTAAAAATTAATTAAATAATTTTCGCTTATCATTGCTATTTCGCTAATTGTTTCAAATTGTATGGATGAACAAGAACAAGAATATCTCAGGAGTTTAATTAAATCGTTTGCCATAATTTCGGAAATAGTCCAGGATTATATTGTGTTCTGGTTAGATGTAGGTGAAACTCCAGTGATTCAGAGGGTCGTATTATGGTAAGATATACGGGAGATTACATCTGCTCATTTGATTATTCAATTGTAGTATGAGGATTAAGCTTTTCAATTGTCAAATGTGAATGCGCTTATATCGGTAAATTTTAGTTATCGACAGATCGATAATTATTAAATGATTGTTTATTAATTAATTAGTGCACATCCGGATTGTTTTTTATAACTTATCAGTAAATTATATATTTAAGCGAAAGCATATCATTTGCTGAATGTGCGGAAACAAGCTCTATATATACAGGGTGCCTCACCAGATCTATAGCGGTTCATATACAAAGAGCAATAAAATATTATAAAAATATTTTTAATAAGATACGTGTGTAGGTTTATTGGCACCACATTTTAAAATTATTGTGAAGTATGCAGAAAAAAAAAGAAAAGAATGGGAGTCAATGTCTTGGAAGTTAGCGAGGTCAGGTGGCCCGGAGCAGGACAAATTAACATAGAAGAACATACAATGTACTATAGTGGTAATGACGAAACACAACATTACAACGGAGTAGCAATAATAATAGATAATGAAAACAGTAAAGCTGTTAAATCTTTTGTTCCGCTATCAGATAGAGTAGCTCTCTTACAATTAAAGGCCAGCCCTAAGGATATTAACATTATACAGGTGTACGCCCCCACCTCGGAAAGCCATGAGGATGAGATCCAGAAATTCTACATGGAAGTCAAACAGATGCTAAAGATAACAAAAAAGAACGAAATTAACATTATCATGGGTGACCCGAATGCCAAGGTAGGAGAGGGTAGAGTAGGAAGCATAGTTGGAGATTAGGGTCTTGGTGAGAGAAATGAACGAGGCGATCTCTTGGTAGAATTCTGCCAGGAAGAGAATTTTACGGTGGCAAACACTTGGTTTAAGCTACCTAAGAGGAGATTGTACACCTGGAAATCACCGGGAGACACAGAAATTAATACAATTAGAAATCAAATCGACTACATACTGGTTGATAAACGCTATCGGAATGGATTGAAAGGGGTAAAAACTTATCCTGGAGCTGACATCGGATCCGATCACAATCCCGTCATAGGAACAGTGCACATAAAATTGAAGAAAGTCAAACATCATAAACAACAAAGACCTGATTTTGAGAAACTAAAAGACCCAGAATTCTGCAGTGAAATATCAGAACAGCTAAATAACACAATCAAACAAACAGCATTACAACAGGGACAACCGATCGAAGAAACATGGCATTTTCTACAACACACAATCGAACAAGTACAAACCGAGAAACTTAAAAAGGAGCCAACAACAGGAAGGAAACCATGGATGAACGATCAAATCCTTGATTTAATGGAAACTCGAAGGAAATACAAGAACATAAATGTTGAAAAGTATAAAGAAACCCAAAGGACAATCCAGAAATCGATTAGACACGCGAAGGAGAAATGGATGAATGAACAATGCCAAGAATTGGAAGAAATGCAGGAAAAACACGACCAGTTCAATATATATAAGAAAGTTAAAACAATCATCGGAACTGGAAAGAGTGCTATGCAAACCAATTTCCTGCAAACGGAAGACAATAAAATAATCACAGACCAAGAAGAAATCAAAGAGGAATGGGTGAGATACATACGTGAAGTGTTTGACGAAGAAAGGGGGGAAATCCAAATAGAACATAGCAACGAACCAATATTAAATATCTTAACATCAGAAGTAAATGCGGCTATAAAATCAGCTAAGAGTGGGAAATCTGTAGGACCAGATAATGTGTATATAGAAATGTTAAAATTACTAGACCAGGAAAACATTCAACTACTTACCAACTACATCAACAGAATCTACAGAACGGGAACTCTTCCCCCTGAATGGCTAGAATCAGTATTTATACCGATCCCTAAGAAAAAGGCAGCAAGGAAATGCTCAGATTTCAGACTAATCAGCCTAATGAGTCATACACTCAAGATGTTGTTAAAAATCATACACCGACGTATCTTTCTGAAATGTGAACAAAACATAAGCCCCGAACAGTTCGGATTCAGATCAGGGCTGGGAACCAGAGAGGCACTTTTTGGGTTGACCGTGTTACTTGAAAAATGTAGAGATCAATCAAAGGATCTATATCTTTGTTTCATAGATTATGAAAAAGCTTTCGATCGCATAAAACACCCAACATTAATACACTTGCTGCAGACTCAGGGCTTAGACTACGAAGATGTTAGGCTGATAAAGAATTTATATTGGATGCAAACAGGCTGTGTACGATTTGGCGATGCTACAACACCAAACACACCAATAGAGCGGGGAATACGACAGGGTTGTGTCCTCTCACCTCTTCTGTTCAATGTATACTCCGAGTATATATTCCAACAAGCATTGGAGAATGTTAACATCGGCATTAGGGTGAACGGGAATATACTGAACAACATAAGATATGCTGACGACACCGTCATCTTTGCAGATACATCAGAAGGACTGCAAGAGCTGCTGGATAGAGTAGTGAACACAGGAGATCAGCACGGCCTGAAAATAAATACAACAAAGACAAAAGTGATGGTCATCAGCAAAAATCAAAACTTACGAGTTAACGTTCAAATATACGGTACACCGATCCAGGAAGTTAAAAAATTTAAATACCTCGGGTCTTGGATAACCCAAAACTTGGATACAGAAGTCGAAATTCGAGCAAGAATCGAAAATGCAAGAGCTGCTTTTATAAGAATGAAGAAACTACTAACAAATACTACCCTGTCACTTGATACTCGATACCGTTTTGTGAAAACATATATATACTCTATTCTTTTATATGGAGCGGAATCTTGGACAATGGGAAAAAGAATAATGCAACGAGTGGAGGCATTCGAGATGTGGGTCTTTCGTAGAATGTTGAAGATCCCATGGACAAGACGAATGACGAACGAGAATGTCATTAGAATGATGGGGACAGATAGAGAACTCTTGCAGCAAGTGAAACGACGGAAAACGGGTTATCTAGGACATATATACAGAGGAACAAAATACCAATTTCTGCGACTTCTCATGGAAGGAAAAATAGAGGGCCGAAGAGGACCTGGAAGACGAAAATGTTCATGGCAGAAGAACGTACGAGAGTGAACGGGATTGGACACACACACCTTACTGAGAGCAGCAATAGATAGAGAAGAGTTTGCCAACATTGTCGCCAACCTTCAGTAATGAAGAGGGCACCTAAAGAAGAAGATACAGAATGACTCAAAAAAAATTTCACGATAAGGTCATCAAGATTTAAATGGGATGATGTGTCTATTATTTTTATATCACTGCAATATCATACTGCTGAGCTGTTACAAATTTTGATCGACATTTCTTATGTAAAGCTGCATCACATATATTGTTATAATCATGTGCAAAATTATTGTTGGTTTAATCTAAATCGTCACTTTATACTTAAGTTCTAGTATAACTCTTGAGAGATTCTTTTGAGTAAGTAAGTAGTAAGTAATACTTATATTCCCGTTTGCAGATTAAAATCGCAGCATTAAAGTCGGGATTCTTTTTAAAGAAAAGTCAAGTTATAAGGGGTGTTTTTTATAGAGGTATAGAACTTTTAAATGGAATAAAACAAAGATGAATTTTTTAAATTTACATGAAATTTACTTTATTCGAAAAAAAACCTTCTGGCATTATGATTTAAAAATGACTTCTAGCATATGACCGCCACGGCTGGCTCGGGCGTAGTATAATCTGGAGGAGGTCCAATTTTCGATTACTTTTTTCAACATTTGTGGCCGTATATCGGCAATAACGCGGCGAATGTTGTCCTCCAAGTGATCAATCGTTTCGGGCTTATCGGCGTAGACTAGCGACTTCACATATCGCCACAGAAAATAGTCTAGCGGCGTTAAGTCGCACGATCTTGGAGGCCAATTCACGGGTCCGAAACGTGAAACTATGCGGTTACCAAACATTTCCTTCAATAAATCAATAATGGCACGAGCTGTGTGACATGTTGCGCCGTCTTGTTGAAACCACAGCTCCTGCACATCATGGTTGTTCAATTGATGAACGAAAAAGTCAGTAATCATGGCTCTATAGGGGTCACCATTGACTGTAACGTTCTGACCAGCATTGTTTTTAAAGAAGTACGGACCAATGATTCCATCAGCCCATAAAGCACACCAAACAGTCAGTTTTTCTGGATGTAACGGTGTCTCAACATACACTTGAGGATTATCATCACTCCAAATACGGCAGTTTTGTTTATTGATGTATCCATTCAAACAAAAGTGAGCTTCATCGCTAAACAAAATTCGCTTATGAAAATCGGGATCAACGGCAATCTTGTTTTGGGCCCATTCACCGAATCTACGCCTTGCTAGGTGATCGTGTGGCTTCAATTCTTGCACGAGTTGGATTTTGTAAGCACGCAAACCAAGATCTTTCCGCAAAATCTTCCATAAAGTAAATGGACACATATCCAATTCCTATGCACGATGGCGGATAGACTGATTCGGGTCTTCCTCTACGCTACGCTCTACAGCAGCAATTACTTCTTCTGTATGCACTGTACGACGTCTCTGTTGATGCGTATTATCATTTAGAGTAAACGTGGTGCGAAAACGTTCTATAGTTAATCGAATTAATTGCTCTGATGGACGATTATGTTGACCGTAAAATGGACGTAGTGCGCGGTACGTATTTCGAACAGAACCATGATTTTCAAAATAAATTTGCACAATATGAAAGCGTTGTTCAGGCGTCAGTGTATTCATGTTGAAATGCCAAACCAAACTAAACATAAATCACTTGACAGCTGACAAAATGGCCGCCAGTTAAAAAGTGTTGCCAACTTAAAGTTGTATACCTCTATAAAAAACACTCTTTACTATGGAAAGATTACTGTTGTCGCCTTGCACAAATCACAAAATTTATCTCCATTTTGATATTTTTAACAGACTAACTTGAAAAATAACTTAACTATAAGAAGTTCGTCAGAAATATATCAAAAATTAATTCGAAGATCATTTAATAACACCCAGAATTGTTAAAATTGCATATCAGTAAACTAACATGCTGTTTATCAACAATGGATACAATATATAGTCGATTGTTTCATGGGTAAACAACTTCAGACAAACTAGCGATGTGAAGAAAAAAACCTGGCCTTCCACGAACAGGTTACCCTAAAATTTTAACATTGTAAAACTTTCTGTTGGGTTGTCTACTCGTTCTGTGAGGCGAATCCTTCATGAAGAACTAAATTTTCATCCCTACAAATTGACAGTAGTACAGACACTTAATCCACACGATTTTATTGCTCGAGAAAATGCATGTGAGGCGCTTCTTGGCATGACTTATGACACACTTGTTTTCTTCAGTGATGAGGATCTGTAAATAAACAGAACATATGCTATAGGAGACCTGATAACCCCCGACAACTTCCTCCCCTAAATTCATAACGTGTAACTGTTTGGTGTGCACTATCGCGAGTTGGACCATGGTTTTTTGAAGAAAGCGAATAATCAGTTTCGGTGACTTCTGACATTGATGATTTAGGAATTGTTCCTGTCAACACTCAACAAGATGGATGTGGGAGATGTATGGTTCCAGCAGGGAGTGCCATGGCACACACAGCGCATGTGTCAATGGCTATTTTGCAGCAACACTTTCCAGAATGCATCATCTCCTTGAGGGGCGATCTGCACTAGCCAGCACGGTCGCTTGATTTACCCCCTGCTACTATTTTTTTTTGGGGTCATCTAAAATCACTTGTTTAAATGTTCATCCTAGGACCCTCGTTCATCTGAAAAACAAAATGCGTCAAGCTTTCGCCAACATATCCGTCGATATGCTGGAAAGAGTTGAATGAAACTTTCAAGTTTGATTTACGTAGTGTATTGAGAATAATAGACGCCATTTACCTGATATCATCTTCAAAAGTTCTACTTGATGCTGTTGTTGCTATTGTTAAGTGTATAAATTAGGGAAACTATTTTAGTTCTCAACCTACTGGAATAGCCTTATACTATAGGGGCACGATTAGAAATAGAGCACTATCTTAGATTGCAAGAAAATATCAGAAGACTTCATATTTGGTTTGATATAAGTTGCTTAAAGGCTTGGTTTTTCTTATGTTTAGGTGCGCTTGTCTATCCTGTACTGACGAAATTTAGTGAGTTCCAAAACGATTTGCAGATGGCGGTGTACTGCCAAGGAAAAAAATTTCCACCCTTTCTTGGAATTTCCTTTCCATCTCAAATAGAGCTTTGTCTCTAACTGGGTTAGAACCGAGTATACTTTAAGATTTTTTTAGTTGGTTGGTAACTAAAATAGTTTCTCTATTATAAATGTATTTATACCCCTAACTGCAAGTATGTTGTAGCCACTGTTGATATATAGATTTCTACGAGACTAAATATTGAAATTGCGTAGAATATTGAAAGATGGCGCTGCGTGTATTCGACTTCATATTCTGTCTGATATAACTTGCTTATATCGCTTTTCTTATGTTTAGGTATACTTGCGTACCTTGTACTAACGATAACTAACAAGTTCTGAACCGGTCTGCAGGTGATGGTGCACTGCCTTAGGAGAAGCTTTTCCACACTTTTCTGGTATTTCCTTACAATCTGAGATAGTGCTTTGTCCGTAACCGTGTTAGAATATATCTTACTTTAGAGTATAAGATTTTTCAATTGGTTGAGAACTAAAATAGTCTCTCTGATATAAAACCCTGTTTGTTTACTTATATGTAACATCACCAGAATTGCAATCAGTCGTGAAGCGTTTTCCAACACGTGATCAAACATAAAAAAATATTTTTTTAATTTACATTTTTTACGGAATATATACATTTTTTTTTTGAAAATAAATAATATATGCATTTTTACGCTGAAATGTATTAGGATGACGACAATTCGTAACATATTTTTAATAGGGTCGAATAGCTTATTTCTGTATTTTCCTTTATAAATATAAACCATTTATTTGACATAAAAAAGTTTCTCAAAAAGTATTCTAAAAATAATGGTTATCTGTAATTTCACCCGGTCCCTACAGCCCTTAAAAAGATACGTAACGTTTATAAGTATTCGTTTATTTACGCACAAGTGCTCATTATATGTCTCGGAAAATTCTTTTAGAAAAAAATCTAATAAAAGAAAGAGTTTAAATTAGAATTGCCTTCAAGAAAATAACAAAAATAAATAAAAGATTCCTTTAATACAAACTTGATAGATTTTCGATACATTTCACGAAAATGAAAGACATAACAAAATTGTTGGCAATTTTTTTCTATTTCTTTTTATTTTCAGTATATATATATATATATATATATATATATATATATATATATATATATATATATATATATATATATATATATATATGTGTGTGTGTGTGTGTTTATGCGGCTTTCACGGACTCCTCCGTGTGAGATGCAATAGCAGTGGATATATACACATTATGCAACTCTGTGTATAGATGAAGTAAAATCCAAACTTCGTTCCATCATATCCTTTCCGTGTTAGATGTTGCACAGTTTGAATAAATTGCTACAGAACACAATTTATCCTGTTCCATCATCATCGAGATGATGGTCTACCTGTACCACCATATCGAGTGATATGGCAGAGGTACATGTTTTGTCTCTACTAGACTCATCAGGGTACCGAAATGCATCTGTTTCTGTAAAGGATAGATTGAAACGAAGTATGTAACACTGAACGCGGCTTCGTCGACCTCCCGCTGGATGGCGGATATATGTTTATGCGGCTTTCACGGATTCCTCCGTGTGAGATGCAATAGCAGTGGATATATCCACATTATGCGGTAGTAGTGCTGAAATCACATTCAGCAAACATACAACTATATGAATGTAGCGGGGAGGATATGTTTTGACTTTCTTCTCGATATGGTGGTAGGCCATCATCTCGATGGTGGTGGAATAGGATAAATTGTGTTCTGTAGCAATTTATTCAAATTGTGCAACCTCTAACACGGAAAGGATATGACGGAACGAAGTTTGCATTTACTGCTCGCATTTTACTTCATCCATACACAGAGTTGCATATAGTTGTACGTTTGCTGAATGTGATTTCAGCACTACAACGGCATAATGTGGATATATCCACTATTATTTCATCTTACATGGAGGAATCCGTGAAAGCGTCATAAACATATATACGCCATCCGGCGGGAGGTCGGGGAAGCCGCGTTCAGTGTTGCATACTTCCTTCCGATCTGTCCTTTGCACAAATAGGTGCATGTCGGTACCCTGATGAGTCTAGTAGAGATGAAACATGTACCTCTGCCATATCACTATAGCGGGGAGGGTAAGTTTTAACTTTCTTCTCGTTATAATGGTACAGGTGGCCATCATCTCGATGGTGGTGGAGTTTTATTTAACAAAAACAAAAAATTAGAATTTTGCAGGGATAATTTTTTCGGAAAATTTTTGGTCTTGCATGATAATACAACTTATGAAAAATACCAATTTTCCACGAAAGCCGTTCTAATAGGAAAACCCGGATCAGAAGAGAATTTTTTACGAACGATAATATTTAAAAGAAATAAAAAATTAAAATAATAAGTCCACTTACACATAGATATTTATCGCAAATCAGAGACCTAGTCCCCCTCCCCTGTAAAAAATTCTAGCTACTCATATATTTAATAACAACATATTGTTTAAACTTATCCTAATTCTGTTTTAAATTAAATGAAAAGTAATTTTAAACAATGCATCAACTACATTGTATTACTGATTTAGACATAAAATTTTGATTTTTCTAAAGCGCCCTAAAAAAATTGTCACTGCGAGGGCGTATAGGTCGGCTGCTGGAGATGCGTGTTATTTACGTTCATTATACTCTAAAAAAACATGACTGCGTCTCGACTCGATAATATATTCCTCGGTTTAACGTTTTTTTAGGAACAGGTGTGATTTTGCGTATGCATAATGGATTTTCTTTAAACGAAACATTACTAAAAGGCTAAAAATAAAAACTGCTTATTAAGATAACAAAAAAAAATAATGTATAAATCAATATGAAATTATACTCAAAAGAACAAAAACAATTTAGAAACTTTTTTAAAATGCAATTATTTATATTTGGTATGTAGTTGTTTATACAATGTAATTTTTATAAATTTTTGCTTATGACAAAAATCAAAAATGAAAGTGGATGTACAATGTAATAAGAAAATTGGGAATGCTAAGCCAGTTGATTAACCTAACCCGAATGACCTTAGAATGAAATAAGGAAGAAAGGACAAGGGTTAATTAAATAATCGAAATATTCTGCAGTGTTTAGAGAAAATACTGTCTTTTATGGGAAAATAAACAAAAAATTTATGAGAAACGATGAAGATTTGAGTTGTAAGCAGATTTTCTTTCCGCTGTGCGCCGTAGTAGAGGAAGGGATTATTCTTAAATTAATTCTATGTCTATTGATATATTTAACCGACTTGATTTATATTAAGAATGATACAAGACGACCCTCGATATTTGGACCACATAATTTGGAGTGATGAAGCAGCATTTTCGAGAAGTGGTCTTTTAAACAAACACAATTCCAATTTTTGGAGTAATTCAAATCCTCATCCAGTAAGACTGTGGAATTTTCAAAAAACCTGGCAATTTAACTTATTTTGTGCTATAAGAACTGATGGAGTAGTAAAACTATATTTTTATGAAGAAAACTTAAATGGTTATTCATTAACAGTACCAAGCAAATTATGTTTCTGCTTTCAGATAAGAGTATGTTACGGTTAAAAATTGATCTTAAGTAATAAATATTTTCGTTTACATTTTTCAAGATTAAATTACAGGTTCAGATTACTAAAGTAATAAATAGATTTTTGGTTTGTACGTTTTTTTTAAAGGTTGTCAACGACATGCATAACTTGAAAAGTAAATTTACAGTAAACGATGTTTTCTACTATAAAACTAATGATTACCTTTTGTTTTTCATTCATTAATATTGGTTTCATCTATAATCAGATCATTCCTTTTGTTTACATTTTGAAATTTTGATTGACATCGAAACTTAACCTATTTCTGTAATTTGTAAATTTCGTTAGGTACCTCGAGACAATATATCACAGATTGGGAAAAGCGTTTTCTTAATGATTGGATAAATATAAAGAGTGCTTTTTGGTTTTCTTGTTGACTTTCATTTTTCAAAAAATGTTTATTTATTCTCACATATCATCTGTGGAATATATTGAAATGCTAAATTCGAAATAAGTTAAAATCGACTTTTTCATTTTGTTGTTTTTAGTTTATTAGTTGAATATTTCTCTTTATTTTACTAATTAGAATTTTTGGTAATTATAATATTGGAAATTAGACCCTCGAATTAATTCGAACTGATTAGATTTCATTTTTGAATATTTTGAATCCGTCAAGTACTTTGTTCATAGGATATTCATTTTGTAAGACGAGGCAGTTTAGATTATTAAGATATTGGTTGTCTTTGTCTGATTTCAGTACTGGCCAGTTTAAAATTGAAATAGAAGAATTTTTGTATATATTTTCCGGAAGTAGTTCAAACTGTATGATAAATTTCAAGGGTTCGAGATTATTGCTACGAGATTAAGGTTATTTTTTTTGGATAGATGTTTGATGGACTTTTTTTATTAAGTTTTTTGGTAACTTCCGATGGAAAGAATGTGCGAGTGATTTGAGAAAAATCGTTCTCTGTTGGCTATCTGATGCAAGAGCGAGAAGAATTGGTCTAGTTTTACTACTTTCCCAAGTTAAGGGATTTGGTCATAAATGGCCGATTAAAGTAACAAAGTCGGGGTGCAAACATTTTTTGGTGATTTGGTCGTTTCACCCTACAGCCAGTTTGGCGATTATTTTCTTCAGCTAGCCCAGAAACAACGGCTTAACTTTTATCAGATGCCACCATTTTCTTGAATTCGAGGTATGTACATATTTCTTTTGAAAAAATCAGTTTTTGTGTTTAAGCAAAAAGCGAAGTCGACTCCGTGGCGCTACAACCTCAAATTTAAATGTTTTATTTTGCGATACCCTACTGTAATTGAGGTTTTTTTATTATGGTTCCCAGAGTGGCCATTAAACCATTTAATAATTGTTTAAAGTAATGAATATTATAATGATACATTTATTGAAAATTTTAATTGCTTAACAATTCAATATTTTGGAAACTAGTTATTATGTACAAAATTGTAAGATAATTTTCAGCAAAATTTTATCAAGATTTTAATCACTTGAGCGACAGTTATAAGTTGATTTCTATGATCTAATTCTGGTAATTATTTATCACTTTTTTGTATAATTATCTATTGCTTATATTATGTTAACTATCACTTAAACACTCATCATCTCTCACATTATCAATTTTCTAATTCTTTCTCTTTGCAGACCTTTTTTGTAGTTTTTGATATTGCTTTTTTTTCTTACAGCAAAGTTGATAGTCTCCTGCATTGTTGGGCTTATGGAACTTCATAGTCTAGTTTAAAATAGAGAGTTTTTTTTTAATCTTCTATGACTAGGCTATGTCGATATAAACCTTCCAAGTATAGTGGTTGATTTGTTTACTTTTTTGGATCGGTTTGCCGTTCACTGTGCAGGACACTGTCAAGTTTACCTTGCTATCTTAAGTTTTAATTTTCATTTTTTTCTACGTCATAGAAAGTCAATAACTTTCGACTAAGTCGTTAACAGAGTTTTTTTTATTGATTGCAAATTTACCATTTGTAAACGTAATTCTATCAGATAGCCCCATTAGAGGAGCTTGCAAGAATTCACACTGGTGATAACTTTTTCCAGGGGTTGTCCTTATTTTTCTGGGAAGGGGTATACCGTGAGGAATAAATGTATTGGCCTCTATTTAATTGGTTTTACTTCCTATAATCTTAAATTAGATCACTATTAAGCAGTTAAACTTAGTGATTTATTTACCGGATATGACATATTAAATATTTGTTCTTTTCCAAGTTTTCTCTACTACAATTGCTCCTAGTATAATCATTAGGGCAAATTTTGAAGTAAAATTTGGTGGCGCCTTTTTCCTGAATTAGACATTTAAAAAACTTACACAGGCAATATATTAAAAATAATGGAAAAATATAAAAATAACGAATCTACCCTGAGATGAGCTAGCGTATAGGTAGACTCCAGTCAGCATTAGCACAAACATTAGGTAAGTCTGAACTGAAGTACCTTACAGGGTGTAGCCAGAATTTGGTAAAGCGTTTATAGTTTGTAATAATATATTACATAGTTGGTGATAATATATTACATGGCATCGTAAAATTTTAAGATTTCATTTGCGCCAAAAATTCCAGATTTTACAGGCGCGAAATTAATTGCAATTTTAATTACCCAGTTTAAGATATTTTTTTACACAGAAAGTCAGAGGATTTCAAGTATGTATTAATATTTAAGCAAGGGATAATCGAAATCTTCTGCAATGTCTGGAGAAAATAATGTCTTTTGTATAAAAATAAACAATACATTTTTGAAACCCTTCGAAGATTTGAGTTGTAAGCAGATTTCCTTTCCGTTGTGAGCCCTAGTAGTGGAAGGGATTATTCTTAAATTAATTCTAAATCCATTGGTATTTTAACCGATCGATTTATAAATTTATCCATATACAGCCAAAAGGCTTTCGCACTCCCTCCAGGGATCATTTACCCATCCAGATTAGAAGGACGGAGCTCTGTGAGGACCCTTTCCATTTTGTTGAACTTTAGGTGATGGTCCTCTGCATTTCCCATGAATTTTCGGGCAGTTAGAGTGATCTCAAGTAGCATTGCTTTTTGCATTGACTTAGATAGATTATCAATAAGGTCCAGTCCTTTGATATTAGGTAGAAAACTCTTCAGCACTACGCTAGTTGTTGAAAGAATTATAGGGATCATCCATTCTCCACTGTCTGCGCTTTTGTAGCCCCAGGTCTTTGTATATGGCGATCTTCTCATTATACTAGTCCCTAAAATTGTTGTTGTTAGGGACGGTGATTTCTATTCGATGGTGGCTACAAAGAAAATCTCAACAAAATTATGCGTCGAATACAATTCTTCCAGAAAAGAATCTTTCAAGACAAAAAGGGGCGAAGGAAATCATACCGCTTACTGTGTCGGCGTAAAAAATTGTGCGACGGAAAAAATCCTCCTTAAATACACTGTTAAAAATAACCTTAAATTTAATGCAAATTTAATGTCCATTCTATATTAAATTTAATGATTTTGTGCCAAAAATCGTGAATAATTTACATCACAGTTCGTTGTACATTAAATTTGATTAAATGGTATCTTAAATTTCAATAAATTAACTGAACAGATATTTCAACTTCTGTACATTAAAATTAATTCACATATATCCTAATATTAATGGAATTTACAATATTATTCAACGTACATTGCATGCGATTCCGGGAGATGGCACAATTTGTATTAAACTTTTTGTTTATTATGATATAAGTTGCTTAAAAGACTCAATTTTCGTAAGGTAAGGTGTATATGTCTGCTTTGTACTGATGGTCTACAAATGGCGGTACACTGCCCATGGGAAAAATTCAGACCTTTTCCTGGTAGTTTCTGAACTCATTAATGTTGGCTGCATTGTGACAACATATCTCAAATTTAGTGAACAATGATTGTATATTTAATGTACATGGTCACCTTAAAATGTCCGATTACATTAAATTTAATGGAATCAATTAATTTAGATTAATGTAGATTATTAAATTCAATACATTACATTAAGTGCATTTAATAAAAGTTTGTGAAATTTGCTTCACGCACATTTTAATGTCGTTCTTTTTTACAGTGTAGATAGCGTGAAAATACTCTGTCTCTCCCAGACAATGAGTGGCGAAACTTAATATGGTGTGATTATTTATACGCCACTGAGAAGAAGAGATCTTTTTCGCCGCAATTTTAACCAAAGGATTTTCGTCGCCACACTTAATATTGAGAGATTTTCTTCATATTAATATTACTCGCTTGGTTGTTTTATCTACCAAAATGTCTCATGATATGTGTAACTGTATGATCCGTAAGTACAGTTCGAAGCCAATACAGCATGAACTCATTGCTCTCTAATATAGATTGCAGGCTGTATTAATATTATGGCAATTTTTCCTTCTACAACAATTTGAATTTCTCTGCCACCTCTTAACATGAACTCTTCGGCTGAATCGAGTTGCTCCTTGTACTAAGATGTGGCAAATGCTTCACATTTTCATGTTATGAGCTGGGTTGTCTCTGATGTTTGACGTCCATATCAGTCGTTTTGAATCGAGGCGTCTGTGTTTATGAATTTCAGATAGTTTCTTGTTGGGATGACTTGATCTTGGATAGCTGGTAGGATTGGTTCGGTCCGACGCTAATTTGTTGCCCTTTTTCCTGGTGACCTCATTTGGGTGATGTCCATGAAGAGCCTTTTGTAACTAGGATTGAAGTTTTCCTTGGTCATCTTGGTGATGGGAAGTCAATGCCTGGTCTCTTAACCTCAGCCGTGTTGAGTTATCTGCCTCGCATATTGTCTGGTGTAGCACAGCCTGTGCAAATATGAGCGTAAGTTTTTTTATAGTTATTGATTCAACTTGTACTAATATCTACCAATCCTTTTCTTCGATAGAATCTTAGTAGCATTGTCCGTTCGGTAACATTGTAAGGATGATGTTTGTATGCCTTTATCAGGAATGTTCTTACTTTCCTCTGAAAACAAGAGTAACTGAGTGCAGAACACGCATAGGTATTGAGTGCCTTAGATTTTTACTGTTTAGATTGGTTCGCAGTACCTACCTCATCTGTCTGATGAACTCATTGGTTAATTCGGTCTTCATAGTTCATTGGTCAATTCTTTGTGTCTGTTTAGTGCCCAAATATTTATAGAACAGAAGTTCTACTTTCATTGCCGTAATTGTTTGACTCTTCAGCATCTCAAATGCTCCCAGTTGTATCTATCCTCTAAGTGTGTTTAAAATACGGCACAATCAGGTTTGCAAGCCAAGCGGCTTCACGTTCCCTCCAGGGATTATTGACTCATACCCGGTATACAAAAACACCAAAAGTATGCTGCTGTGGGGACCCTTTCCATTTTATCGGGTCTTAGGTGGCGTGGTCTCCTATACTTCTTACAAACTTTCAGACGGTCCACGCAGTTGCAAGGAGAACTGCATTCTGAATCGGTTTATACCGATGCTCACTAAGGCCCAGTCCCTTGATGTTCTGCAGGAGGTTCTTTAGTATCACTCCAGTTGTTGATAGTATTATGGAAATCGTGTGGACGCTGTGCATTGCCCACTATCTGCCGTTTTGCACCTCCAGATCTCTGTATTTGGCGATCTTATCATTGTATTTTGGTCATAGGTTGTTGTTATTAGGTATAACAATGACAGTTAGTGTAGTTCGCCTAGAAATTTTATTTATTATTATAATATTTGGCCTATTATGAGCAACTGTTTGATCTGTTAGAACCGCTCGGTCCCAATATAACTTGAACTCGTTGTTTTCAAGAATAGGCTTGGGATTGTATTTGTAGTAAGGCCCTTTTCCTACCTACAATAGTTTTAACTTAACTGCTAACACTTGATGGAGTATCTTAGCGGCTGAGTCGTGTCTTTCCTTATACTCAGTAGTGGCAAATGTTTGGCATCTTCCAGTTATGTGTTGAATTGTCTCTGATATTCGACAGCTATATCTACATTGGTCATTTTCTATTGAAGGATCTCTGATGATGAACGTCCGATAGTTCTTCATCGGAATAACCTGGTCTTGCATAGATAATAAGAAGCCCTCCGTTTCCGGAAACATTTGTTCTGAAATAAACCAGTAATTCGACGCTGAGTTGTCGACATTGTCCTGGACGACCTCATTTGGATGCATTTGGATTTTGCATATCAAATTCTCCCGGTTGTATCTTTCCTCAAGTTGTGTTTAAAATACGGCACTATATTATTATTGTATTATTTGCTGTTATCCATATAGGGTTGCCTTAGTTACGAGTTCAATTTATATATAGTTTATATAAATTTTCAATTTGGCGCCGACTTCAACAAAGTATATATACAATTATTCAAGTAATTGAAATATAAACTAGTTATCAATTAATTTTTTACTTCGTTGTACATTTTTATTAAGTCGATTTAATTTTAAAAATATATATTTCGGTCCTTTTAGTCTCAATTGGTCTTTAAAATTGGTAGACCTAATAATAATGTTATACGAATAGGCGAAAGACGTTTAAAAGAGAATGAAAATAAGAAAAATTTCGCTGATATAAGGTGAAAAAACGATGGCTCAAAAAGAAACAGATAAAGTTCGCTAACCAATCATTTTGTTTCCATTTTCTCAACTTTCTGACTTTTTGCATTAAATTTGCCGTGGGTATAATTTAGAGGGAACCGCCATGTGAATAAACTTATAACCAAAACGTTTGCTCTTTAACAAATGTTTTCGTTATTTTTCAGTTTTTATCCTCTCTATACATAAACCTACCGTAGAAATACCTTACGAGGTTCCCTTACGAGTATTCTCTATCTTAAAATAAGATGTCTAGAAAGTGTGTAAATAATCCAGATTACACTTGTGTTATGTTTGTGGTGAGGTGACTTATTAGTCTCAGAAGCGGTCTATTACGGCATTGATAAAAAAGGCACACAAACAGTGGGCGCTACCTATCTGCTGTAATGCATGCGTTTCAAATCTGAGAAACTGGTTAAATAATAAAAACGGTCTATGCTGTCCCAATGATCTGGAGAGGGCCTTAAAATCATGTTAATGATTACTATTTCTGCATCATACCTCGTATTGGGCAATGCTAAGGTATATCCAAGAAGAAAAAGTTAGTTATTAACTATCCAAATATACCATTTGCCATGAGACCTGTACCTTATAATAAACTTCATATTTCAGAACCCCCAGAAACATTCACTTACGAATCAGATAATACGATACAACGATTTCTCAGAAGAGGATATGCCCTTAACATCAAGAGATCCTGATTTCACACCCATCACGTTATACCGCCAACCGCACAAAATAACCCAATCAGAAGGAATAGAGATTGTTTATAAACAGTTCAACATTGAGTTTCAAAGGAGTACTATTGCATAGGGAAAATATTTTACCATCTATTCCTGTTGAATATGCAGTTCACAAGAAAGAATCATACGACAATATGAAGTATCTATTCATGAGTATAAAATACGATGAGCACCAATGGCAGATCTGTGGCGACTTCAAGATGAGTGCACTTTAACTTGAGTTGCATTTAGGCTATACCAAGTTTTGCTGTTTTTTGTGTGAATGGGACAGTCACGCAAAGACACTTCATTACAAGAGAAAAGACTGTTCCGTTCGACAATCATTAGAGACAGGTAACAAAGAATGTACAACAGCTTTTCAGTACCTGCATCAGAAATTTCCAAGGCTAAGTGAAGCAAAAATTGAAAAAGGTATTATTGTTGGGCCACAGATTCGAAATATTCTGAAAGACATCATTCTATCAGATATTGAAAAAAATGCTTCGAATGACTTTCGGCCCATGATCACTAATTCCTTCGGAAATAAAAAATCTGACAATTACGTTAATCTTCTTGAAAATATGCTGTTATCGTATTAAAAAATGGGTTGCAATATGTTTCTAAAGATCTAGTTCCTACATTCACATCTGAACTTTTTTTCTGACAATTGCGGAGCTGTAAGTGTTGAGCACGGCGAACGCTTTCATCAGGATATATCAACAATGGAGAAAAGGCACCAGGAAAAGTGAAATGCTTCCATGCTTGCCGACTACTGTTGGACTCTTGTTAGAGATGCGCCAGGAACAATTCACAAAAGAAAAGCAAAAAGACAGGATATTTAGTGTTTCTACAAGTGTAAAAGTATGTATTTTTTAATATTATGTTAAAAATAAAATTTAAAAAAAATAGTTCTTGAAAATTACAACTAAGTTTTTAATTTCATTGTCATGTTTGTGTTCGGCGCCCCAAAATTAACAAAATGCACTTTTCATACAAGATAGAACAAGTAAACTAAAATTTGTGAGTAGTGTAACTAATCAATACAGTGGAAATATAAGTAAACAAATTTGAATTTTACTTTATCATACTTAATGTGGAATTCAATTTCTACCAAGCAACGTGAACAAATCAATCAAGTTAAAAATATATATCTTCATAGATCATTAATTTTCATACGTAGTCCAAGCCATAGGTAAATATAGTGACGTAAATTCCGAGATGGATGAGATCTACCCAGGGGTGTTGGGGGTAATATAAGAACAAACCCTACATAAAGGTAACAGTAAAAAATAGGTTTGTGCCAAGAGGGGTGGTCAAATTAGGCTAGAACAGATTGTTTTGAATCTACAGGACAAGGAACACATTTTGAAAAAAAAAGTATTAAATAAAAGTTGTAGAGATTTTAAAAACCTACATATTGAGCTTTTATGCGATCATTTTTGTTAATTTGTTATTGCAAAAAAAAACAAAAATTTGCAATTTTTTTCATATCAATTATTTATTGCAAATTTACACTTTTAAATTGAAGCTCCCATTTTTTTGAACAAAATGATGTTTTATAATAGTAAATCGGATAATTCGTTGCTGAGATATTGCTAATTGTTTATCCTAAGAGGAAAAATGTTGATTGCTCTAACTTTTTTCTAAGTGAACATTTTGACCTCCACAAAGGTTTAATCTCTTCCTGAAGGCCTAAGCTTTCATATATTGTTAAAGACAAATGAAAAAATTAATATTCAACCCCTTAAATATCGCTTTAAAAAAAGGGGTGTTTTATTTAAAGAAATAGAGCTCTCGCGCGCAGGAGAGAACTGCACGCGAACTCCGTAACAAGATAGAAATAGAAGTAGAAAAGAAATAAAGAAGAAAGAAAATTTCTTTCTATCAACGGAACCTACTCTCGAGGATATTTTCCTTAAAACTTCGGGCTAGTTCGCATAGAAATAATTACAAACTACCATCTCTAAAAGCATTTATCTTTTCTAGGGACTTTATAATTAAAAGTAAAAAATACTAAACATATTTACTTTGAAATTTTTTAGTTAACCAAAAATTTTTATCCTGAAATCTCCACTATTATATTTTAAAGAATTTAACTCTAGACTTTTTTTAATAAATTACCTATTAGAAAATATGGATCCGATATTTATATATTTTGTATAAAATATTGAGGAGAAGAGGGATATTTTGTGGGCTCACCAGACATTTAGCTGAAACCTGTCAGAAGTTTGTGTAGCTCAGTAAGACGGAATTAAAAACTTTTTCAATTGTACATATATATAATAAGTATATATTTATTTATTTTTTCTTAATTAAGCTCTAATAATTTATTATTGTTCTGATTCTTAACGTTAAGAAATAAACAGAAATAAAAATTTTGATATTTTTTTCTTATCTAACGTGTAAATCTATAGTTTTAGCTAAATAAAATATAACAACACATTTATGAACTTCACTTCACTCTTAGAAACAAATATATCTCACATTCGACATAACCACAAATTCAAACACACGTAAATCAGGAAAAAAATGAGATAAACTTATTCAGCATTTAAATTGCTTTAAGAGAGATAGAAGAACAACAACAAGCCAAAGACTGTTTCTATTTCTATAGCACGATTGCTTGTTCGGACATACCCGATCGTTGCCGAATGTGCTTATAGAGTAAGTTTTGAATGATTTTCCATAACAGAAAGAAATAGCAAAGAAATTTCTTTTCTATACTATTACGGAGTTCGCGTGCTAAACTCGCAGCTTCAAATCAGCAGCTCTCGGAAAAAATCGCCGTATTTCAGCAACGAATGGAACAATTTCGGTGTTTTTTTTTAATCTGGTGTAACTCGAAAAATTATGAATATGAGATATCTTTTTTTGAGTAATATATGCAAGGTGGAAAATTAATTTTTCATTTGCCCCTAACAAAATATTAAAATTTAGGCCTTCACGAACAGATTAAGCATTTGTGGAGGTCAAAATGTTCACGATAAGATTCATTTCGTGTTAAAAAATAATTTATCTATTAATAAAATAAATACTTTTATTAATAAGTATAATAAAAATACTAAAATATTTAATATTAAAAATATTGGAACTTTAAAGAGTTATATTTTAATAAAATTACTAATAATTCAATTATTGGCCCTATAGATATTAAAAGTGAAGTACATTTTATTAAAATAAATAATATTTTAAAACCTATTTCTCTAAAAAATGTTAGTGAAGTTATTATATTTAATATGTTTATAAAAAAATAATTTAAAAAAAGTTTTAAAGCTTCCCTTTAAAATGAAAAAGGTACAAAACAGTTTATTTTGCAATAAATTATTGATATGCAAAAAATGGACGATTTTAAAGGTTTTTTTTTATCATTTTGGCAATAACAAATTGACAAAAATGGTCGTACAACAGCTCCAATTGTAGATTTTTAAAATCTCTACAACTCTTATTTGATACTTTTTCCCCCAAAATGCTTTATTTGGCTTGTAGATTCAAAAAACTTGTTTTGACCAACTTTAACTATATCTAACAATTAATAGTTATTTCCATGTCGGGGCAAGTGACAGAATTTGCAATAAGCAATCTTGCTAGCTCACGTTTGGGAACAACGCCGAAATTGTATTGGACTACATCATCAAGCCAAAATTAATTTAGGGATGTTTACCGCTTACGTGCTCTCAAAGAACATGCATGCAGTGTTTTTAGGATATCTCTTTACAGAGAAATTTAATTTAAATTTGTACAGCATCTTATTATTTTTATTTATAGGTAGAATTCATAAAAAAATATAAGCTCTAAAAAATCTGAAAATACGGTTGTTTTCTTTGATCTCTACCAAAATTTATTTTAAAGAAAACAAGACAATTTTTCTGTTTTTATTTCATTCAAAAGATATTAAAAAATCTGAATTTTTATGGCCTGACGACCTTGATGAAGGGATTTTTAAATAATTTCCTTAAAACAAACTTATTGATTTTATAAAAATACTTCGGCCAATTGCGTGAGACTTACAATTCGTACAATAACGACATAGCACTGAAACAAAATTTCTCGATGGCGTCATGGCCCAAAGTCATTAGCAGTTCACTTACAAGAAAGGTATCCGAAGTGTCCGGCTCCGATCTTAATGAAACTTCAATATGTTGTAGAGGAGACAATAATAAGATATATTTATTTTTTTTATCTGCGGAGATTCATTATAACAGGGTGAAAACCGCCCCTAAAGTTTACCCCTAAAAACAGTATTTTTGAAATATCTCAGATTCTAAGTAACATATTTTTACAAAGCAAAATGAGAGTTACTTGTTATTCGAAATGATGTTAAAGTATGGTCTTTTCACCCCCAAAGATACCATCCATTATTTCTTATTAGGGTAAACAATATATTTACGCACGTAACTGTTTTTGTTAATAGAGTTAAGTGTTGTGAGAAACTTGTTTTATTTAATTTTATAAAAATCTTCACGCGATTAAACTTGCGAGCGCGCTAAAGAAGTATTTCAATACAAGAAGAGATATCTGAAGTCCTGAAGTGCTAAATTTTGATAGTGGTAAGCCCCAAATAACCAGTAGTTGTTTAGTACCAAAACTGCAAGAGCCAGGAAGAACGACGAGACTTCCAGAGTGCCTTTGTCTCTATGATATTTATTTATAGATTTTTAGTATAGCTTCTAATATGGCTCAGCAGTAAATCGTGGGCATAACGATCATATATTTCAGCTCTGTTACCAAGTTGAAGTTGTTTGAGGCCTACGTTCGAAACATGTCTATACCAGCAACAACTATAGAATCAATTCCTCAAACAATAGTAGTTTTTGAGGTAGTTCAAGAAAGGATAGTATCGACTATTAATTCGTTAAAGAACAAACGCTCCTCAGGTTCCGATAGTATAGGTCCTCAAATTTTAAAATTAATTTCAGAATCTGTCGCACTTCCCTTCTTCTTTAGGTGCCGTCTTCGTTCCGAAGGTTGGCGATCATCAGAGCTATACGTATTTTCGAGACTGCTGACCTAAACAGCTGGTTATTGCTGCAATTATACCATTCTCTTAGATTTTTTAACCAAGAGTTTCGTCTTCTTCCTACAGATCTCTTTCCCATAATTTTTCCCTGCATAATAGTTCTCAGTAGTTGATATCTTTCTCCTCTCGTAACGTGTCCCAGGTATTGTAATTTTCGTTTTTTAATTGTAAGTATGACCTCCTTTTCTTTATTCATTCTCCTCAGTACTTCAGCGTTTGTGATTTTCTCCATCCATGATATTCTTAACATTCGGCGGTACATCCACAATTCAAAGGCTTCCAACTTGTTAATATCGATCTTTTTAAGCGTCCATGCCTCCATTCCATAAAACAAAACTGACAGTACGTAACATCTTGCCAGACGAACCTTTAATTCAAGACTCAGGTCTCTGCCACAGAACACTCTCTTCATTTTCGTGAATACGGCTCTTGCTTTCTCTATCCGGATTTTGATTTCTTCAGAGCTATCGTTGTTTTCATTGATGACGGTGCCTAAATAGTTGTATTTTCTGACGTTTTCTATATTTTGACCCTGTATGCGTATATCTGGGACATTTTGGGTTGATTTGGATATTAACATGCATTTTGTTTTTCTTATGTTTAGTGACAGTCCATATTCTTCACTGACTGTTGCTACTCTATTGACCAAGGTCTGGAGATCCTCGAGTGTTTCTGCGATAAGTACTGTGTCATCGGCGTATCTGAGGTTGTTTATTAAAATTCCATTTATTTTAATACCAACGAATTGGTCAATAAGTGCTCTATTCATTATGTCCTCAGAGTAAAGATTGAACAAGGTCGGAGAAAGTATACACCCTTGTCTCACTCCTCTTTTTATTTCGACTTCTTCAGTCGTCTCATGCTCCACTCGCATTACTGCTTTCTGATTGTAATAAATATTCGATATAATTCTGATGTCTCTTTTATCGAGGTTCTTTTCCGTCAATAGACTGATAAGGTGATCATGTCTCACTTTGTCAAAGGCCTTATTGTAGTCTATGAAGCACATATATACATCCTGATTTATATCAAGGCATCTTTGAGACATGACATTCAGTGCAAATAACGCTTCTCTCGTTCCGAGTCCATTTCGAAATCCAAATTGGGTATCGCTAATATCTATTTCCAGTTTTTTATGTATTCTAGTGGGTATAACTTTTAGAAATGTTTCAAAAGCACTTCCCTTGGCATATTTAATAAACAGATCACTTTCAGAGGGCATTTTTCCTCAAATACTAAAGCAGGAGGCAATTACGCCAATATATAAAAAGGATGATCCTCACAACCCGGTCAATTACAGGCAAATATCTATACTGAGTGTATTTTCTAAAGTTTTTGAAAAAATAATATATGAAAATTTGACAAATTTTTTTAACCAGAATTCAGTTATTACTCCTTGCCAACATGGTTATAGACAGAACAAATCCATCATGACAGCATGCTGTTATTTACTTAATTTTGTATATACAGAGCTCGACAGGGGCAAGTATGTGATGTGTCTATTGTTTGACTTAACAAATGCGTTTGATACTGTGAGTAAAGAGTTCTTATTGATAAAGCTCTTTGCTTCGGATATAAGAGGAGTATGTTTGTTCGATACCAAAAAAGTAAATCGGATTGCAAAAAAGTCGCCTTGGGTGTGCCCCAGGGGTCGGTTTTGGGGCCGCTCTTGTTTATGATTTATGTTAACGACCTACCTAGATTCATCAGTAGGGGAAAGTTGGTTATGTTTGCTGATGATACCACGATAGCTATATCTGCAGATGCCCCAGAAGAACTGTTGCGTACAGCGGAAGGGGTATGTGAAGAGTTTGAGATTTGGTGTCAGCATAATCAGTTAATACTTAACCCGACAAAGACTGTATATATAAATTTCAATATTAAAAAAACATTGCTTGTAGAGGATAAAGTAACATATAATATTGAAACTTCAGCTTATGCTAAATTTTTAGGCACGTGGCTTGATGAATCGCTGCATTTCTTTTCCCATATTGAACATGTTTGTAAAAAATTAAATTCTCCATTTTTAAGAAAAACAGCATTTTGACTTTTTACTCTATTTATATTCTAAAATATGTTTTATATGTAAAACAAAATTACTCAGAATTTAAAACTCTTGGCCAGGGTCACAGATATGATACACGAAATAGTGACATTCTTAGTATACCTAAACATAGAACGGCATTCTTTGAGAGATCCCCAATTTATAATTTCATTATTCTGTTTAACAAATTGCTTGTAAAATTAAAAAACATACCAAACAGTAAGAAATTCAAAAATTTCTTGTTCAGGGATCATTTTATTCTTTTAACGAATACTTAAGCCTGTAGGATGTACTGACTCTTTTACTATGTACTGAGTGATTATTTCATTGCGTCCTTCGCTGACCAGTGTGACGGATTGTGGTCTTATAGTTTTATTTTTTTCTTTCCTGTTGGTTGTTTTAAGATTTTAATCTATGGCTTTTATTAATAAATATTAGATTAAGTTATATTACATTTTCCATATTAAAACAAATATCTTATGATACTAACTAATATAACAGTTTCTTGTTTTTTCTAGCTTTAAGGCATGTTATATATATATATATTTTTTTATTTAATTGTATACTGTGGACGAAACCGATGCTGAAGTATCAGTCTTATGGCTAATAAATTATTTCTTGTCATTTCATTGCATTTCGTTTTATACGCTACCATAATAATTCGTTTGCAGAAGTCTATGATCAAATGCTGTCACATTTCCTTAGGATCATTGATTAATTTCTTAGGAATGTTGAAAACATAATATAAAAGTGTGATTAATAAAAGAGCTTGCTCATTTGCGGGAATTCCACTCTTATTAGAAAATATTTAACTTTCAGAACCTTTGATTGTAAAAAAAAATATTTCATCAGTAAAATTTTTCTCCTTTGTATACTTTCTCGAAAAAACCTATCAAGGTTCTTCAAAACGAAATTACTTTTAACTTCTTAAACTTTTTACAGACTAAGTCTAAGCCCTTTCAGAAGATTAACGGTAATTAGAACTTTTTTTACTTTTAATGTTTTAACAAGTTTATAATCCTATTGTCGGAAATAGGGATTTACTAATTAGGTCAGCTAATCTATCAGAGCATAGGACATTTTCTTAAGAAGTGAGCGAGGTCAAAAAAAAGGAAAAAGAGATAAAATAGAGGTATGTGTTATCTGAAAAAGTAGTGCAAAGTAGATCGTACAACGTTTAGTCACGGATATAAAATTTGGGTTATCACGAAAGATGACTCCTTGAAATTAAAAAATAATTAACCTAAAATTTTAAGTATAATTTTGTTAAGTTACACTAGTTAAGTGATACTATAACTTTTTGATATAATTTGATCATATACTCTTGCAAATGATATATTGTGGTAGCGTTAACCCTTTCATCTATAATCATTTTCTGCCCCATATTAATTAATAACTATTTTGATAACCTATAATTAAATTTCACCGTAATAAAGACACTCTGGAAGTCTGGACGTTCATCTTCTCTCTTGCAGCTTTAGTACCAAACGTCTAAGGTTATTTACGCTTACCAAAACCCTCTCAGAATTTCAGGACTCAGGAAAGGCTGCTAATTAGTTGGTCAGAAGACATCTCTTGTTTTGTAGGTCTCGCAACAGCGCGCCCGCAAGTTAATTCGCCTGAAGGTTTAAATTAAATTGAATAAAACAAGTTTCTCAAAACACTTAAATCTATTTAACAAAAATAAATAGAAAAACAAACTATTTACAATGAGAAACTTAAAACTAATAACAATTACGAAAAACTAACATAATTGCTCTTCTTGGCCGTTCTTTTAACCAAAAACTTAAGACCCAATTTTGAAAAACACGTATAAATAGCTTAACAAAATATTAAAAAGAAAAAAATTAAACGCGAAAAACCGCTATTTATAATACTTAATCAAACCGTATGAAAGTCGCAAAATGCCCGTCTAAAATAACACACGATATTCCCTTAATTTCCCAAGTTAAATCAAAACAAAGATAACCTTCTTTCCCGACGATTATATCCGTCACGTAATTATTCTACGGCACTGGTACCCACGGTACCGTTCTAACGACATTCAAAATATGACTGCCGCTTAGTATTTTTTAAAAGAGCGTTCTCAAATCTTACACCCCCTCTCCCTCCTTTTAGTGACTTTTTCGGTCGTACGTCCTGTAACCGACAATTTCATTCCCTTAAAGTTCGAAGGTTTCGATCGCTACGCGCTGAGGGCGCTAGCTATTCTATACCGGATGCTTGACTCCCGAATTGGCCTCTGAGCGTCTTAATCTTAATTTTTATATAAACACAGTTAATAAAACTATTCTATTTATTTTTATAACTAAAGGAATAAGATAATATAACGTCTGTGAAAAAACCTGAGTGCTTTTTTATCACATTGCTGGTAATTAAATCATTTTTTCTTGCAATCAGGAAAAACAGTCGCTATATACCTCCTTTCACAGGTCAAAATTATATATTACAGTAAAATGAGTCTACTTGATTATTCTTTTGTTTCCTAATAATGGGAAAATCGTACAATATTTTAATAAATGTTAACGGTATATCATATACCATCTGTTAAAAACTACCTTTAACACGTCTGGTTTTATTTACATAATCAGAGTAGGATTATTTCGACAGATTTATAGCCAAATCTTAGAAAAGGTCTTTTAGTTTTATGTCTTCATAAATTTACTGAGTTTATATATTTTTAAGAAAACATTTAAACGACAAAGATAATAAAAGTTAAGCTCGATAACTGATTTATTTTTCTTTAGACTTTCGTGGATAGTGATAAAAACCCTATTCCTATGGGAAATCTATTCACAGCGTGATTATTTAATTAATCATTTTAACATAATTTAGTTCACATTAAACGGCGTAAAATAATTAATATTTGTTCCATTACAACTTTTTCTAAACTATCTCCAGGGAAAATAAATTTGCTTTAGAAGCTATTGATAAATCATTTTAAGATACGGGATTGCTACCACTAGCAATAAAATTGAACATATTCTCCAGTCCCTTTAAGAAAATAATGTTTTCGGAGAAAGTAGATCCTGTGTGCAGTTGCTCCTTCAGCGTCGGTGGAACGTGTGTTTAATATATTTGGTTGGTGCAATTCGATTTAAGAAGTAGATTAGGGATCGGAAAAGGTAGAAAATTGGTATTGCTGTTGAAATTTTACAACGAAAATGCAAATGATTATAAATTATAAGCTTATGATTTCAAGTCGTGATTCACATTTTTTACCTGCTGTAAATATATTTTAGAAACTAAATTATTTCATTTAAAAGTTCATTAAGGTAGATATAGTAGCTATTAAGACATTTCTGAATTTTTTTCGCAAGTTGTTTGAAAAAATATAATAAATATATTTTTTATTTAAATCATGATTTTTTTTTAAATAATTCCAGTGATTTAAATTTTGAAATTAATCATGATTCAAATCACGTGATTAAAATCAATCCAACCTTGATTTATTGCATGGTTTGATCTTCAAATAACACTGGACAACAGCCAAAATGCATCTAAAATAATATCGACTAAATCTGACTATTTTTGCTGTGCTAAAACCGAAGGTAAACTTATCTTTTTAATACTAGTTCAAGTTTTAGAGATACGTGATGTCATGTCTCTCTATATATTAACAATGTAATCGCAAGAATGCTCGTGGTATATTTGTATTGTTATAACAATGAAGGGATGCGACGCTGCCAAATGTATGTCTTCCCAAGTTAAGAAAATTTTGCATAACTTAGCAACATCACATGGGGGATCTTCAGGGCTGACCCCATATACGAAATCCCAGCCCCCCGTCCCCAGGGCTTAAACTCATGTAAATCGACTTTTATGTCTGCTTTGTAATGAATAAACCCTGTATACAAACAAATTACAAGAGCTCCTATTGCGAATATTATGTAACTGAATAGAAAATTCTCGAATATTCTCTAGAAATAAAGCGGAGTGGTTAGTCAGTCGAAGTTAGTGGATCGAATCGAATAGTTGAGATTATAAGATATCTCGAAAGTATGTAAACAATCCAGGTCACTTCTATTATATTTATGGTGAGGTGAGTTTTGGGTCGCAGAATCGGTTTACTACCCCATTGATAAAAAAGGCAAATCAGCTGTATTTTGGTTACAATATTGAGGATCATGACAAACAGTGGGCGCCACATATCTGCTGTAGTGCATGCGCTTCAAGTCTGAGAAACTGATTAAATAGTAAAAACGATCTATGCGGTTTGTTGTCTCAATGATCTGGACAGAGTTTTTAAATTATATTAATGATTCGGCAAGGCACAGATATATCCAAGAAGAAAAAGTCGGTTATCAACTATCCAAATATACCATATGCCATGAGAGCTGTGCCTGATAGTGACGAACTTCCTATTCCAGAACCCTCATAAATATTCACCTACGAATTAGATAACAATATTTCTCAAGAAGAAGATGATCCATCAACATCAAGAGATCCTGATTTCACACCCAGCACGTTATTCCGCCAATCGCACAAAATAACCCAATAAGAATTAAATGATTTTGTGAGAGACTTAGAACTTACAAAAAGTAAAGCAGAGTTACCAAGATTGCAGCAGTGAAACTTACTAGAGGACGATATTTCAGTATGTGTTTTTCGTAAACGCCATAAAGGCCTAGAACATGGAAAATAACTTGGTTTTCTGCAATAATATTAAGGTTTTTTTGGCGGCTTTAAATATAAAGTATAAGCCAGAGAAATGGAGATTCTTTATAGACAGTTCAACATTGAGTTTAAAAGCAGTACTATTGAATATGGGAAATATTTTACCATCTATTCCTGTTGGATATGCACATGAAAGAATCATAAGACAATATGAAATACCTATTGACAAGCATAAAATACAATGAGCACTAATGGCAGATCTGTGGCGACTTAAAGGTGATTGCACTTTTACTTGGGTTGCAGCTACACTATACCAAATTTTGCTGTTATTTGTGTGAATGAGACAGTCGAGCAAAAGTACTTCATTACAAGAGAAAAGACTGGTCAGTTCGACAATCATTAGAGCCAGGTGAAAAGAATGTGAAACATATGCGATTGGTTTATCTCAAAAAGATTTTGTTGCCACTTGCATATCAAATTGGGCCTAATGAAAAACTTTGGTAAAGCACTGAATACAGATGGGCCAGATTTCAGGACCTGCGTCAGAAATTCCAAAGGCTAAGTGAAACAAAAATTAAAGAAGGTATTTTTGTGGGGCCACTGATTCGCAATATTGTGAAAGACAAATATTTTGACAGCATCAGATATTGAAAAAAGCTTGGAATGACTTTCGCCTCGTGGTCACTAATTTTTCTGGAAATAAAAAAGCTGACCATTACGTCTCTAATCCATTTCCTACATTCACATCTGGACTTTTGTTCTGACAACTGCGAAACTGTAAGTGATGAGCACGACAAACGCTTCCATCAGGAAATATCAACAATGGAAAAAAGGTAACAAGAAAAGTGGAATGCTTGCCGAGTACTGCTGGACTCTTGTTAGAGATGCTCCAGAAATAATTCACAAAAGAAAAAAAAGACAGAATATTTAGTGTCTCTACAGGTGTAAAGGTATGTATTTTTTAATATTTTGTTAAAAATGAAATGAAATAAAATTGTTCTTCAAAATTACAACTAAGTTTTTAATCTCATTGTCATTTTTGTATTCAGCGCCCCAAAATTAACAAAAAAATACACTTTTCATACAAGATACAACAAACAAACTAAAGTTTGTGACGTAGTGTAATCACTTTTCTCAAGAATAACACGCTTGTATTCTAAAGATTCAAAATAGTCGATAGAATATTGAGAATCAAAAATTTTATTAAGTTATATTTTATTCAAAATTAATGTTTTTTGTATTTGTATTGCATTAATGAACCAGCATGTATATAATAGCTATTCAATTTTCATATATTTTTCTTATTTTTTAGGATTTTACCGAACTTTTTTTTCCTTGAAAATCGACACGGGCGAGATTAAATGTTTTTATTTTTATTTGTCGGTTTTAGTGTTCCTTTTAAGTTCTTATAAAAGAATCTCGCAAAAATACGTCTTTTAACAAAAATCGCGCTAGCTACATTAAAAAAATAAATAAATTCAATAAAATTGGTCTTCGAGCGCCATTTGAAAGATTGATGCCCTATAAATATCGTACACCCAAGGAAACTTGATAAGACAAGCATTTTTTTTCGTCTTGTCTCCAATATTAAATTTGTATAAGGTTTTAGGACAGTCTAGCTTACACGTTTACTTCTCGTTTATAAATTTTTTATAAGGAATAAAAAATGTATCAATGTTGGAACACGTTCGCACTTATTTTCCCGATATTGGAAGGTATAAAAGCTTCTTTTATGTTGTATTTTTCGTCTGGATTTCTGCTTCGATATATATTTGTTTTAAATAAAATATTATCGGTAGATATACAGGATAGGTTAACACGACCAATAAGATTATAGTGAAGTTACAGTGTTCGAACTTTCTTAGATGCGCTTTAGGTCTATAAAATAATATAAAAAAAAATAATTTAATCGTTGAAAAGATGAGGAAGAGGAAAGCGAGTAGGTGCAAATATTTCTTTTTCGATTTCCTCAGGTCCTGTTGAGGTTAGGACTGAAGTGACCAATGTAGAGGGAGCTTCGAGCATTACTACTATGCCTCTTATAAGTTATTCAATAAGTTATTAATAGGTTGTACACTGAAGAAATCAAGAAATTGACGGATTTAGTATTTCAGTGTATATTTTAAAATTATTACAATCAGCTAAGCGCTTTCGGTCTACTTTAGACCATCCTCAGGGCTCAGACCCTAGAAAGAGCTCGTCAATCAGAACACGACTGGAAAACTACTCTACCGAAATTGATGCGTTGATAGATTTCTTGACAGACAACATTGATTCTAGAACATCCCTTAAACTACAAGTCTATCAAATCTTGAGGAGAACCCTAAGAAATGGTAAGACAAGTAAATGCATTGAACACAAAACTTTTACTAGTATTGTTGGAAACATTAAGACTAAGATTCGGTCTAATAGACTGATACTGTCGAAGGCAGATAAAGGTAATTGTTTGGTCATTATGAATGAAGATGATTATCTGTTGAAAGTCGGGAGCTTCTTAGACGAAAACAATTTTAAAGAAATTCCGAACAATCCACTTTCTAGTTTTGTTATAAAAACAAAAACCTACTTCAAATTATGCTCAAATTTTATTAAAAAAATAATGGAAATAAATATCTTCTAATTTCTAACTCGTGTTTACCCCGTTTATATGGTTTACCAAAAATTCATAAGCAAGGAGTACCAATTCGACCGGTTGTAAGTTTTACCAATACTCCCGTTTTGAGACTGTCTTCTTTTTTGAACGCAATCCTGATTAAACTTATCAAAGATAAGCCTAAGTTTTGCCTCAAGAACTCCACAGATTTGGTCAAAAGACCGAACTCTGTAACCATGCCAGACGACTCTTTGCTCGTTTCCTTCGATGTGTGCAATCTGTTTACGTCGATTCCGAGGATGGAAACTCTTCCGATTATATCAAATCTGTTGACAGCGAACAACATCTCTAGTGATGACCAACTTAGAATAATGACCCTTCTTAAGTTCTGTTTATCTCAGGACTTTTTTGCTTTCAATAACAAATATTACGAACAACCTTCAGGGTTGGCAATGGGGAATCCTCTATCTCCTCTTTTAGCGGACATTTTCCTGGAAATACACTAATTCCGACATTGATTTCTGAGAGCAAGATAATTAACGGGCTTCGTTATATGGATGACTGTTTTACAATTATTCTGGGCTATGAACAGCGGGCTTTTGATGTTCTAAATAGTCTTAATTCTCTGCATCCTGCTCTAAAATTTACCTTAGAAATAGAAACCGAAAACAAACTTAATTTCTTAGATTTAACTATCAAAAAAACCAATAATTCTCTCAGTTTCAAAATCTTTCGAAAACCCACCCAAACAGACCACATAATTTCTTCTAATTCTAACCACCCTTTACAACATAAAATAGCCTCAATAAACTGCTATGTTAATAGATTGCTCAACATTCCCATGTCAGTGGAGGATTACAACAACGAGGTCAATATTCTGAAGCAGATTGCCGTAAACAATGGGTATGAGCAAACAGTCGAAATCAAATATATAGCGAAAATTAAAAGCAAGAAAGAATCCCAAGGGACTTACAGCTCGACTTCTTAGAATGAAAGTCAGCAAGGAAAATTTTTCTCACTCTCGTACTTAGGTCACTTCTCTAATAAAATAGCACGGACTCTAACAAACCACACTCAAAATGTGAAGATTTCATTTAAGAGTGTAAACCGACGCAGCTCCCATCTGGTCAATAACAAACAATTGATATCTCATATCCAAAAAAGTGGGGTCTATCAACTTTCTTGCCCAGACTGCCCCTCAACGTATATAGGAAAAACTATTAGACCATTAGCAGTCCGAATTAGAGAACATATTAACAAACCTCAGGCCTCTGTGTTTGGTCACCATATTAGTTTTACCAAACACAGTTTTTCTCTCCAACTCATAATAGTAAAATCTTATACCACTCCAGGGGTAATAACTCTAAAACCTCGGATTACAGAGAGGATCTTGAAATATGCAGGGAGATAAAGAGAAACCCCGATCATTGCCTCAATGTAAGAATGAACAACGTAAATGACCGCAACGCCATTTTCAAACTTTTTCCTTAAATCATTAAACAATTTAAATATCTGGGAGCTGTGATTGCTTGGGGTGCAATCTTATAATAATTGTGATCATCTTTTTCAGTTTCAGACACTTCATTCTAAATATATTAATAGTTAACACATTTCAAAAAATTTTAACTACGCCTATGTTCGTGTCATTTGTTGCTTTTTTACAAAAATAGAAATTATTTCACGCCACTGAACCCAAGTGTTCTAAATAGATCACAGAATGGCCGATAACAGTAACGCTGTAGATTAATAAACTTTTAATGCCCTTTCTTCCCTTTTTTTCTCTTTTTGCTCATTGTCAATGAATTATTGATTTTAAATACAATTGACAAGTAATTCAAAATGAAAACTCATACAGAAAATCTCTACTCAGGCTTTCACATACTTGTGTGTAGTTTTGATTTTTGGAAAGTTTTATTGCTGTATTATGCTATGACTGTGTGTGGCATAACCTCACCCTTTTGGGTTGTTATTAAAAAGGTTTATTGTTTTAATAATGTCAATGTGCACAGTGTGTTGAATGTTCTAGTTTTAATTTTAATTTTAAAAGTTTCTAAAAGTTTTTAATTGTATACATCTTGTTCTGTGTGGAGGCTACGCTCGCGACTGGAGACTGTTCTCAAACTGGCAGGGTTAAGGTGTGTCCTTTGACAAGTGAGTGTGGCTGGTGAGTACTGAGTAAACTTATTTGCTGAAAATATTCTCTTGTTTCTAGGGTCTCAGCCCTGAGGATGGTCTAAAGTAGACCGAAAGCGCTTGGCCGATTGTAATAATTTTAAAAATATACACTAAAATACTAAATCCGTCAATTTCTTTATGCCTCTTATGACTTTCTTCCTAACTACAACGGTTATCGATTGGAGGATGTAGCAAAAATTTTCAGAGCAATTTTTTTTATTGAAATCACTCATTTAAAATGTGTCATGAAATATTTTATGCATATATCCATCGTTTTTATTACATGTATTACATGGTAAAATTCTGAACTTACAATCGTTATGGACATTGCAGGATTGGAAATATCTGCATTCTGTAAGGAAAATAAATATTCAATTATTCCGCGCAATTTTTTATTCTAATTCAGCCTGTTCATAATACGTACATTTGAAAATACATCTATATTCCTAATACATTAAAATTCAATATACATTTCATGTAAGTCCCAAAGGGAATCAGGCCAGGTAGTCAGACAGTATCATAAGATCATGAGTTATTACGGTCGATTAAAATACCCCAAAGTTTCAGAAGTAGTATAATTTAAATATTGCTACTGAAATAATGCGCGATAAAAAATACTATACAATGGTTAAAATAGTAAAAACACAATACAAATGAGTGATCAGGCGCGGTTCCAAGGGGGGGGGGGCGGTGTGGGCGACGGCCCCCTCTTCAAGAGTTGAGTGCGGGAAAATAGACCCGATTTTGCCTCTTATACTATAGTTTATTCAAGAACTAGAGAGAGTAATAAATCATTTGTTACTCTTTTTTTCTTCGCAAACTACCTGTGTTCTTTAGTCCGGTGTCTTTGGTAAAATCTGTTCAACACATATATTTTTCATCGGAATGGGTTAGGAATTTTATAATCAAAAATCTATCTATAATAAAGGACTATTTGGGTTGGATAACAAGATATATTTGAATGTGTGAAATATTAAAAAGGATTTTAATTCTTGTCATAGGCATCGGAAGGAGATTTATTATCACTAAGTATTTATGGTATAGAATGTTATTTCGGTAATAAACTTAAAATAACAAGTTTTTATAATATTATTTTATTTCTTATGATTTCTTAATAATTCACATACATTAGAAAATATAGATAATTTTAACATATTTAACACAAATCACAACTGTATTTTCATTATTTTTAATTTTGGCATAGTAACCATTTTAGGCACATTCAGAGGTAGACTTTTTCTCTCAAAAAATTCTAAGTTATAATTTAAATCCTTACAAAATTCCCATTGCCAAAAAAACAAGAAGTTAAACATATATAAAAAATAAATTCGTCCATATAATATAAAAAAATTTTTGGGGCTATCGGTCATTTTATTATTAATTAAAAACATTTTTAGGACATTTGACGTTTCAGTTTATTTATTTCTTAAACCATCTGCAGAATTACAATTAAAAACTAAAAAGGGCTTCAAATGTAATTAGTTTTTACATGTTACAGAAAATTTATATAATAAATTGTGTTTACGCTGGTAAACATTACGTATCTAATTCGTAATCACAGTCAATGAAGCTATCTTCGCTCAAATTAATTATAATTGGTTCCTCTATCCCACCGACCATGAGATCGAGTTTCCACATTTTCTTTTATTCTTTTATTATATGGATTTTTCCCAATTTTCTGCAGTAACTTTATTCAAAAAAATCCTTCAAAAGTTCAGTTAAATTGCTAATTTTGTTTTACTTGAGAGATATTTCCTTCTCCAACGGATATTTTCCGGACGATCTATAAGAACAGATTTCCCATCTGGTTTTCCCCAGCAAAAATTATGTTCTTTGAATAATTTCCAGAGCTCAGTTCTTTTAATCTCACGTAAATCCCGATCTTCATTGATTTTAGAATCTCTTCTTCCAACGAGGTTTTTCCTCTGCCTGTGATCGAATGTGGCTTAGAAGTACTAACAATTCCAGTCGTTTTCTTCTCCTTCAGTATTCGATACATAGTAGATTTTCCAACTCCTGTCATGTTGGAATATATCTCAACAGAGCTTTTAACATCATTATCTAGATATTGATATCTTAAGGCGTCATGAACATTCATCGTAATAAGTTTTTGATTGAGGAAAAAATGCCCTGGTTTAACGATTTTGGAATAAATATAGATGTGGAAGCCATATCTTTTAGGTATCTTACTAATCTCAAATAATATATAAAAACAAGCACAAACAAGATAAATCACTAAGGACACACTGTAAGGTGTACTTTGCTCACTGACAGAAATCAAATTGAACTATCAGAAATTTTATTGTTGCAGTAAATTTATAAAACCTTATAATATTTAAATATAATTAAATATAAGTAGATTTACGGCAGTCCTCAGTTACCTGCGGCACTGGAGCAGGTACCTTGGAGGTTTCGCTAACAGTTTTATTACTCTCTCTAGTTCTTAAATAGAATATAGGAATCTGTATGCTTGCGATCGCCCCCCTCCCCAAAGAGCTTTGAGTTCAGGGAAATAGACTCGATTCCGCCTCATATTAGGAATGTGTATGCTACTCGCATCCTCTCCCTTCCTCCCATCGGTAAGAGCTTCAAATTCAGAAAAATAGACCCGACCCTGCCTTTTACACTAGAAATGGGAATGTTGCTAGTTCATAATAGCGTCATATAAGCCTCTTATATATTTTCCTTGGAAGTCTAAGGCAAACTTTATAAAAGCTAAGATATATTTTCTTAGAACAGAATATGTAATCTAACAACTAAGTAAACTGAGCAGCTTAGTGTTACTCTCCAAAAAGATTTCAAAAAAAGTTTCTATTAATTGATATTTCCAAGAAAACTTCCTATAATCGTGCAGTAATCTTTTTAGAACCTTGATATGTAATTTGCTACAAACTAGAATGTAAGCTTCTATTAAGAATTCATGGAAGTAACATGTAAGTCTGTTATGTCTTTTCCTTACTGTAAACGTTATGGCAGCTAACATTTCAAATGTATGTCCATATTTTCAGAAAGTTTTGTGAAACCGTCTTGCAAGTTTTTGGAAGATAACATACAATCATTAAAGAAAAAAGTAGCAATCTATCAAAATAAACAAACTCTGAAATTTAGTGTAACTTTGTAGTAAAGTTTCAAGGAAAATTTCCGTCATTCCATGTCGATTCTTTCAAGAAGGCTTTTTGTAATCATTCCATAACCTTCTTAGAATTTTGAAGGATACTTTGCTGCAAACTCGAATAGACGTTTCCAGAGAATTTGTGAAATTATCATGTAAGCCTCTTATATAGTATATCTTTTTTGAAAACGTTATTGAGTGATCCTTCGAGATGTCGCCACTGTGTCTTGTTTACTGCTTTTAATTTTCGAATCTGTTTATAGTACACAGTTGCGAAATGATGGTTTGTATCGAACGTAATGGCGTGATGAATCGCATGTTAGGACGAAACAGCGCTGTGAAAGCTTTCATAGAAAAGATATCGTAAGGTTAGATAGAACCTTTTCCATATTTGTCACAGATATTAGGTATTGCGATATTCCAGAATACTTTCGTGTAATATAATAAATACCAAGTAGAAATTTTTAGAACCCTATATGAATCTTGTTTTACGCTTGATTGATTACGGTATGATTTCTTGAAAGATTATCGTAAGTTTAGATGTGAAATTTTCATTAGTATTTTTCACAGATATTAAATAATTCTGGAAGATTCCACGAAAGCTTTCAGAAATATTGGTTGAAAAATTATAGGAAGATTTCCTGTAAGGTTATATATACCAAGTAGAAACTTTCAGGAACTGATATGGATCTTGAAGTAGGCTTAAAAAATATTTTACGTTATGCTTTCCTGAAAGATTATAGTAAGCTCAGACCTAATCTTTGTGTTAGTATTTGTTGCGGACATTTGGTAAATATGGTAGGATTCCACGAAAGTTTTTTGTAAGGTTTCAAAACTTTCTCGAAAGCTTTCTGAAAGCCTGCTGCAATCTTTCACGCTACATGGGTTCTGTTCTAACAGGAGCCGAGAAAAGATTAAAACAATTTTTGCACCTGCTTGTTTCCCTCTCCCAACCTCCACCTTCTGGGACTTAAAAAATAAAGAATTTTGTGTATTCAGGACACTGAGGGGGGCTTAAAGCGTATGAAAAAAATCAGCGTGGTCGGTGGGTTTATCAGAAAAATTTACCTATCGCCTGTACTACCAGGCTTAGGACTGAGTTCAAGAAATTTTGAGGGTGTTTAATGACAATAGGCCAACAACAATAAAAATTCACATAACAACCTCAATCCACAAATATCATTTAAAATTTCGAACCTCCAAAAATATTATTTGTTCAAATATAAAAAATCTCAGAAGAAAAATTTATTTATATTTCTATGGACTCTGAATCCATAGTTTGGATTAAAATTTTATCTTTTTTCCCTATGTTGCCACAAAAGCACTGAATTTTTTTCAGTGCATATTTCTATAAAATTTTGGTTGAAAAACTATGTAAAAAGGAGAAAATTCCATTTGTTTTTTTTAACACATGAAACGTTTTGTTAAACTATAAGATTTCTTTAACAAAACTGGAAGACATTCAAAAAGGGCTATTTTTATTTTAAGCTAGGGCTTTAATTTCGTTCCGGGATTTTTCATTTGCTATGCCGTCCTGTGTTTTTTTCGGTCGGTTTTCTCCTGATGTTACTTGTGGATCCCAGCCTAATGCACTTCTTGTGATGTTATTAAGTGGTCTTTGAATTATACGGTCTAGCTATCCCCATTTTTGCGACTTTATCTGCTGGTATATAGGTCTTTGATGTGTTCTGCGTAGAGTTTATGGTTGCTAATGGTGTTAAGCCAGAATTTCCCAAGGATTTTTCTAGTAAATACTTGGATATGGATGACTAAGCGACGCAGATATGAAATTTGATTTTAATATTTTTGCTTCTAGAGAATATATTGCACAGCGCCAAATGTTGCATGCAAAAAGGTTTCTGAGCCTTTGATACACATCTCTATAAGTTCCTTCAGTGTTATCTAATACTTCCTAGATATGTGAAATGGTCTATTTTCTCTATAATTTTTTATTCAGGGAGTTCTTCTGTGTTATTTGTCATAATTCTCGTACGCTTCGTTTTAGATAGATTTATTTCGAATCTCACTTTAAAGGCTTCGTTGGTAAGGTGTTCCAGTTTTACTTTCATGTCTGCAAGAGTATATGACACCAGGTATATATCGTCTTCAAAATCAAAGTCATTCAATCTTATGGTCAATTCCTCTGTGCCTTTCAATGTTCTGAACAGTATCCAGTACTATATTGATTAGAAGAGGTGAAGGAATACATCTTTTTTTACATTGTTTAGAACAGGAATTGATTTAGATGTTAAAGATTATAACTAACTGAGCAGCTAGAGCCATTGTATTTTATCGCATTGATGATGTTATCACACCTCTGTCTGTAAATTTTTTCCATATTTGCTGCTTGCGATATGGTATCGAAAATACATTTAAAATCTACAAAGACACAGATGCAGTGGTGAAAAATATTCCGTTGATTCTTCTACTATAATTCTTAAAATGATCTGGTGGGTATGGGATTTATTTAGTCTGAACCCTCTTTTTTCGTTACACCTGAGATGCGTTCGCTAAGACTTTCTTTATGGTGTTAAGTCAAGTCTCCCTTTATGGAAAGTTTTATTATTAATTTATCCTTCCAAGAAGCAGGTATTTCTTCAGTTTCCCAGAATTTTTGTAGCATAGAATGGAGTTTGTTAGATATATTAATGACCACAGTGCAGTGCAACGCATTAACAGAAATAACTTCCTACGAAAACAAAGAAATTTTTTTTTGCGTTTTCACACACTACAACATATCACAAAATCGGATATTTTCATTTTAATGAGTAACTTAAATATTGTCTTAGGCAATAAAAATATCCAATATCCAAAAAGGAGCCTAGGTTTCTCCTAATCACACAACGACATATGAAACAGGGGGAAAATTAATTCTTTTAATGTCTCCAAAACTACTGACAAGCTAAAAAGTTAAAAAGTTAGGTGAAAGCAAATCAACCATTATTTTTTTTTCTCCAAAACAAAGCCACGGGTTTTAAAATTGACGTTTGATATTTGATATTTCACTATCAACCCACATTTCCTCAATACGAGCTTAAGCATTTTATTTCATACTTGAAAAGGAAATTTAATTTGCTTCTCAATCATATGTCACCCGAATATATTTTCCAAAAAATCCATTATAAAGGAATGTTTTCAAACATAGTCCTTCGCACGGTCCTTTCGTTTTTTGTATTTTAAATTAAATGCTATTCATTTTATTCATCAATGGAATGAAAAACTTTGAACTGCTGTCATACAATTGGATAGGATAATATTTCTCATTATCTAAACGTTAATTAAATTTGGCATTATACCTTCATTTTAAAAACAATAATCAATTTGTTGGGTATGCATGATTATTTGGTGTATGTTGCTTAACCTATACCCCGTCGTCTACTACGAAGCGGAATTATTACCGAGGATACCAAGACAGTAATTTAATGATGGTACCTCACTGTTTGATCGGTTATAAAAAAAAGCCGAGAACCGAAAATATCACAATTTTAAATAAGAAATTTTTAACCTCCCTACTTTTTTTAATTACATTATTTTACACTCAGGGTAAAAATATGTATTCTACTTCATCTCTGTATAGTATCTCCTAGAAAAAATGCACTTTAAAATACATTGATAAACTTACAATTAAAAAAATTTAGTTGACTCAGTCATGTATAAACCAAACTATATTTGAATTTGTTCTATCTTTCAATCTCCCTTGTCGGTTCCATTATACCACACTTTCATTTTTCTTTCAATTTTTTGTTAAAAATAAAACTTTAAATAAGAACATTGTAAAAAAATAAAAACACTAAATAGAAGAAGAAAATAAGGATTAATAAATGTGTGATCAATCAGAATCTTTTCCTTCCTATTGTTTGCCTTTATCTTCCAAAGGAGTCCCGTAGTTTTTTTTTAACGACTCTCCACCTGGTATTTGGTATGCCTGTTTCTTCGTCATATTCTATTCTTCGATAGACATGCCCAGAACATTTTCAGTTATATTATTATTTCCATGTCGATTAGTTTTGTTTACAGCTTTATCCATCTGTGACTCTTACATTCAGTTAGTTTCGTTCCCAATATTACCCTTTTTTGATCACCAGTATTACTATTTCATACGATCTTTGTGTTTGGTACAAGCTTCTCTATTTTTCACAAAAATCAAATGAGCGATAGCCCGAACCCTTTTGAGGATTTCTTTAGATGACCTTAGTCGGTATAATTCTTAAGTTTCATCAAAATCGGTGATGACAAGGTCGCAACCTCTCTTTGCCAGTGTAAGAAACAAGTATCCCGTTTTGACGGAAAAAAACCATGAAAGTTTTATAGCCCTTTTATACAACATATCTATGTGAGAAACGACTTTCAGACATCAAACCAAATTTTGAATTTCTTTGTTTCACCATAGAAGAAATATACCAAGAATTTCTATCCTGTGCTATAATTTTGACGCTCCTAAATGGTACGCCAAACTGGTACGCCGTCTCATTCATAAAAGGCAATTTACAATATTGTCAATAACTGATATCTATATCAGTATTTTAATGTGTTATACATACTTTTGTTGGAAACAAGTATAAAAGATTTAAATTTTCGGATTTATCAATGACCGAGTTTTAATCCTCCCATAAGAATGAGCCGTCTTAGTATAATTCGTCAATGGTTCCACCAAACAGGCACAAATATCCCATTGAGAATATTTTTCAAGTTCTATACTATTATATTAATTTTGTATTAATTCTTTTTTGTATGTTAAACTATCACTTTAGTTTTATTCATGTTTGTAAATGTTTTACGATTATATTTAGGTTTTTTGTTATGAATTGTTATTCAATATGGAAAATAAGTTTTAATAACCCAATTTTACTCTTTCATTTACTGTTCCTTACGATTACACAGGGAGTTGGCCGATTAATTATGGTTTTAGAAGGGGTTCGCTAGAAGAAAAAGGTTAGGAACCACTGATATAAATTTTTAGTCGCTGGCCACTGCCGCATGAGATAAAAGGCATCAGGCTCATCCCTCCCTTCAAAATTATTTTATGATTATCGCCATACCGGTGTAGCGACTTTTGCATTCTGCGCATCGTGCCCCGTCTGCCATAAAATTTGACGAGTAGAATAAATGAAATAATTTTCTTGTTTTTAATTTATGTAAAAATTTTACTAGATTTCATTTTATGTCGTTTTATTTAATAAAAGTAAAAGTTGTAACTCAAACATTTTTTTTCATTTTGATATTTTCTACTTTACAGTAAACCCCATCAAATTGAGTAACTTTGTGGTAAGCCTTAGTATGGTGATAAAACATACAATGCGGCATCCTGTTGAAGATAGTATGAAAAACATCAACAGAATGCATTGTTACGTTGACTTTTTCCGATCACCAGACCAAGACTCCTGCACTCAAAAACACCTTTAAGTTGATAAAATTGTAAACATTAAATATTATGATTTTTAGGAAGACGGGGGGGGGGGGATCTAAGGGAAACAAAAAAAAATTGGCTCGTGGTCTACGAGACGAAATAGTCTGGGAACCTCTGCTCTAGAGAGAAATTGACTTAATAACGTTCCCGCTTCCCATAGTGTACAGCCTGCAAAATTTTTCGATCAAAGATGAACGCTCACGAGTCTCATTCACCAATTTTTCGTATTTTTTTTACTATAATAGAATGTTGAAACAAGTTCTTAAATAAGTATTCAAAATAATTCGTATTGATTTTATTCGTTCCTGGTGAAATCAGTGCTTGACTGTGTAGCTGATGTTGGGATATCAAAGTTTTATTTAAACCTAAAATTACTTTGTTTAACCTTTGACAATTCCTGTGAAAATGATTTTTTCAAGGGTTTTCCTAATTCCTGGCCGTTATCGTCGCATTTACTACATTCTCTTATCGCCCACTTCTAAAATAAACTGAAATACCCAAAAAAGGTCTGCTAGTAGGCTAAGCCTTACAACTAGATTGTGATCCGATGTAATAAAAATAGGTTTACAAACAGTCCAATTCTTTTTATTTATGTAGTCCAGATGTATATCGTTACCGAATTGTTTTATTCTTTTAGCTCTTACTTAATATAAGGAAACTCTCAAAATTAATGCTATATAATGAACACAACGTATTAAAAAATTAAGATGATTTTAGTGAATTATCCTGAAAAAATAACTCTAGTCCACAAATACAAAAAAAAATGCGACTGATGTTATAATGGGTGTCCGTGGGAGTTTACAGCATCCTGAGCGAATTCAAGAACGAAAATTTTCCACCACGTATAGATTTTGTGTTATAGAATGTATCAGTTATTTTTTTATTTAATACAAACATTTTTATATAATATTTATACAAAACAATAAAAATAACAAGATATTTTACATACATACATAACTTTTTTGCAAATGTTGACTTTCGTTTATATTCCTAATCGCTTTCTCTCATAAGAAACCATCAATAATCTCCCATCATTACTGGATCACATCTGCCTTGGTAGCGTGCCTCCATTGTTAATATGTCTTGTTGAAACCTTTCTCCTTGCTCGTGAGTAACTGCACCCAAATTTTCTGAGTAGAAGTGTATTTTCAGAGACATGCTTACAGCCCATTTTGCAGTAGCTTTCAAGTAGTTCTTCTACAAGTTTTTCGTAGCTTTCCACTTTTTTGTTTCCTAAAAACTCCGAAACAATTTAACATCACTTAATTTTTGATCAAACTGTTGATCCCTTAGTATTTTTTTAATTTTTGGTCGAACAAATCCTTAAGCTTAGCATCACTTAGTTTAGAAAAAATTTATTTAAGATATTTAAACGCATCTCTTTCCTCTTCTAATGCTTTAACGACATTTTTAATCAGTCCCATTTTAATGTGTAATGGAGGTAACAGTACCTTGTTGGGATCAACAAGAGGTATATTCTTTACGTTAGCTTGATCTGGAATATATTGATCTCTCGAAAGCCATTCTTTTACTTGGTAATGGATCTATCCCAAAGACAGATAACACATCAATACTTCGTAAATCCACAGTGAAGCCCTAGTAATAGTCCTATGACTTTTAGGTCACCATCAATTTGCCACTTATACGTATCATAGCTGACTGCATTTAGAATAAGTGAGATATTTTTGTATGTTTCCTTCATGTCAACTATGTAATGGAACAAATGTTAATTATTTTTCATTGTTCAATGTCAGCTATATTCTGTTAAAATAAATAATTAAATAATCACTCTGTGAATAGATATTCCGTGGGAATAGGATAGTTATATTTTTTTATCACTATCCACGAAAGTCTAAAGGAAAAATAAATCAGTTATCGAGCTTAACTTTTATGATCTTTGTTGTTTAAATGTTTTCTTAAAAATAAATACATAAAGTCAGTTAATTTATGAAGACCTAAAAGACCCTCTCTTAGAATTGCCTATAAATCTGTCTAAGTAATCCTGCCCTGATTATGTAAGCAAAACCAGATGTGTTAAGGGTAGTTTTTAACATATGGAATGTGAAATACCGTTAAAATGTATTAAAATATTGAACGATTTTCCCATTATTAGGAAACAAAAGAATAATCAAATAAACTCATTATACTGTAATATAACCTTTGATCTGTGAAAGGAGGTATTAGCGTTTGTTTTTCCTGATTGCAAGAAAGAATGCTTTAAATACCAGCAATAGGAATAAAAAGGCACTCAGGTTTTTTCACAGACGTTATATTATCTTATTCCTTTAGTTGTAGAAAGAAATAGAATAGTTTATTAATTGTGTTTATATACAAATTAAGATTAAGACGCTCACAAGCCCATTCGTGAATCAAGCATCCGGTATAGAAGAGCTAACGCCTTCAGCACGTAACGATCGAAACCTTCGAACTTTAAGAGAAAGAAATTGTCGTTTACCGGGTTCCATCGGATAATGTGGGTACAAACGGGAAACAGAGGGAGAGGGGGTGTAAGATTCGAAGACACTCTTTTAAGGAATAGTAAATTTTAGTTCCAATCTGAAAGTCGAATTAGGGTGATCTGTACCGTTCTTTAAGCCCAGGGCCGAAGTCGGCGGGAATGAAGGTTTTCTTTGTTGGATTTGTCTTTGTTTAATTAAGGGATTATCGGGTGTTATTTTAGTGGGGCATTTCGCGATTTTCATACGGTTCGATTAAGTAATATGAATAGCTGTTTTTCGAGTTTTGTTTCTTTTTTGTTTAATATTTTATTAAGCTATTTATACGTGTTTTTTCAAAATTGGGTTTTACGTTTTTGGTTAAAATAACGGCCGAAAAGAGTAATTATGTTAGTTTTTTCGTAATTGTTATTAGTTTTAAGTTTCTCATTGTAAATAGTTCGTTTTTATTCTATCTATTTTGTTAATAGACTAAGTTGTTTTGAGAAACTGGTTTTATTCAATTTAATTAAAACCTTCACGCGCATTAACTTGCGGGCGCGCTGTTGCGAGACCTACAAAACAAGAGATGTCTTCTGACCAACTAATTAGCAGCCTTTCCTGAGTCCTGAAGATCTGAGTCATGGTTGTGGTAAGCTTTAATAACCGTAGTGTTTGGTACTAAAGCTGCAAGGGAGAAGTTGAACGACCAAACTTCCAGAGTGTCTTTATTACAGTGAAATTTATTTGTAGGTTATTAAAATAGTTACTAATTAATATGGGGCAAAAAATGATTAGAGATAAATATGTCATTGGCCAAAATCTATAATCAAATTCTGTCACAACTACATGTGCAAGAGAAATAAAGGATCTTTTGTGGCCATTATGGAGCAGAACTGTTTTTAAACTTATTTATATTTTATATCCTAATTTTTCTATAACACTATTTGGATTAACACAAAAACATACTTCAGAGTAAAAAAAAGAGGATAGGTCCTGGTTACGGTGCCAAAATATTGTAACTTTGGTTCCAGTGGCTAGTAAATTCCATTGTTGTAATCTAGACTCTAATACTTCAGCATGCTCTTTGGACAATTGGAGGTCCCAAACCAGATCATTTAATTCAGGTGGTTCGATTAAATAGGGTGATTTTCCTTCACTTTCGGGAAAATACGAATCGTCCTTTTGTTAAACATTATCGGGTTCTACTTTATCATCATATATTTCTAAATCTTCCTCCTATTTTGCGGGGGGGGGGGGGGCTGGAACCTGTAAACCTTGTCCATGAAGTATCGGTTTTATAGTTGAGGTAATATCCGGATATTCAATATTATGTTTGCTTTTTCTTCAAAATCAAACCTTATTGTCATGTCAAAAGTAACAGTCGTTAAAATAATTTGTTGGTTCTTGCCAAATCATTGGAACTGCAAAAGGTATAGAAGAGCGTTTGCCATTAAACCAGTTACTTAGATTTGCTGCACAGGTTTGGCAACATATGTGATGAGCCCAGTCCCGATCTTGATTGACAACAAAACATCCAAAATATTTATGATAAACTACTTTGGTCACTTTGTTAATTGCCCTTTTCTGCCATTTAGGGGTAAACTGACCACATCAGTACATTCATCTGATTCCCATAATTCTATCAACAAATGGAGTGACACCAAAGAACCTCCTGCAGAACATCAAGGGACTGGGCCTTAGTGAGCATCTGTTTAAACCGATACAGGAAACAGTTATCCTTGCAACCGCGTGGACCGTCTGAAAGTTTGTAGCGAGTACAGAAGACCACGCCAACTAGGACTCGATAAAATGGAAAGGGTCACCACAGAGTTTCATACTTTTGGTTCTTTGTATACCTGGTATGAATCAATAATCCTTGGAGGGAGTGCTAAGCCGTTTGGCTTGTAAATCTGTTGTATTATATATTTCATTTATAATACACTCTGTATAAAAAAGTCATCTCGCATTTTTTCCCAATTTTATATAAAGCATTGTTAAATTGAAAAGTTCAAAATGACATGTCAGTTAGAAATATTCAGATTTTCAATATCCTTTTTAAAATTGCTGAGGTACATTTTACGTATCTAATGAAGGTTTTTACTTCTTTTTAGGAGCCTTCAAATTTCTTTGCCGTCAACATACTGAAATGAAGGTCTTAATACCTATGTAAAATTCATTTTTGAAATTCTTTCTTGGCATTTATGTTATCTTGAGATGATCTATTTGAAGTCTAGACATTTTTTTTCCTTTTTAAATATAAAGTTATTTTAAAAAATATGTAAAAGACACATTACATAGGTTCTTTAGTAGCAGAGATTTGACACGAGGGTTTGATGGAAGGGAGAGATCTCTGCGATTAAAGATTGTACAATCTAAGAGAGAGAGAGAGAGAGAGAATTTGAAATTACAAGACATATCAGTAACCAAAGGCCGTTTTGCATCGAACAATCTACATATTTTACTTCAGTTGCAAGACTTTAAAGGGATGAATGTGTGTCTTGCTTTGTATTGTTGTGGTAAGCCTGGCCGTCTTTAAAAAATTGTAAAATAAGGAAACGTTATTCAATCTCTTAGCCACAAATACCTACCTATGAAGTTATTCTGGACTAGGATCCTTAAGATTGTAATACTCTTAATTCAGATTAACCATACTAACGTATATAATAGTTTGTGAACATAAATCAATTTAAATTCAAATACACCCATTTAAACTGACTATATATATATATATATATATATATATATATATATATATATATATATATATATATATATATATATATACAGGGGCGGATCCAGCCTCTCTCTTTGGGGGGGGGGTGATATCACAAAGGTACAGTATGGCAAGAAAAACAAGTTGTCAACGGGGGGGAGTACAAGCAGCATACTCATTCCTAATATAAAAGGCAGAATGGGTTATAGGCGAGGGGGGGGGGGGGGCGATCGCAAGCATACAGACTCCTATACTCTATTCAAGAAGTAGAGAGAGTAATAAAACTGTTACCGAAACCTCTAACGTACCTGTTCCAGTGCCGCAGGTAACTGAGAACTGCCGTAAATCTAATTATATTTCATTATATTTAAATATATTTTATAAATTTACTGCAACATAGAAATTCTGATAGTTTAATTTAATTTCTGTCAGTGAGCAAAGTACAACTTACAGTTTTTTCTTAATGATTTATCTTGTTTGCGCTTGTTTTTATATACTATTTGAGATTAGTGAGATACCCAAAAGATATGGCTTTCACCTCTATATTTATTCCAAAATCGTTAAACCAGGACATTTTTTCCTCAACGAAAAACTTATTACGATGAATGTTTATGATGCCTTAAGCTATCAATATCTAGATAATAATGTTAAAAGCTCTGTTGAGATATATTCCAACATGACAGGAGTTGGAAAATCTACTATGTACCGAATACTGAAGGAGAAAAAACGACTGGAATTGTTAGTACTCCCAAGCCACATTCGATCACAGGCAAACGAAAAACCTCGTTGGAAGAAGAGATGAAAACTGCAATTAAAGAGGTTGTATATACATTTTATTATGAGAAGCAGATTCCAACCATCTACAAAATTCTAACTAAAATCATTGAAGATCGCGATTTACCTGAAATTAAAAGAACTGATCTCTGGAAATTGCTCAGAGAACTTAATTTTTGCTGGGAAAAACCAGATAAAAAATCTGTTCTTATAATTCGTCCGGCAACTGTCCGTTGGAGACGTAAATATCTCTCTCAAGTAAAAGGTAGAGTTGCTAGAAATAACACAATTAATAAAATTAGTAATTTAACTAAACTTTTGAAAGATTTTTTTGAATAAAGTTACTGCGGAAAATTGGGAAAAATCCATATAATAAAAGAATAAAACAAAATGTGAGAACTCGATCTCATAATCGGTGAGATAGAGGAACCAATTATAATTAATTTTAGCGAAGATAAATTCACTGATTTTGATTAGGAATTAGATACGTAATGTTTACTAGTGTAAACACAATTTATTATTTAAATTTTTGTTTTTGTTTTATTTTATTGTTTAATGTTGTTTATATGTTTTTTTATTTTTTTATATATTTTTATTTTAGTGTGTAACACTCTTTAATTTTATATATATTTAATTCTAATTAGCCGTAAGTTTTTTATTATTTTATTATTGTGTTTGTGTCTTTTTCTTAAGCGTGTAGATTTTTTTTTTCTTTTTTTTGGGGCTATCGTATTTCCATATATAAAAGTAAATTAAATTAAGATATCAGTACAACAGAAATAAAAATAAGTAGGTCTAATTTTAATTACAACATAGAAAAAGTAATTACATTTGAATCCCCTTTTAGTGTTTAACTGTAATTCTGCAGATGGTTTAAGAAATAAATAAACTGAAACGTCAAATACCCTAAAAATGTTTTTAATTAATAATAAAATGACCGATAGCCCCAAAAATATTTTATTATTATATGGACGAATTTATTTTTTTATATATGTTTAACTTTTTGTATTTTTGACAATGGATATTTTGTAAGTATTTAAATTATAACTTAGAATTTTTTGAGAGAATAATCCTACGTTTTAGTCTATTATTATAGACCGGTATTTTTGATTATAAAATTTCTAACCCATTCCTATGAAAAATATATGTGTGTAACAAATTTTGCTAAAAACACCGGACTAAAGAACACAGGTAGTTTGCGAAGAGAAAAAGGGTAAAATATGATTTATTACTCTCTCTAGTTCTTGAATAAACTATAGTATAAGAGGAAAAATCGGGTTCATTTTCCTAAACTCAAAGCTCTTGGGGGGGGAGATCGCCCCCCCTTGGATCCGCGCCTGTATGTATATATATATATATATATATATATATATATATATATATATATATATATATATATATATATATATATATAATAAAATAGAATAAAATATTGGCGAAGCGGACGTGGAAATTTGTCAATCTACATGATTCTCATGTTAAAAAGTGCGGAGAACTCCAAAATATGGAAAAACTCCGGGTCCGCCAGATGGCGACAGCGCTGTTTCGCCCTAATATGGGACTCGTCAGGCCACCGCATTCGGTACAAACCATCATCTCGCCTTTGCATCCTATAAAGCTGAATTTAAAATCAAAAAACAGCAAACAAGACGACAAAGGCGACATCTCGATGGTCCACTTGATAATACAAGAACCACACAGATTAACAAAGTTTGTAAAAGAACCGTCATATGGTGGCGCGACGGTGAATTAAAACAGAAATATGTAAAATCGAGTACACGAAACGCGCTGCCCAAAGGATAGGTGTCGCATTTTTCGGTACTGGCAAGCAAGCCTACCGCTCATTTTAGCAGCCAAAGCCACGTGTCGCACCAAACTTCGTGTACTCGATTTTACATATTTCTGTTTTAATTCACCGTCGCGCCACCATATGACGATTCTTTTACAAACTTTGTTAATTTGTGTAGTTCTTGTATTATCAAGTGGACCATCGAGATGTCGCCTTTGTCGTCTTGTTTGCTGTTTTTTGATTTTAAATTCAGCTTTATAGGATGCAACGGCGAGATGATGGTTTGTACCGGTGCAGTGGCCTGACGAGTCCCATATTAGGACGAAACAGCGCTGTCGCCATTTGTCGGACCCGGAATTTTTCCATATTTTGGAGTGCTCCGCACTTTTTAACACGAGAATCATGTAGATTGACAAATTTTCACGTCCGCTTCGCCAATATTTTATTCTATTTTATTTTAAATTACACGTACAAAAACTTATCTACTTATTTATTTATTTATATATATATATATATATATATATCTATATATATATATATATATATATATATATATACGATTTATACCCAATTTGTACTGACATATTCATTTGAAGATAAAGTGACACAAATCTTGAACTCTTGTTTCCGTTCTGGAATGATCTAGGAAACGTATCCGGAAAAGCCAATTTGTTTAGTATGAGCGGAATATCGGGTATTAGAAAACAATTTTATACATTCGTAGGAATATGCTGGTTAAGCTTTTAAATAAATCAGATAAAAATGTTACCGTTAGTGCTTCTCAGTAAGAGTGAAAAGCGGCGACATCTTTGGAACGGTTTTAACAGCTAAAACATTATTGAATATACAGGTTCTCTCAATAACATAATATTTTCATTACTATTTAATTGTTAGATTCTATAGAATTTAAGACGATTTTTTCTTCTTTTGGAGTTATCCTGTAGGTCAGTTTCGACCATTATTGTATGGAAGGCAATATTGATCATAAGTGGATGGGCACAATTTTTAAAAGCACATATTTTATTTTTTTATTAAATGTTTGTTCGATAAACAATTATAATGGTGTTTTTTTTCTCAGGATGGGAGGATACTTAGTAATACGATCAAATTATTTATTTTGTAACATTTATTTTTTAAGTGCAAACAATACTTTCTCTCTGGACAAAAATGGATGAACAGAATAACAATTTGGTAAAAAAAACCAAATACTAAACATTTTTAATTGAAAATTAAGACCTAGTATTTGGTGTAGTATCCTTTGTTTCAATGCTTCTCTACATCTGGTCCCGACTTGTAAAGTTTTGATTTCAGATTTTTGTTCTTATATTTCCCAAAGGTTTTCGATGGGATATAAGTCTGGGGACTTTGACAGCCACTTTATGACAAAAACCATTTCTTCACTCAGAAAATTTCTAACCAACCTAGAGGTATGTTTCGGATCGTTATCATGTTAAAAGTGATATAAAATAGGCATTTTCTGTTCCACATACGGGTTTCAAAAATGTTCTTGTAAAAAAACCTGTCTATGCCTTCTATTCTAAACAATGGACCCACACCGTATCTCGAAAAGCATCGCCAGACGATGGTTTACAATTGAACGAGTGTACTTTTAATTCAATTTAGTGCTTGAAGGACATCGTACATATCGAATTTCGTAGAAAGAAATCAAATTAAATTTAGATCCGTCACTAAAGCATTCACGCTTCCATTTTGCAACTGTCCTGTATTGATGGTCTGTGAAAAATTTCAGTCGGTCTTTGTGTTCTTAGAAATTAGAGGTTTCTCGCAGATTTTCTAGAAAATAATTGGGCCTCCACGTTTTATTGTTCTTCAATTGGTAGATGACATTCCAAGTTCCTTAACTTTCACCTTTATTTGATTTGATGACATAAAGGAATTAAGAGAAGAAATCTGTTTGATCATCCTTTTAAATCTTGAACTAACTTTTTCTGGACAACCCGGCTTCTTTTTTGTTGAAAAAGCCTCACGTTCCCGATACCTTTTAATAATCATGTATACAGCAGACCTTCCCATTCTGAACTGTCTAGCAATATCTGATTGGCGATATCCCGCCTAATAAGCAGCTACAACACATGATCTTCAGTCTTCTGCGAAATTAATTCCACATGGCATTACGACAAATTGTCTCAACCTACTTATCAATCACAACTGAAATGGCAAATTGATGGATACTGAGGACAGTATTATTGTAATCTGAAATATTTGTTTTAAAAATCGATAGGATATTGGTAAAGAATGTGAAATTTATTTTAATTTTTGAATAAATTTCATGAGATAATATTTATAAACAAAGTGCCAAAGAAATTGGAATATGTTACGTCACAGAACAAATTTTATATTTGTTTATCCACTTATAGCCAATACTTTATACACATAATATTGTTCCGGACGACCGGTCTTTATATACACTTTATTATTTTATAACCTTTTATTCAACTTCAGTCCTGACAACTTGTCAAGCAATTCAAGTTACATCAACGGCTTCTCATAATATACTGTCCATGAAAGCCGATCTGGACCCTTCATCTACCCTTTTTCTGAATACTAGAAGATTACGGATCTTTCTAGATGAATTTTCATACTACATGGTGTAATAAAAATAAGAAAAAGAGATAAACGGGCGATTTCTAGATCTTCTGTCATAGGCATCCCATGTCGAAAACAAGGAAATATAATTTTCTAAAAACTTTCATACCTTCTTTCATAGATGCCTCAGGAGGAAATTAAAAAAAGGTAAAATAAAAAAAAATATGAACTCGTCGAACATAAACCTAAAACCCTACAAACTAGAAACACAAATTAATACTATGAAATAAATACTGGTTTAAAGTTCGTTACATTGCCCCCTTCCAAATATTGATTGTCCTGATCAACCTTCCTGATATTGATAATGGGCCAATATGTCAAGATGCCGACTTTCATCTTCGCATGAATGCTCTTCTGAATTCGGTATACTAGATCATTTAGTCGGATCACTACTTTGTACGGACCTTTCCATGACTTCTGAAGCTTTGGTGAACGCCTTTTGGTTCTTTTCGAATTGTACAACAACATATTTCACCAACCACGAATCTGCCAGTATTGGCTTTGAGAACATAGCAGGTCTTCATTCTGTGACTTTCTATTTGTAGTCGTCGCTATACCTTTTAGAGAGTGACCTGTGGGACTTCCTTCTTCCGCACTTCCTTTCATGCTTGCGATCCCTCTCGACGTAGCTTCTCGAGGATGCCCTGTAGAACTGTTGTAGTTGTTTGTGGATTTCGGTCACCTCATATTGTACTTTGTCATGTATGTCTTCTCTAATTTGCAGATGTAATTGTTGCATCTGCTTCTGGATTCCCGTCACCTCATGTCGAACTTCGCCATGTAAGTCTTCTCTAATTTTGCTAATCTTCTGTCGCATTTCTTGTTCTACGCGCTTCATGTCTTCTTAATTTTTTTAAGTTCCTCTCTCATATCCTCAGGCTTGTATTTAGTCCTTGTTTTATACTTTCTTGATTTTTCTTAATGTCTTCTTTCCTTTCTTGGTTTGTTTTAGTGTCATCAATTCTTGTTTCATATCATCTTGACTTGTCTTTAATTCTCGTTTCATATCAACTTGGCTTATCTTTAGTGTCATTAATTGTCTCATATCATCTTCGCTTATCTTTAATTCTCGTTTCATATCGTCTTAATTTTTCGCCATAGCTTCTTTCATCTCTTCTTGGATTTTCTTCATACTTCTTGAGTTTTCTTCATATCTTTTTGGTTTGTTTTCATGTCTTGTATCTTCGTCAGTATCTGATTTAAATTAGTTTGAAGTTCCTCTTCAATTTTTGCTTTCTGTTTCCCAGTTTCTACTGGCATACAGTTTCAATTCCCTTTTTTTAACCTCTTCTGTATTATATCCACTTTCAATACCAATTTGTTCCGGACGGCCGGTCTTTATACACAAGTTATTATTTTATAACCTTTTATTCACCTTTAATCCTATATATATATATATATATATATATATATATATATATATATATATATATATATATTGTCGCAGATGGCGGCACACTCAGAATCTGGTTTATAGGTTTCGACGAAGAAATGTTTAAATATGAGTATGCAGATGTAGAAAGTGTACCGAAGATGTCTGGGGAGAGCTCCGACGGACCCATTGATGAGTCTACCGTCGGTAGCTAGGACAAAACACCTCTTTTAGGGTCTAAAATTGCATTGTGACGAACCGATTGCTTCGACCCGGGGGCGGTCTCGTTTACAACAATATATATATATATATATATATATATATATATATATATATATATATATATATATATATATATATATATATATATATATATCCGAAAATCTCATCCTATGGTTAAAAAAATTTTATACTACGCTCATGGGAATCTCGCAATATTGTAAAAGAAACTACAAACATGACACAGACCTAGAACTCTGAAAACTATCTATAAAGTCTTCATTAATTTGGCAAAAGACACGTTTTGACGTCTATTTTTATAATCTGAACAGCTGTATTACTAAAAATAACAGGTAACATTGGACTGCCATTATTTTAATAAATTCGGTGACAGTTACACTCTAAAAGCGACAAAAAAATATTGTCAAGCGAGATTTAAAAATCCAATTAGACGGTTTTGTTTTATTTTTATTATTTTTTTGTTTACATCAATATGAAAATGCTTTGGAAAAAATGGGCCAAAGTTCCTTAAAATTCTAGTTTATTTTAAGAAAAAAGCACTATATGAGAACAAATATTAATGCAAAGTTTTAATTAAAATAAATTCGGAACATTTTCGAATAATCGCAAATATTAGTATTCAACTTTTTTATTTATCAGTCAGTTTGAAAAGTAACTGAATGTATATTGAACATCACTGTCTATTTTTCACACTTTACTGGTAAAACCACACTTAAAGTTCGAAGAATATCTTATTTTATCAACGTGGGTCTTACCTCATGTTACCTCAGCGAAAATTTAGCATTCGAAATTTAAAATATCTTGCAAAACGATTGATGCTACCGATTGAAAACAAACTCTATTTTCTACCTAAAATTATTCATTTACAGAAGCATTACCAGTGCTTTTGATTCTCGATGATCATTACAGTCATACCAAGAATATAGAGTTGACAGATCTTGCAAAAGAGCATCATGTGATGATCCTATCGCTACCACCTCATTGCAAGCATAAAGTTGAACCGCTGGATCGCACTTTCATGGGATTATTAAAATCTTATTATAGTGAAAAAGTTCGCATGTTTCTCAGAGAAACTAATAGACGTTTAACACCATATGATATTACTGAGCTATTTGGAAAAATCTACATCAAGTGTCAAACTGGAGAAATTGCTGCAAATGGTTTCAAAGTTGGTGGCATATATCCGATTAATGGAAATGTGTTTACTGAAGTCGATTATATGGCCGCTGTTGCAGATTTTACTTAAGAAAATAAAAGACCTTTTTAATATGTGCTTTTGAACAGTACAATACCCGACAAGTGGCACAATGCTGAGGTAATTTTGATTTACAAAAAAGGTGATCCCATGATTTGGAAAACTACAGACCAATAAGCCTTCTTAGTCACCTATATAAACTCATAACAAGAATAGTAACGAATTGACTTGAGAAAAAACTTGATTTCTACTAACAAATAGAGCAAGCGGTGTTTCGTACTGGGTTTGGAATAAACGATCACCTACAGAGCATCAAAACGGTAATAGAAAAACTATCGAATACAATCGAAGACTCGTTCTGGCTTTTGTAGATTTCCATAAGGCTTTTGATACGGTAGAGCATGACAAAATTATGGAAGCATTACAAGCATGCCGCATTGATTATCAATACACAAAGTTAATTTACAATATATACAGGAATACAACTATGTCGGTGAAACTACACAGAAACACGGATCATATCCCAATTGGCAGAGGAGTCCGACAGAGTGACACCTTATCGTCTAAACTTTTCACTGCAGTACTAGAATACGCCTGTAAAAAAGTTAACTGGGAAAAAAGAGGCCTGAATGTTGACGGCCAAAGATTAACAAATTTGAGGTTCGCAGACGACATAGTTTTGTTTTCCGCTAATCTCAAGGAGATATGTACAATGTTACATGAACTTCAGCTAGTGTGCGCCAATGTGGGTCTTAAAATAAATATATCAAAAACAAAATTTATGACCAATCTGGTACCTAGTGGAAATATCAATATTGGAGACAACGAAATAGAGCTTGTGGAAAAATACATGTACTTTGGACACAAAATAAAGATCACAAGAGATAATCAAACATGCGAGCTACGGACAAGAGTAAATCTGTACCAATTTCTTTAAAACGTAAAACATTTGATCAATGTGTGTTACCGATTATGACTTACGGTGCCGAAACTTTGACATTGACAACTGCAACTTCTAAAACGCTGCAAATAGCTCAAAGAAAGATGGAAAGGTCAATGCTAAGTATATCGCAGCGTGACCGAGTTAAAAATGAAGACCTGAGACGAAAGACAGGAGTTACCGACGTAATTTTCCGAATTGCCACATTCAAATGTAGAGGGAGACCCCCTACTCGTTGGACTGACGATATCAAGAGAATTGCAACAAATTGGATGCAAATCACTCAAGATAGAGCATAATGGACAAGAATGAGGGAGGCCTATGTCTAGCAGTGGACGCAAAGGGCTGGATGAGGAGGCTGTAGATTTTGAAGAGGAACAAGACCTTTACAGTATTCCAATGACGCTCGCCTCATCGGTGGATGCTCCTCTGCGATTTTAGAATTTTGGTGAAATTGAGCCTGGGTCATCAGGTACCAAGACAGAATTTACTTCCTTGTTACTCCTTCTCATATTTCTCGCGTGCTCATAGTAAAAACTTGAGAATGTACAATTTGAAAAGTCTGGTAAAGAGAAGAGAGCACAGAAAAAAATAATTAAGCGAAAAGGCAAGAAGAAAATAACGAAAAGACAAACAAGATATAAATATGACAGAAAGTTAATCGTTAGATTCGAAGCCTGGTACTAACTTTGGATATAACATAGACTCGTCCGACAATATAACAACGAGAGGCTGCAGCCCCTACTGAAGAAGATGCTGAGTGTTTTGTAACGGAAAATGTAGCTAGGATAAAAGGAGTGAAAAATGGATACAGTGCTTAATGTGAGAATTCTGGGTTTACACTGCTTGTGGTGGGTATGATTCCGGTGTATATCTGTGATTACTGTAAGAAGAGTAACTAAGGATAGTAAACTGTAAGTTCAACCTAAACGCTGATCTGTGATTATTGTGATTGACTACTTAATAACAATTATTGTTTCTTCTTAATCAAAATGAAAAGGCAAAATTTCAAAAATTGAGAAATAGAGCCATGAGAGTTATACTCTCATGTACAAGAACAACATCAATTAACTACATGTTGAGAGAAATGCAATGGTTGTCGGTGAAGGACTTCTTTCACTATCAAACATTGATCTTTATTTTTAAAATCAGATCGGGTAGTTCTCCTACAATTTACAAATCATATTAATTATAATAGAAATATACATGCATATGTCACTAGATCGAAGGATGACTTTTATATTTCTCCAGTATTACAGAGACAAACAACAGATATTAGCATTTCAACATAAACGGCATTACATTAAAAAGAAAGGGACGCTAATATTTTTAGTATAATAGCACGAATGCTTGATCAATGCACACACCAGTGTTGACATAGGGAACAGAATGCTGAACACTAAATGGAAAAGTAGTGAAAATCTGCAAGTTGCCCAAAGATCAATGGAAAGTAATATCTAAGGTTACTTTATGGAATTGCATAGGTAATGAAGAGATAAGGCGGAAAAGTAAAATAAACGACGTCATGGATCGAGATCGTATAGGACAAATGCAGGATAATAGCTGATTGTACGAATAGCGGAATGGAGACCAGTAAATAATAAAATGAGTAGGGACCATCGAACAACAATGAGCATTATAGCTATGTAAATACTAAAATAGTCAAGAAATCCAAAATTTATGCAGTTTTGGTCCATTTTTGTGAATTTTACAACATAAAGAATACAAATAAACGAGCTTTTTTGTTTCGAAATATATCAAAAGTAAAACTAGGAAGAAAATTCCAGAAAAATTTACATATCTTTTTATGAAGCTATCTTTCGAATATTTTTTTTTCAATTTTTGTCTCGAAAATTAATAAAAAGATTTTTTGTTATACGAGGTGTCCAGGAATGGACTTGAATTACTTGGCAACAGTGTAATGTGTCGTTCGATAGTGGATCCATGCGGATTATTTAGTAAAAATGGAGCGTTGGTCAAGTGTGCATCGTGCGTTCATTATTGAGGCATACTTGAAGAGCAACGGCTCGTACATAATCGCAAGACAAAGTTTTTGTGCTCACTTCAATATGAGGCATATAGAGGGCACATCAAATTTGGTCAAATCGTGGGTGAGGAGGTTTAGAGAAACATCGTCAGCTGTAAATTTGAAACCCCATGGTCCTCCAAGGACTGTAACTGCTCCTGAGAATGTTCAGGCTGTGAATGCCGCTATAATTCGAAAATCAAGTGGATCTGTTCGTAAAACATCACAAATGGTGCGAATGCAAAAATCATAATGTCTTTGGAAACCGAATTAACATTATTCTGTTCAGTCGAGGCTCACTTTCACCTTTTAGGAGCAGTTCATAGGCAAAATTGTCACTAATGAGCACCAGAGAATCCAAGGCAAAAACATGGAAAACCCCTACATAGCTCCAAAGTAACTGTGTGGTGTGCGATCTCGGCTTCAGGAATTATCGATCCGTACTTTTTTGAGAATCGACGCGATGTGGTCCAGATTGTAAATAGTGATCGTTATTGTGCGATGTTTCGGGAGCTTTTGGTACCTCAGCTGCAAACATTTGCTGGCTTTGATTAGGAGTCATGGTTTCAGTAGGATGGGGCCACCGTACATACAGCCCGAGCGTCTATGGAAGTCATTCGAGAATTATTCCCAGAAAAAATCATCTCTTGCTTTGGAGACCTGAACTGGCCGGCTAGGTATACCGATTTCACTCCATTGAATTTTTTTTTGTGGGAATACGTCAAAGTCAGGTTTATGTTAATAAACCTATTACTTTACAAGTCTTAAAACAAAAAAAAAAACGGGAAAAGATTAATGGAATTCCACCTGAGATATGTTCGGCAGTTTTTGACCACATAAAGACGGCATTGCAAAAGTGTTTGGACCGAAATGGAAGGCATCTCAACATAATCATTTTTAAAATATAAAATTTGAATATATTGTGTGTGTTTTGCATTAATAAATTAATTTTAAAACTTCAAACAAATTTTTTATTAACCTTTTAAAAGGAAAATTCATTTCTGGACACTTGGTATAAACAAATTGAATTAAAAAAAAAACTACACACTTGTTCTTTAAAGAGATGGGCGTGAAACCGCACAATTGGTTTGCCTTTTGTGACTTATCCTTCAGAATGTGAGGAAAATATTCAAATGGTCACATCGGCTAAATGCAATGTACAATTAGATAAAATTTTATTCTATGATTTAAATATTCTATTTCTTAATATTTTATTCATGAATGATTAGTTCAAAACTTATTACGTATATGCGCTGAGTCGGGCGTAATTTCCAAATATCAATTTCACTAACAGCCTAAATAACCTTTGATGATTTTCATAAAATTATTCACTATTATAAAAAAAATGTATATAAATATATATATATATATATATATATATATATATATATATATATATATATATATATAATCAGGAACGCATTCTGGAAAAAGTTATTTGGTACAAAAGTTGTAGGGTTCCATGAAGAATCTTGGATTTGATCTTGTGAGTATCCTTAAAGATTATTTTAAAGTCAAGTCAATTTTTTAAATAGGAACACCTATTTTTTATTCCGGGAATGGAAAATTCTGTATCCAATCGCATAAATAATGTGAGGTTTAGATGTCATCTGTCATGTAAAAAACCGGCTGGACTTTGAAATAACCTCCGATATAAAACTGATACATATACATATACTTATATATATATATATATATATATATATATATATATATATATATATATATATATATATATATATATATATATATAAATATGTAGATAAGTTTTTTGTCCGTGTAATTTAAAATAAAATAGAATAAAATATTGGCGAAGCGGACGTGAAAATTTGTCAATCTACATGATTCTCGTATTAAAAAGTGCGGAGCACTCCAAAGTATGGAATAACTCCGGGTCCGACAGATGGCGACAGCGCTGTTTCGTCCTAATATGGGACTCGTCAGGCCACCGCAGTCGGTACAAACCATCATCTCGCCTTTGCATCGTATAAGCCATACTTATAATCAAAATACGGCAAATAAGACGACAAAGGCGACATCTCGATGGTCCACTTGATAATACAAGAACCATACAGATTAACAAAGTTTGTAAGAGAACCGTCATATGGTGGCGCAACGGTGAATTAAAACAGAAATATGTAAAATCGAGTACACGAAACGCGCTGCCCAAAAGATAGGGGTTGCATTTTTCGGTACTGGCAAGCAAGCATACTGCTATTTAAGCAGCCAAAGCCACGTGCCGCACCAAACGATCCCACCATGAGAGCATCGTTTAGCGTGTTTCAAAGCCAAACAAGTAAATAAATATGTAGATAAGTTTTTGTCCGTGTAATTTAAAATAAAATAGAATAAAATATTGGCGAAGCGGACGTGAAAATTTGTCAATCTACATGATTCTCGTATTAAAAAGTGCGGAGCACTCCAAAGTATGGAATAACTCCGGGTCCGACAGATGGCGACAGCGCTGTTTCGTCCTAGATGATGGTTTGTACCGACTGCGGTGGCCTGACGAGTCCCATATTAGGACGAAACAGCGCTGTCGCCATCTGTCGGACCGGAGTTATTCCATACTTTGGAGTGCTCCGCACTTTTTAATACGAGAATCATGTAGATTGACAAATTTTCACGTCCGCTTCGCCAATATTTTATTCTATTTTATTTTAAATTACACGGACAAAAACTTATCTCCATATTTATTTACTTGTTTGGCTTTGAAACACGCTAAACGATGCTCTCATGGTGGGATCGTTTGGTGCGGCACGTGGCTTTGGCTGCTTAAATAGCGGTATGCTTGCTTGCCAGTACCGAAAAATGCGACCCCCTATCTTTTGGGCAGCGCGTTTCGTGTACTCGATTTTACATATTTCTGTTTTAATTCACCGTTGCGCCACCATATGACGGTTCTCTTACAAACTTTGTTAATCTGTATGGTTCTTGTATTATCAAGTGGACCATCGAGATGTCGCCTTTGTCGTCTTATTTGCCGCATTTTGATTATAAGTATGGCTTATACGATGCAAAGGCGAGATGATGGTTTGTACCGACTGCGGTGGCCTGACGAGTCCCATATTAGGACGAAACAGCGCTGTCGCCATCTGTCGGACCCGGAGTTATTCCATACTTTGGAGTGCTCCGCACTTTTTAATACGAGAATCATGTAGATTGACAAATTTTCACGTCCGCTTCGCCAATATTTTATTCTATTTTATTATATATATATATATATATATATATATATATATATATATATATATATATATATATATATATATATATATACTATGCTAATACTATGCTAATGAAACCGATGAGGTATAATTTAGATAGTGATAAATATGTCATAAATAAAATAAAATACTCAAAATATTCAATATCATTTACGTAGATAATACATCTGGAGTCGTAAATCTTAAATTCGATAAAATGTTTGTTTTAAACACCATTAGCGAAATTCAATATTCTAATAATATTGTAACCCACAAGCCGATCAAATTACTATAATAATAATCAACCGGTACAAAGTGTACGACGCACATTTATTGATTAATGACGATAATTATTTTGTATTGTGTCCATTTAGTATACAATCATATCGGCATTTTATAAAGTCATCCATATTGAAACCCCCTTTATAATTCCTGAAAATTTCAAAATATGCATCCTAAACAACGGAGAAATTTTATTACTAAAATTTTTTTCTTTATATCTAATAGCTTACGCGATATGAAAGAATTAACACTGTATCGCTCTTTCCACTTAGCTTTTTTAAAAAAGTGTAACTAACGTCCCTTATCTGCCATAAGGAAGATAACTTTTGGAAGAGAGAAAACTAAATCGTATTTATGATCATCCAGAGAAAAAAAAATATAGTGAAAAAGTTTTCTGACATTCATTATAACAATGCTTAAAAAGCTCTGCAATTTTTTGATTGTGGAATATATTAGTTGAAAAAAAAATGTAAAAAATACTATACATGTCTGACAATGGCATTATTTTAAAGACTGCACATAAAATTCATAATCATTAGGTAAAAAAAGGCCACAGCGTGATGGAACCAATTACGTCAGAGTTTCGTGGCAGTTGCCTTTTCTTTTCGTTTTTAAATTTTTTAATGCCATTCTATTACTTTAAAATGAACTTTTATTATTTTTTATTGGAACGCATATTGAAACGGCAATTTTGGAAATTTTGTGTGTTGTAGACTACGATGAAATGAAAGACATCTGCTAAAAAGCACTTTAAAGCGGTGAAATCTGCCCTCAATTTTTACCCTCGAAAATGGATTTTCCAATATATCCAATTGAAATTTTGAAATGAAACAAATTGCATATTACTTTTGATGTTAATGTGCAACTAACTGATGCAGCTTCGACCATAAGGGTTGCAATCCCTATCTTTTACATTGAAAATTTACTTTTTAGTTTAAAATTAGAAAAAAAAAATCGTTAATTGAATACAAAAATTCTTGATTATTTTCTTAAACCACCCTTAAATAAAAATAACCTCTCAAAAACAGTTTGTCAGTATATCTTAAATTCTGACTGATATTTTGCAAATATTCAAGTTGCCTATTACTTTTAACGTAAAACTATCTGATGCAATTTGAACCGTAAGGGTTGCAAAGTTTACGATCAAAATTGCTTCAGCCAGTTTTATACTATTTAATTATTGGCAAAATATCAATTAGAACCTGAAGTATATTAAGGTAAGCTATGATACATATAGGTAGCAAACATGTGGTAACCTAAAAGTCATAGAACTATTACTAGGGCTTCAGGGTGGATTTACGAAGTAGTGCTATTTTCTTTCTCTTGAGGATAGTAAAGCAACACAGAGCCATTACCAAGTAAAAGAATGACTTCCGAGAGATCAATATATTCCAGAGCAAGCTAACGTAAAGAATATACATCTTGTTGATCCCATAAAAGTACTGTTACGTCCATTCAGTGGCCGATCCATGGGGGTGGGGGTAGTGGGGCAATCGCCCCCCCCCCCCAAAAAAATAAAACTTCGAATTCAGGAAAATAGACCCCACTCTACCTGTTACACTAGAAATATGAATGCTGTTGGCATCTCCCTTCCCCCCCCCCCCGTTGATAACTCGTGTACGCTTGCGATCGTCCCCCCCCCCAAGATCTTTGAATTCAGAAAAATAGAGCTAACTTTGCCTCTTACCTAGAAATGTAAATGTTATTGGCATCTGCCTCCCCGTCGACAACTTGCGGTCGCCTCCCCCCCAAGAGTTTATTTCGAAAATAGACTCGACTCTGCCTCTTACCTAGAAAAGTAAATGTTGTTGGTATCTCGCTTCCCCCGTCGAACACCTGAGTTTTCTTACAATCGCCCCCCCCCCCTTAATGCTTTGATTTTAGAAAAATAGAGTCGATCCTGCCTCTTTCCTAGGAATGGCAATGTTGTTGGTATCTCTCACACAGACAACCTCTTGCGATAGCTTGCGATGCCCCCCCCCCCATGAGCTTTGAGTTAAGACAAATAGACACGACTCTACTTCTTACCTAAGAAGGTGAATGTTGTTGGCATCTCCCCCCCCCTCGTCGACAACTCGCATTCGCTTGCGATCGTCCCCCAAAAGCTTCAAATTCAGAACTGTTGGCGTCTCCCCCTCTGTCGATAACTTCATTACACATTAAACTAGGATTGATTAAAAATTTCGTTAAAACATTAGATAAAGGGAGAGATGCGTTTTAAATACCTTAAACAAATTTTTCCTAATCTAAGTGATGCTAATCTTAACGAAGGAATATTTTTACACCACAAATTAAGAAAATACTAAGAGATCAACAGTTTGATCAAAAATTAACTGATGTTGAGTTAGCTGCGTGGAGTTCTTTTAAAAACAATTGTTTCGGAGTGTTTAAGAAACAAAAAAATAGAAAACTATAAAAATCTTGTGGAAGAACTACTGAAAGCTACTGCAAAATTGGCTGTCGCCTGTCACTTCCTGCATTCCTATTTAAATTTTTTCCCGGAAAATTTGGGTGCTGTTAGTGATGAGTAAGGAGAAAGGTTCCACTAAGACATTTTAACAATGGAGCAACGTTACCAAGGCAGATGAGATCCAGCAATGATGGGAGATTATTGTTGGTTTCTTATGAGAGAAAGCGATCAGCAATATAAACGAAAGTCAACATTTGCAAAAAAGGTATATACAAAAGACTTACTATAAAATATAGTTTCATATGTATTTTTGAAAATAAATCCTGGTATCCTTAAAATATCATGTTTGTATTAAATAAAAATAAATGAAACATTCAATAACTCAAAATCTATACGTGGTGGAAAATTTTCGTTGTGGAATTCGCAATCAAGACGCTTTAAACTCCCACGGACAACCATTATAGCATTAGTCGTAATTTTTTTTTGTTTTTGTTGAGTTGTGTTATCATCCGAATGATTTTTCGAGTAAAGCAATTTGTCTTGCTAATTTTATATACATAATTCGCAGTCTTAGAGACAGAGAGAGATAAAATGCGTAATCTACATATATAGGTAAAAATAGAAGGATTTTTTGACAAATACGAAATAATATTGTGATATACGTACCAGGTGAGACGGTTAAAAATGAAGGTAATAGACAAAGGCACACTACGTCGCAAACTAACACAAATTTTTTTCGTCCAATTTTTTCGTCATTCAAGTCTTTCTAAGTTTTGAAATGGCATTTTAAGTGAGTAAACACATATAACATGACAAATCGTTTTCACCAATTTAACGAATAAATTAAAAATGAAAAAGTTAACCGAATTTTTATAAACATATATTAAGCAGCAAAATTGCGATTGAAATGTGCAATTTATAGTTTTTGCTTTCTTTCTAGTATTCAGTCCACACTCTATAAAACGTAAATTTGCTGATAATAACGATGATAATAATATCCTGTGCGACGTACATCATACCGAAAATGTCTGGTGTTAAACAATATCCACATGATTGCTTAATAACTAAATGAAGCTTAAACACGTATTATAGTCAAGAGTAGTAAATCAGGCACTTAATTCGTTTCTGTAAGCTCCTGTAGGGGAAGCAATCTGTACTTGACAGCTTAATCTTAGTCACTTGTTTTTATTAAAAGGAACGGTGATTTCATATATAATTTTCAATTTGAGGCGTCCTTGACCTGAAACGTTCTTTTGTTATTATATGGCTCTAATGTAAATTAAGTTTTTTGCATTGCCACCACTGTGAGCAATTAAGAAAATAATTTAAGGCATCTACACTAGAAAATTGTAATGTATTTCTGGGGACAGTACTTAATTTGTTTTTAATATTTCATCATGTTGGACTTTATAGGCAATTTTCGATATTTTTCGATTATTAGGCCAGCGGAATTAGCATCTGGACAAAATTTATTTTTAGTAGACTTTTTATTACGTAGAAACATTCAGAATGATAATAGTAGGTATGTAGTACTTATGTCTCATTTTCATTTTTAGGGAAAATTTTTTATTTAACAATTAAGATGTGAAAAAACAGTTTTTTCAAGTTCTAGGAAAAGCTATTGTTTTCAGTATAAATATTTGAAACAAAAGTTGTGCGCATTAAAAATACCTATAAAATGAGCTAAGGCTCATCCGAATCGGATAATTTGTTTGTTAGTTATGGCAAAAAAATCCTGCTAAAATGGCTGTTTTTTTAATTGTTAATAAACAATAGAAAAAATATTGCATTAACTTTATACTACACCTAAAGGAGCCTCTTGTTGCATACAACAAGTATGCAAAATTTCAAGTTAAAATATTTAATAGTTTTTTGCAGAGTGAATTTGTTTATAACATTTTATGTTTTTTGATTATTTATTCTCAGCGATCTAGAGATCCTACAGTGATCTGCGGGTGTGCAAATGAAAGCTCGGGACTTATATTAACAATAACAAAAAGGAACCAAATCAACTATTGATTTTAAATTGTTAAAACAGATAAACCAAGTTATGGTTAATTTTTTCTTTTAAACAAATATAATAACTCTGCGACAATTGTTGATACCGAAATGTCGATAAATGAACGTGATAGGTGAGATTTTGGAGCATATTTCGAAAAAAAAGCAAATTCTGTACCACCACTAGAAGCTGAGATAGAATTTTTCTTTCAAAAAATCGCTGCTGCGTTGTTTATTATTAAAGAATTATTTAAGTAGGAACTCATAGGGAAATGGTTAAACTATTGTATGCAGCAGTTTTCAACTCAATTATTTTAAAATTGGCGATGTTGCAATAGTTTAAAGTTGCAACTACTCTAAGAGTCAGAAAGTGAGCAGTGGAGGAGGGGGGGCGTTCTTTCAGCCTGTGATGCGCGGAACAAAACGTGACTCGGACGCCTCACATTCGTTTTGCCGGAAAATATGAATTATCTCCGCAAATATTGCTCGTAGAATCTTTATTTTTTTCAATTTGTAGTTTCTCGACGAGATATGAACAAGTGATGATATGTTTTTGTAATTAAATTATTGTTAAACATAGCATCAAATTGTTGTATGTGCTTTTCAAATTGCGAAAAAAATGTTACAGTGGTCAACAGTAAACTATTAATTAGGAATATTAAAAATCAAAATGTACCATTAATATTTATGGAGTTATAGCATGAAACAAATTGCGACTGCCATTTGCCGCCAAATTATTGGCTGTACAAGAAAAACAAATGTAAAATTTCTTGTTTATTTTATTAGATGAACATTTTTCACATAAAAAATTTGTGCTACCATACATATTTCTTGCTTAAATCTATACAAAATATTTATTCCGTTCTTCGTTTCTTAGACATCCAAGGACACTCATTTTTGAAATCCTTATCGGTTTCATTATTATCATTACAATTATCATCATCATTGTCACTCTCATTGTAATAATTTTTATTACTCTAATCATTATCACTCCCATCATTGACATAATTATCATCATCATCAACATCGTCATTATTATCATAATCATAACTATTTTCTCCCCTATTACTTTCATCGTCTTTAAAAGTAATATTAAAATAATTCTCGATTGGATAATCGCTTATAATATAATCGTCAAAGCTAGTTTATTCTGCATCTCGAAAAATAATCATGCTATCAACAAATGTTACTATTTGTTTCATGCTGTATCTTGATAAATATTAATGGTACATTAAAAATCAATCTAATTTTTAATATTTCTAATTAATAGTATACTGTTGACCACTGTAACAATTTTTTCACAATTTGAAAAGCACGTAAGTGCGGTAAAATTATAATTATGCATAAAATGTATAAAAGTGCAATAATTTTTTTATTGCTATATTTAACAATAATTTGAGTACAAAAACATATCCATTGGTGGAATTTGAAGCATCCGAGACACGTTTTTTTCCGCGCCTCAATCTAAAGAAACGCCCCCCTCCACTTCTCACTTTCTGATCTTCGGAGTAGGTGCAACTTTGAACTAGTGCTACATCAACAATTTTGAAATAACTGAGTTGAAGACTGCTGCATACAATAGTTTAACCATCTCCGTATGAGTCCCTACTTAAATAATGCCTTTTTTTATTATTATATTCCCGGGTCCGTCCTAAAGCCGGATGCACTGCGACCAGAGTAGGCCTATTGTACTCACCCTAGACATTACAGCCACTCTGTCAACCTAGCCCCCTGGCTCAATCTGTACAGTCCTGCTAAGGAGTGAGTGAGTATTTCTCTCGGTTCCAATCTTACTGACCCGAAAGTTTGTTGTCTAAATCTCACCAGTGACTCACAGTCACATATGATATGCTTCACCGTTTCCTCGGCTTGTCCACATAGTCTGCAGCCGAGGTTTCCGTTATATAGATTCATTCTATTCAGTTGTACTTTGACGGCCATATGTCCCGTCATTATACCCGTAATAGTCCTTAATTGGTTTCTACTCATTTGTAGTAGTTTCCTTGCCAGTTTCGGGTCCGGATTCCCAATAAATAGCTTGCTGTGGTTTAAACCCCGTCTGGTCATCCAGTGGTTTTTATGTTCTCTTTTGATCCATTCTTTGACTGCTTCTCGGGCCGCGCACCGCGGCACCCCAAAGTCCGGTTCTGGACCCATGTATTGAGATGCTGACCCTGCTCTAGCTAGCTCGTCAGCTTTTTCAATTCCATGTATGCCTTCGTGTCCTGGTACTCACTTTAACATAACTCTGTTGTCTTAATACCTTAATGTTAATAAATAACTCCGCAGTGATTTTTTGAAAAAACTCTATCTCAGCTTCTAATGGTCGTACATATTTTTTTTCAAAATGTGTGTCAAAATCTCAGCTATCGCGTCCACTTGTCATCATTTCGATATCAACAATTGTCGAAGAGTTATTCTATTTGTTTATAACGAAAAACGAACCTCAATTTTGTTTATCTGTTTCAACAATTTAAAATCAACAATTTATTTCGTTCTCTTTTGTTATTGTTAGTATAAGTCTGGAATTTTCATTTGCATACCCGTAAACCGCAGTACGACCTCTAGATCGTTGAGAATAAACAATCAAAAAAAAAAAAAAAAACAAAAAGTTATAAACAAATTAACTCTGCATAAAACTATTAAACATTTTTATTTGAAATTTTATATATTTGTTTTATGCAACAAGAGGCTCTTTTAGTGGCAGTATAAAGTTAATGCAATATATTTTTCTATTGTTTATAACAATTGAAAAAGCAGCCATTTTAGCAGGTTTTTTTGCAATAACTAACGAACAAATTATCCGATTCGGATGGACATAACACACTACGTAATGATTATTATTATTCTGAAGGTTTCTACGTAATAAAAAGTCTACTAACAATGAATTTCAGAATCACCTCATATGAGGTTAACTCTGCCGGCCTATATGTAGTTTGCAAATTATTGGTTTTTATGGTTTTATTACGTCATAATGACGTAATTAGTCGCAGTAACCAACACCTACTAAAAACCCCGTAGGTTTGAACAAACTCTCACCAGTGTCCTTTTAATTTTGCAAGAACACTTAGAAGTAAAACGTGGGTATCAAGTAATGGATACGATTTAATTAGATGAACGTTCGGGAAATTGCCAATACTGTAAAGTGGAAAATTTTCTAAAATCAAAATCTAAATGATAGCAGCTTTGACGTCCAGTTCATTCAAAATTAATCAATTAACCCAACGAAACTCTAGTAATGCCCTAAATAGTTTCCATTTCTATGTTTGGGATTCTAATTAACTAAAGACTTCCGGAATCTATTGACCACTTTTCGCTGATAAAGTAGTTTGCCCATTGTTAGTTTGTGTCTAATATATTGCGTTAAATATACTGTAGTATGTGAACTGAAGTTTACTTTTGGGAGTCGTGTCAGTTTATTTTTGATGTTGTTATTTTTTTGAAAAATGTTGTCGGGTGAATAATTTGCTCATTATGACAAAGTTTCCAAAATATTTACTATTATTCCCTTAACTAAAATAGATTCATTATCGACAATTGCTAACTCGATTAGTAAACTATACCTAAACTAAGCGATTATCTTATTTATCTAAGTTAAACTAATTAGTGCCAAGAATGAGGAATACAGAAACTTCTCCAAGTCATTTTCACCCCTTAACCGATGTTTCTTGCTAAGCTTATAATAAATTCAGCCATGTTTTGAAAACAAAATTGGCTAAACTAGCATAAGCTTGATAAATTTAATTAACTGTTACAACGTTTCCGAGACGTTGTGGTGAAGGTCTAAGGACCTCTAATTGCGTTAATATTTTTCATTAAAGCAAAAATTAAAAATTCCTAGGCGCTTTAGCAAAACAAAAAAGTACGATAATACGCCAAGAAACTTTTTTTCGATATCTAGTAAATGAGAAGCGACTCTACATACGATTTTTCCCCAGCAGTTTTTCCATGTGGGTTAAAACTTATGGAAATATGTTTTATTTCTATAAACAAAAAATAAATTAGATAAGAACAGGAGACAATCAATACATTATATTTACACAAAATTATCTCCAATCTCTATACACTTTCTTCAATGGTACTCCAATATTCCTAGGACTCCCTAGAAAAACGGTTGTCCAACCACATAGATATTATTTTAGTTTTGAAGAGATACCATAGTCACTGAGAGCCAAATCGGGAGAAAAAGTTAATTGTTGAAGTAATTCAAATCTTGTTTCTGGAATAGTAGTCATAGCAATACAGGATGTGTAACTGTCGATATAAATGTAAGGTCTGATAAAATCTAAGTTGGTAATAATTGTGCACTGTTTATATTACAAAACTGATAAGACCCTGTGTAAAAAGACGAAAAATATTTAAAATTATGGATTAAAAAGCGCCTGCAAGAATAAGAAAATTTTCGCAATTAAAATTGGTACCAATTTGTGAGTGCGATTGTTTCAAAAATTGTATGGATATGGATCAAGTAACATACAAAATTTTAATGACCTACAATGTTTAAAATAACCTTAAATTTAATGTAAATTTAAAGTCCATTCTACATTAAATTTAATGATTGTGTACTTTAAATCATGAATAATTTACATTTACTTTGAACTTAAAGCAAATTCATTCAAATATGAGTTCGTTGTACATTAAATTTGACTAAATGGTATCTTAAATTTCAGTAAAGTAACGAAAAATATATTTCAACTTCTGTACATTAGAATTAATTCTCATATACCCTAGTATTAAACGAATATACATTATTGTTCAGTAAACATTGCATGAGATTCCGGGAGATGGCGCCACTTGTATTGAACTTTTTATTTAGTATGATATAAGTTGCTTAAAGGACTTAATTTTCTTATGATGAGGTGTACATGTCTGCCGGTACCGACACAAATCAATGAGATCGAAACCAATGTACAGATGACAGAACCTATGGAAAAATTTTTACCTTTTTCTGGTAGCAGAATTTTTTGACCCCATATTAATGTTGGTGCATTAAATATGTGATAACTTATCTTAAATTCAATGAACACTGGCTGTATATTTAATGTACATAGTCACCTTAAAAGTAATAATCAAACTTTAAATCAAATTATATTTAATGGAATGCATTAATTTAGATTAATGTAAACATTATTTAAATTTAAGAAATGGTTTATGAAATTTGCTTCCAGCACATTTACCTTAAATGTAATGCATTTCTTATTTTCTATAGAAAAAAAGATCAAGTTTCAGTCAGATACGCATTATGTTAGAGATACGGAGCAGTTATTGGCGTTTTTAGTTTTATCTGCATTTTTTTCCAGATCTATGTTTGAGTTAACTAAGAAATTTTTACCTTTTTGAGGTATAGCATATTGAAACATCGGTTACTAAACGAAGCTTAAACATACTTTTGTAGATAGCCTTCAAGTACTATTAGGTTAAATTTTTTCAGACTCTTAAAATCTATAGTTGGAAAACTAAGGAAAGAACAGTAACCCCCTAATTCACTAACATGGTTTAAATTTAAACCGGTCTAGATTGACAGTAAAGAATTTCAATCGACAAGGGTAACAATAAGTCAAGCAAGTTTTGAACCTTTAAAATACAATTAAAACAATATCATAAGAAAAACAAAACTGGGCATCCAGAAAATCTAATTTCCAAGGCAATTAGATCGGGTCTAAGTCTTAAATCTTCTTAGTGAATCTGGCTATAAAATTTTAGATTTATGTCTAAAAAAATTCAAGACAAATCTTTATACTAAAAATAAGTTTCAATATAAACCGATATAAAGAACGTAGAAAATATTAAACTGACAAATCAAATAAGCGTAAAATTCAATAAATAATAAAAGGAATAATTAGTGCTCAATCAAGCGAAAGAATGACTAAGAATAAAATGAAATCAAAAGAAAACTAATGTCGCCTTTTCAAAATTATTTGACTACATTTAGGCAACCTTACAAAAATATTGAAATAAAACCGTTCATACTTCGCCTTTCGCTATCAGAGAGCCCCACATGATCGGCACTGCTTACAGGAGAAATTTAATATTTTACTTACCCACGTGATGTCCGGCAAATTCACCAAAGATCACACTCCTAAAACAAGAGACAATTTAAACAACTTTAGAAGTTAATATTTTGTATATGAGAGAACTAAACAAGAAATAATATATGACATATTTAATTACATTTCTAAAAACTTTCCATAAAGGTAGCTGCAAAATTGTGTGATAAAACACTACCAGTTATTTAACAAAGGTACGTCACTCTTCATGTAAAGAAGTAGGGTTAATTTAAGAAGATAGAAAGTTTTTTTATTTTCATAAAACTTCTTTAAGAACAGTTAAGTGCGAATCGGAACGCACCACGTTAGGATTCCATAGAATTACTTCTTCCGTTTTTATTTTTCTTAGAGTATTTTATTGTTTTATAAAAAATATTTGGCCGTAGAGAATAATATGGCAAACTCATTTTCTAACAGTATTAAATTGATAGAGTTCAGGGTATATGATTTTTTTGGAGTATTGATATTCTGGATATTCCTTCTTGTTTCGTTCGGCATAATTTTCGTAAAAAAACTTAATAAATACTGCAAATTTTTAAAACTACTTTCAATTTGCAAACATATATTCGTTTTGATAGTATATACGCTTCATATATTACAGATCTTGACATAATTTTAATGTTCACCTGAGCCCCAAACATTATGTTACAATATATACAGTCATTTATCTCTTTATTTTAAATTTGTCTACAAAAACACATATGTTTCGTTCTTATCAAATTCAATTATATATATATATATATATATATATATATATATATATATATATATATATATATATATATATTTGTTTGTCTTAAGTTACATCAGACTTCTCAAACAAGTGTTATTTTTCTCCTATTACCAATAATTTATTGGCAAAATTATGTGGTCTGTTTGTTTTTAGACACGATCGATCGTTCTCCGTTTAAATTAAATTATCTTTATTTTGGGGTAATATATATGGGCTTAGCAGTAAAACAAATGCGAGATTCTAGCTTTTGTGACTCTCTGGTCTATCAGTCTGTCAGTTAACAATCCAAACCTCAAAAGGGTTTCTATTTTTAATTATTTTTAAATATTATAAAATAAAACTTGTGCAAAGTACTTTGAAGACAATTCCTTCAACGAGGTTAACAATCATAGACTTACCTGAAAAACAATTGGAAGTCATATCATCGAAGTAATATTCAAATAGGTACGGTAGCGAATGCTCTTATGTTTATAAGTAAGCAGAACTGTGAGAAAATTGTTGCGTGAAACGCTTCCCAATATATCCGCTACCTAGCGGAGAGCCAGCACACTACATATGTACGATCGTGTACTATACATTGAAGTATTCTTTTTCTAACATTCTGTTTTTTTGTATTGTAGTTAATGCTTTTTAGAAATTAAATATATTAACCTCATTTATGCTGAAAAACATGGGTAAAAAATTGGTTGTGATTGATCGGGTAATTTTTTTATTTATTTTGGATAAACGAAAACGCTCTTCCTATTCAAAGAATAATTTACACACGAGTTATTTTCAAAAAATATTTTTCGGAAAATATATTGAAACATTGGAGTAAAAAAGAGGAAATTAAAAGTTACATTCGACCGAACGGACGGACATAGTAAAATTATAATAGTTCCTAACTACGGAATTCTAAAAGTGAATTATGGTAACATCTTTAAATATATCAGAATTTCCTTATAAATACGACGGGGGGGCCCAAAAAAATTAGAATTTCATCATAACTTCTTTATTTCTTAATATTTTTACACCAAATTTTGATCACCTTCAAAGTATTCTCCATTGGTCACAACGCACTTCTTCAAACGATTCTTCCATTGTTCAAAACAGTTTTTATTTAAATTTACTTATCGGGATGTCCTTTAGGCCTTCCAGCGATTTTTGTTTTACCTCCTCCACAGTGACAAAACGCTTTCCTTTCATGTCCCTTTTTTGATCAAAAACTGCTTTACAGAGAGAGCGGTGTGGGTCAGCGCATTGTCATGATGGAGGAACCAGTCGCTAGAGATCTGCCCTTTTCTTCCGGATACTCTCCCTCAATCTCTTCAAATCCTCCAAGTAGAACTTCTGGTCGACAATTTGATCCAGGGAAACGAACTCCGCATAGACAACACCTTTGGAATCGAAGAAACAGATGAGCATTGTCTTGATATTTGACTTCACTTGGCGAGTTTTTTGGGACGAGAAGAGTCAGCTGTCTTCCACCGGCTTGATTGCTGCTTTGTTTCGGGGTGGTACCCATACCACCACAATTCATCACTAGTAATCAACTTGAAAAAAATTCAGGGTCCTCTTCGAGCTAATTTTGAAGCTGAAAACATGCTTGAAGTCGGCGGTCCCTTTGCTCATCTATGAGAAGGCGATAGACAATTTTGGCTGCAACCCTTCTCATGTGCAAATCTTTGGATATAATCCTCTGATTTGAACTGGCATGACATGCCAGACATCTCACAGAGTTGATCAATGGTTCAGCGACGGGTTTCACAAACGAGGGTATTGATTTTGCCGACGTTTTCATCACTTTTTGACGTTGAGGGATGTTCTGAACAGGGTTGATTTTCAAACGACATTTCTCCATTTTTAAAACGTGAAAACTATTCGTATATTCTGGTTTTACTTAGGGCAGTATCCCCACGTGCAGTCTTAAGCATTACAATAGTTTCCTAGGCCGATTTTTGCAACAGGAAACAAAATTTCACAGCCGCACGTTGCTCTTGACATTCTGCCATCACTTTTTCGACGAAATGGAAAAAGTTGTTTTACTAAAAACATCTCACGGGCGAACCGATGCACTCACAGCGACACAACTTCACACACTGACTCAGGAGGCGTGACCCTAACGGACACCTGATCGAATAATGGGTTCCCCCATTCTCCCTCCCCACTGCAGCCCAATTCCCGTTACTTTTGGGTTCCCCCTCGTATATCTGTTAAGTTAGTAGATCTAAAATAAACTACTGAGGTGTTTTACAAGTTTGCAAATGATTTGATTCATTTACATGAACTGTCAAGCCAGTTTGTTGTTTTAAACTTAATGTCGCTAATGGGCCGATGTTGTTAGAAAATTTAGTAAATCTAAGTTTGTTTACTCGGAAGAAATTAGGCTGCATAGTTAAAATAACAATTTTATTTTCGACCGCAATGCAAACAGTTTTATTTAAAATGCAAATTTAAAACGGATTAAGACAAACAAGTATAAATTGAAGCTGAAATCAAAGTAAACATAAAACTCATGATGTTTTCTTTACATTAAAGCCCACAAAACATTTCCGGCAAATTTTCGCGAGATAAGATTAAAATCACATGAACCCTCTGTTTTAAGAGTTTGTCTATTAATCAACATGTATACAAATCGCATTCGATAACCAAACTGCTAAATTTGTTTTTTTTTTTGCCATACTTTTATTCAAGATCACATGCATTAAACAAAAGTAGAGATGTAGAAGTGAAATAATTAAAAACACACTTTTGGCTTTTTGATTTACCAAGTTTTGATCAGATTATTTTTCTACATGGGTTTCGCATTTTTAGGGTTTTCTCAAAAATACTTGAACTAAACTAAAGTGTAAAATAGTTTCGTTTGACTAAATATATCCATTTCACTAGCAATCAACTGTTCAATATTAAGGTCTATTGGAATTCTCAAGTATCTGCAATTATTTGTCTGTAATTATGGCATTTTGAAAATTCTGTTTGTCATTAGTGTTTAAAACTAAATTATCTTTTAGAGATCCTTTAATTTCTAACTGTTTACGTAAGTTTAGTTTGCTCCTTTTCATTTCGACGTGGAAGAGTAAGGCATTATTTAGATCATAAAATGACTAATTTATTGATGGCGTGATTACTTGATGAAGATCAAGTATAGAATATCAAAAGAAACCAAATTGTTTCAGGTCTTCACTTTTTATTTTAAATGTTTCACTGCTACTTCGTCAGATGTCAAATTGACAATGACAAAGTTAAAAAATAAATATTATTAGAAGTGTTTAAATATATATTTAAAAAATTCCAGGTTTATAATGGTTGTAACGTAATAAGGAATATATTTAAAAAATTCCAGGCTTGTAATGGTTGTAACGTAATAAGGAAAACCCAGAGCAATTCGTATTATTAAATAAATTTAACAATGGTAAATTATTATCATCTTATTGGCCACTCAAAATGTTCTCTGTATTCTTATGTTGGTTAATTTCTCTAATGATTCAAATAAAGTCAACTTTCTGCTTTTATTTCCGGTATGTAGTATTTTGAAGTTTTCATCAAAGCAATGATTTTGAGAAAAAAGATGTATTGCGTACGCTGAATTGTGTTTTTTGTATAAATAACCATAGCTTTGATGGAAAATTCAAAATACATACAAAAATAAATAATTACATATATATATATATATATATATATATATATATATATATATATATATATATATTTATATACATATATACATATATATATATATATATATATATATATATATATATATATATATATATATATATATATGTATATATATATAAATATTGTTATATCGTAGGTTTTCACGGATGGTGGAATGAATGGTTTGGTTATTCCGGGTTTCAATCCGTTCGTTCAAAAAATCGTTTTTACCACGTTTCGCCAAAATCTCATTTAGCATTTTCAAGTGCAGTTCGTCTCGTTACTCGCTGAGAACTGATGGTGGCCTCTGATGAATGTCGAGTTTTGTTTAGTTGGCTCGCTTTCTGATTGGACGAGCGGCTTCGCAGGCTCCTCCCCTCTGCCGAGTGCGATATATTTGGTTCTTGTATGCTGGTCTCTCGTGTATTGGTTGATCTTTGTTGTTTAGTTTCTTGTTTTTTTATTAATGTTTTCCATGTTGTTGGAATGTGTATAGCATTGTCTCATTTATTCAGCTGTCCCGCGTTTTCAATTTCTAGGGCCTTTCTTATGACGCATACCTTGTAGTTCTGTACTGGTGCTATTTCTTTTGCTTTTTCAAAGCCGATGGTATGTCCGGTGGTTTGGTGATGTTGAAATAGAGCTGAGGTTGTTTGTTTGTTTTTGAGGCTATTTTTGTGTTCTTGAATTCTTGCTGATATTCGCCTGTTTGTTTGTCCTATATATGTTTGCTGACAATCTACACATGGAATGCTGTAAACGCCATGATTTTCAAGGTTGGTCTTATCTTTGGGATTTCCCAGGATATTCGCTAGTGTTTTTTGTGGTTTAAATATGGGCCTTATGTCGTGTTTTCTTAAGATTCTTCCGATTCTGTCCGTTATTCCTTTTATGTATGTAATTACGGCTTTGTTTCTTGTTTGATCTTGGTCTTTGGTTTTTGTTGTGGTTTTTTCTTGTCTTTTTATGGCTTTCTTTATGTCTGCTTGTAAGAAACCATTCCGTTCTAGAGCTGTTGAAATATATCTTATTTCGTCTTGTTTTGTGTCGAGTTCTCTTAGTCGAATAGATCTTGATATTAGTGTGTTGACTACTGCCTGCTTTTGAGAGGGACGATGATATGACTCTGCATTGAGATATCAGTCAGTATGTGTGGGTTTTCGATATACGCTAAAGCCTAGGGTGTTGTTGGGTTTTCTAGTTCTTTGTGTGTGTGTTCTTTTTCATGTGGCCATATTATAAAAATATCATCCACATAGCGTTTCCGAAAACTAGAAAAATATTTAGCAAGCATCATGCAACCAAGAGTCGAACTGGCCGATTCCTTGGTGAAAAACTCCGAACATCTGACCAACATGATCAAAAACATTCACCTCGGAGAAAATGACATCTTAGCAAGCCTCGATATAAAATCGCTATATCCAAGCATACCACTGGAGGAGACTTTGGACAAAATCGCCAGGAACGAAGATTTTCCAGCCTATAAAATTCAACTTGCAGAACACTGCCTAAAAAACACATATTTCATGTTCGATAACCAAATATACAAACAAACAGATGGCGCACCTATGGGGTCCTCACTTTCACCAGTTATAGCCAACCTTTTTATGATATATTTCGAACAAGAGGCACTGCAAAAAGCACTCTTAAAACCGAAATTTTTGAAACGCTATGTGGATAATATTTTTATAATATGGCCACATGGAAAACAACACCCGGACAATTTGCTCATATACCTGAATAATACCCATAATATTTGTGTTTTCGATTTCACTACGAACCCCCGCAGTTCTACATCGTTATTAATTTTTTTCATAGCTCGATTATTTTATCTTTCGAATTCTGGCTACATTCTTACACTACAAAGTACAATATTATGTTATATTGATTATCACTGTTTTACTACTATTTTATTTGTTTTGCTTGGCACTCACTGAAATGTGGGTTGTTGTATTTATGTTTAATCTTGGTACTCCTGCCTACTATTCAAGTGAAATTCATCCGTTTTTCCTTTCTTATTGCAGTTTATTTTAAATTATTCTGATAAGTTCTGTAGATTTTGTTATATTTATATTTTCAAGTTAGGGTTCTCCCACTGTCGACCTTTCATTGACAAGTTATTTTTGTAGGTGTTGCTTTTTTGCATTATCTCATTTTGTGCTGTTGTGTGATCTAATTTAATTTTTACCCCTATCAATGATGTTCTGTATTACTAACATTATAAAGTTCCCCAATATACCACTTAACTTTTAAGTCATTTTCATTTGTAGGTTTTTTTAAGTTTCTGTATTGTAGCTTGCCTTAGCGACCGACATATATTCTACGGGGTCTCCAATTTATCAGGAAATCTATAATTGTTGCAAGAGAGAAATCCTATTCGTTTGATTTAACTCCAAGAAACTTTTTCATTACCTATTCTGCGTCGCTCTCTAATAATAACTAACGGGTAACTTATTTAATTTTAAGACGAAAATGTTGACGATAAGTGAATGGGTTCTAACAAATTTATTTTACACGACTGTTGTTACATGGGAACTCGCATTTGGACTATTTTTAAGCGATCATCCCTTTTAAATTTTTGACGTTTGAAAGAAGCGTGCTGCGTAAGCCGTGGCTAAGGACATTCGCCATAACTTTCATTTTACTGTTTGAAACAACTAAACAAACTGCAGATTTTCCATTTCAATTTATATGATCCGTCCCTTAGGATTTTGAAGTAGAAAATCGTTTAAATTATTCAAGTAATTGAGATTAATTATTTAATTATCTTTTACATGTTTTGGTATTTATGGAGTTATTTTTAATAGAATAAGACCTGGACAAGAATTTTAGCAGTTCTA